>JABTTQ020001022.1:0-501365 GCA_016081115.2 Rehmannia glutinosa | reverse complement strand
GTTACATTGCTGGTACCTCATGTGTTCGTGGGGTCCTTAAGATTAGCTTTGAGACTTTGTGTCTCCAACAATATTTTTATTATTTCACTCGACAAGAATTAACAGATGACCCACACAATAGAAACAAAGAAGAATTTATGAGCATAATGACTAATATGCATAGTGACTTGATCCTTTTTCATGATTAACAATTTTAGGCTTATGATCAAGTCCTTTATCACAATTATTAATATCAACAATATTGACATTTTATTGGTACTCAAGTCGATTTTTAATAAATCCTTTTTCATGCAATCAATATTCTCAACAAGAAAGTACTATTTTCTTTTTTCAAGGTTTCTAACCTTGTCATGTGATGGTGTGAGCACGATAGTGATTCATAAGAAGTAAATAAACTATCCTTATCATTTTTCAAAATATCAATTCCTTTTTCAAATCTTTTGTATTTAACAAGTAAGCCAATCATTTTTAAGTTCATCAAAATCATTTTGTAAATCACTATAATCATTTTCAATGACAATATCATAGGAATGGTGTAGGTTTAAGACATACCTCATTTTCTTCATTGATGCCCATAAAACAATATTCAACTTCTTCATAATCGGAAGTTGTAGGAGAGTTTATTCCTTGGGATTTGAAATTAGAGGATCTCGGTATAACGCTTTTGTCTTCGACTTTTTCATTTGGCAAAACACTCACAGATGGCTTTAATTTTTGCCATACTTCATGTGCTCGACTTTATTCCTACAATATGTTCATATTCTAAATTAGTAAAATGAACAATACAAAATATTTAAAGCCTTACCGCTTAAGGAGATGATTTTCTTTTCTTCATCATCGAGCTTTTGGAAGTTCTTCGATAGAATACGCATTCTTCGGCCGGAATGATTCTCCATTAATTACTGTGTTCAAATGTCAACCCGCAACTCAGAGATAGCATTCCATTCTTCTTTCCAAAAAATTAAAATTGGAATCAAATAGCGCGTGGCTTCAAAGCGGAGGTGCCGATAGATGAGCTGTCAGGAGTCACGCCGAATGCTTCTCTTCACTATGTGAAACGAGCTTGCCAAAGAAGCTCGCTTTCATACCACTTGCGAAGTTCAAGTACAACAATAATCAAGATGTAATAGATTATCTCCATTTTTCGATTTCGCCTCTTTTTAAAACCGAATGCTCAAATACAATAATAAAGGTGGAATATAAACAACACACGCCGATTTAAAGAGGTTCAACCCACCTAGGCCTAATCCTCTACCACCCCAAGATATCCGGATGGATTTCGAAGAAAAAGAATTTTATTAATTACCAAAATTAATACAAATTCAACTTACAACACCTCAAGAGCACCACACTCTTCTTTAACACCACCTTTGGAGATTACCACAATCTCCCCTTGAAGATTACCACAATCTTCCTTCAACGCACCTCAGGAAGATTACCACAATCTTCAACCTCAAGAATACCAAATTCTTCAACACCTCAATGTTAAGATTACCACAATCTTCTTCACCTATCACCTAGATCATCCAAGTGTGCTCTTACCACAAGAACACTCACAAGGATATCTCAGTGGTTTGAATGATAACCAAAAAATCAAGATTACAACTCAATAAAATGAATAATACACCTGAAAGTGCGAAGTGTAATCAAGAAAAGCCTGTATTCTCAAAGATGTGAAAGTGATAAGCTAGACAATTTTACAACAAGAATAATAACAATGAAAGACCAAGTGTTTGCTTGAAGTGTATCTTGTCAGTGTTGTATCACAATTGTTGTTTTGGTTGCTCCAAAACTTCCTCTATTTATAGAGATGATCGATCAAGATAGCTCCTTGGGGATTGAAAATCTACTAAAAATACAATTAAAATCAAGAATATAGTTGTTAAAATCAATCCCACAATTTAAGGAAATGTGTCTCATGGGCAAAACGGCCATATTTTTGTCATGTCAATACACATGCACGGCCGCATTAAATAGACGCTGAAGAATACACAAAGAAAATAACACATGCACGTCGACGCCTACCTCGACCGGCCGACCATCACCCCAACCGGCCCCTCATGGATTTTGCAAATATCAAGTGTTCTCGCTTCAACGTGAAACTTGCAGTAAATTTGGCCGATCACCGCTTTACGGCCGACCGACCGGCCGACGCCCAGGCGACGGCCGACCATTGCTTTTCCTTCCGCCTCATTTTTCTGCTTCTAAAAGATCTTCAGTGCACGGTTGCCCTATATACCTTTGGCCGACTACTTAGGCATGTAAATGTTGTCCAATTTTGCTCTAAAATAAAAACCCAAGAAATACTCCTAAAATTTAGTAAAACATTTTAAACCAATCGAGAATATTTAGACAACATTTAGAACCTTGTTTAGGAGTGAAAAATCCATTGATATAAAATCATTAAAAGTGTTGTCCATTATTATCAAAAATAACTTTAGGAAATACTCCTAAAATATTAAAACCATTTTAAAACATTTAGGAGTATTTGACAACCTTTAAAAGCATTGTTTTGGTGACAAAATAAAATCATCAAAATTAAGATAAAAACATGTATCAAAACAATAGTCTCCTCGAACCCGACCCCATGAATCTTCGCCGCATCCAATGAACCTATTGAAACACAACATGAAGAATGTGACATTAGCAACAAATATGTCATGTGTACATGCACAAATAAAAGAGACGATATTTACCTAGCTTTTGCCATGACATCTTATATAACATAGCTGATTCGATGGACCAACATTAAAGATTACTTCTTCACATGGTGAACAACTATCTTTAATAGACTCGATCGACATATTCGAACTTACCTCGGGTCACGCTTGGTTGATTCGGGATTGTTTAACCTTTACGACTTTCAGACGACCACGCAGCGGTTCGCATTTCCAGTGCCCACCAGCTGAGGCTTGTTCTCGATTCGTAATTCCGTAATTTTTCAAAATTAATAACCTCTCTGATTCGGTGCTTGTTCAAATTTGAAAAGATCACCAAACACCGAGTCCATCGAGACCACTTCGGCCCAACTCCAACTTCGCCTTTGCTAGGCTAATATATCTAATTTTCGCTAAAATGAAGCCACTTGATCAAGTTGAATCGCTTATCCAAACTCACATATTCGTAAAGTTCATGAGCACAATGGAGTCCGTGACGTTTTTCTCAATACACAACCACACAACAAATGGTCTACGCTACCCTCGCGCCTACACGATGCATTTCAAGATAGATCAAATTAATGCATGGTACACCATACTGGGAGCGCATATAGCACATCACAATCGATTTGTATTTACGTAGCATTACATTTCGCTTCTTCTCGCAAGAGCGCGACGCATCGCGGTGATGTCTTTATGGTGGTGAATCATACAACATGTCTCGAATTACCCTGACAGACGCAGCCGGGCTACCAATGCCGCATGGTGACTGCCCTATAATAATTTTTTCAAACAATATTATATTAATTCTTGTGGATTGATATGATATAACAAAACGTAATGACGAAAGCACAATAAAGTTGAATTACCTATTTGTTGTGGTGTTGTCGTAAAATGCATGACATTATTCGGCCCAAGCGCATACAAATCTTTCTTTATACGGCCCCATCCATTGCTCCATTACATATTGTACCTGGGTCGGGATAATCACAAAATTTCATCAGCGATCACTTTCGCCACTTTCACGGTGTTTTACATTATATCCAAACCGAATTGCCATGAACGGTTTTGCTAAAAAAAAAATTAAATTGCGTTTTATAAAGTAAAATCGAAAGTGCGTTTTAAGCGTGGCGAAGTGTTTTGCATTTTAATCGACATACAATAAAAATAAGTCAGAAAGCAATAATAAAAAGTTATACAAATTGCATTAATGTCAACAAAGTGTAGCTTTGTTACATAACCTTAAAGTCTAACATCCACTAAATAAAAATAAAAATGCTAACTTAAATTACATATAGATAAAGCCACGCTAATTCCTTTTCCAACTAAATATAATCCTCTAAATGCCCATATGCCTTGAATCCATGGTACCAAGTCACGTTAAATTCCACAAAAACAAAGCGTAACATTAATTAAGATAACAACCAAAAAACTATTGAAAAATGAAACTACTATATAAAGAGTTGTGAACCTAATAAAAATTCTCTTTCACTCTTGTTGATCATCCTGAGCTCATGTAAGAGTTTTGTCCTTCAAACTCAGAAGTCGCATAATAGTAACCATTATTATGGATAAAAATATGTAAAGGCATGATCTTAAAATACTAGAAAATATTCCATCAAAAAATACGTAAAAATATTTAAGTATTTCACCTTGTCTATGTTCAAATTGTTCAATATCCTCCACTAATTCATGAAGATCAATCAAGCGTGTAGCACGTAACTAATCTTGAGAGCATATAAGAGCCTCTACCATTTTAGGTGATAAAGATTTCGAAAGGATCAATCACGCGACCACTAGTAATTTGTAAAGCGTATTCTCAAGCAATAGTAGATACCGGAATAGCTAATACATCTTTTTGCAACTTTGGAGAGAACAGATATTTTAGAGCATTCATTTCCACCAATTTAATACATCAAAATCCTTGCTCAATTTCTCACAACCATCAAGTAAATATCTTGCTATCAGACGGTTTCAACATTACTCGTTCTTTTCCAAATGCCTAGCAAACCGAGATTCCAAAGAACTCACTTGTCATCTTCTTCATCTATCCGCATGTAATAATCTTGCACCGCATTCTCATCTTTTTTCCTCGTTTATCGAAAAATTAGAATCAATAATTCTTATATAACAAAACCAACAAATCCTCAATTTTTTGAGTCATTCCTCGTTTCACATAAGAAACATCTCCTTGGTACATTGTTGCAAAATAAAAATTAACATACTTTAACTTGTATCTTTGGTCCAAAAGAACAAAGAACAAAGAATGCTCTTACTTGATGTGATCAATATTTCCCCAATATTTATCAACTTCTTTTCATTCGAATAGCCATAGAAACCATACCATAATCACCCTTACTAATCATGTTAGATAAACCGACATGCACAAAGAGCAAGTTCACGAAAAATACATTTGAAGTTATGTATGATAACCCAAACTTCAAAGTCACATGATAGAAGATTTTCAAAACTTGACAAAATTCCTAAGATTCATCCAATCTATTTCCATCGAGAGGTCCAATTATCTTATTTCCTTTTCCATTTTCTTTTTCCTACCCTCACATTCTCCTCTTGATTTAATTCCTAACAATCAAAGTAATCAGATATTTTTGATCTTCATCCCAACCTTCAAAAGCTTTCTCAAACTTCAAGAAATTCAAGCATCAAAAAGTCGAATTCCACTGCTTTTCTACATCTAAACAAACAAGTGCTTTTAATCATTTTTTCTTTTTCTACACACTTCTTGAATGCATTTGGGCCTACTTGGAGAGGACCGCATACTTCTAATAAAGATTCCTAACCCACACGATAGCCTCATTTTGCTCTTTCTAACCCTCTTGACAATCAAATTAACAATACGAAAGGCACCTTACGCACGTAATCATTATTCAAGATGACATCTTTCCATTTGCATTTCCGCTTTCAAATAATTGGATCGCTTTTATCATTAGAGCTATCATTATCCACCGTATAGAAAAACTTTATCAATGCCCCAATCAATCAAACATTCTTCTATTTGTTTTCCTATTGTTTCCCTTTTTATGATTTTCAATCAAACAAAAAGTTTATGATTCTTTTTTGCAATTTCCAATCACCGCCTATCCAATGTGCAAGAAGACACATATAGTTTAAATTTTGCACGCAGTCCAAGTATCGCGGTCAACTGCACACTTCTTTCGCTTCTTTATAACTCTTTTCAATTTTTTTTTCTCTTCATGAAAACTTTCATGCAATCCTCGAATACCGCGCCTAGACGGTATTTCAAACTCGTTCCAAAGAATGAGAATAAGCTCTAAAACCTTCTCCTCCACACTTAAAGGCATTCCATCAATGATTACAAATTTAGCAAGATTTTTTCGAACTTCTTCAATGGTTTAAAATTTTCCCTTTGATAGTAGGATTATCATTTTGGTTGCCACGTGCACTTTTATAATCAAGTGCATGTTTCTGTGATTTATCAAATCTAAGTGGATACTTGCACGAAGACTCAACAAATGTGTCCACATACTCAAGAGTTCCATTGTTTCTTTGATGACATAACTCTAAAGCCAATAGTCACATGTTTAGCCTCCCGTGGATTAATACCTTCTAACCCATAAAGCATCCCAAATTTAAGAACCTTATCTTTTCTCCTTCAACTACATCAATTGCTTCTAGTTCTTTTTTTTTCTCGGGCTCTAACTTAGAAGGCTGTTTACTCATTTTTGGATGAGATTCTTGTGCAACATTTTTTCATTTAACTAAGTTATTTTTAGAAATAACTTTTCCATCACCTCGATTTAAGAAATTTTCTTGTTCATTCAAGCTAAAGTTTCACTATAATCTCCACATCAAGAATCTTTTCAAAGCAGTATAGTACCACTCGCTTAAGATATACAAAAATGAATACTAATTAATATCAAATCCAAAACATAAAATAATATCAAATATGTAAAGAAATAAAATTATTTCAAATAAATAACATACTTACAGATCTCAGAGAATTTCCATATTAGTCCAATACAAAATGAATCTACCACTCGCATTAATGGAAATGGAAGATAAACCGATTAAACTTTTAAAAACGCTTAAGTACTCAAACTCTAAAAACATGAAAACTGATAATTTTAATTTAATCGCATCCATTGAGCTAATCTAATCATCTAAATAATTATTATGTTATACCCACATCAGACAACCTAATAATTAATATATTTTGTATTAAATAAAACAAACATTAATACTGTGAAGATTTTGTTATCATAATCATTAAAATAAAATTGCAAGAAAAAGCGAAACTTACTTATTAATTCTGTGCTTGCTTCACAAGTAGAAAATGTATTGGCCGTTAATTCAACGAACTCTCCTAGTTGTTGTCAGGGTAACGGCTTAGGTAATTTCGCTAAAGCCTTAGACATCACTCGAGTGAAAATGATGAAAAAATCGTAGATTTGTAGTTTTGTAGAGAGAGAATTTTTCAAGATCCATGCCAGAAAGAAGATTAAAAGACTCAAGAAATGACTTGATGCTTAAATGAGAGAGTTCGACACACTTATCACTTGGTAAGGTTTGTTGAGATATGTTAATTACATACTAACCTTATTAACCATCGCGATATGCGGTCAATTGCTCTGGGCGCCGCTTATCGCTGAAATCGCAAATTGCATCGCTGGCGGTATGTTTTTCATTAAAATTCTCAATCAAGGGTTTTTAGGATAATTTACCTTAATCTGCGGCAAAGGCGGGCGCGCAAAAAAGGGCTAGTTATTTAAAATTTTTGATCACTCCCTAATTCGACCGCACTTCCTAATTAAGTCATAAATGATTTCTCGGGGACCACGATGACCAATAAATTACAATAGGTTAAAAGATTCCCACTTCTCTTTTGTGGCAATATTTTTTTGCAGCTTTTGCCAAAAATGTCTTACTAATGTGCCACCGACAGAAAGAAAATGTCCGTGGAAATGTCGCCTCTATCGCATTCATTGTGAGCTAATTCTCTATCGCACAATCAAGACGCGGAAGATGGGTCCATCAATGATTTTAAGACCGAGCAAGCCCATATGTAATTATCTTCCCGCCGCATCTATATAAAGAACTTCAATACAAAATGTCATATGTGTCGATGCCACCAACAATCTCCAACAAAGAATTTGTACCTATTAGTTTTGTATGTGCAATCCATAAAAATGACACTGAAAAGACGCAACAACTCAACGCTTTGTAGTGAGCAAAGAATATATCCTTCACTTGCAGTTACTCGCTCCCGCAATGTCTGATGATGTAAAATATCCATGCTCCTTCAATTTATGCATGCTTGTTGCATTTGAGATCGACTCATCACGTCGACAACTTATTCTTCATACGGCATTGTAGATAGTCCGTATGGTGGACTTATTATCTTGAAACTTATTTTGTAGGCCAAACAAAATGTCCTTCGGCCGAGTATTGCCATGTGACATATCCAACACATATTCTTCCTCACTTCTTGATAATCGACCGGCATAAGAGTGACCCTCCAGATATTGTGCAATTGGATGATTATGCACACCACATTCAACATTTAGTGACCATTCTCCTTCAATTGTTACTTGCCGACTTCTCAAAAACGAAATGGGCAACCACATTTCTTGGGCCTCCCCCCCGCATTCTCTTGAGACTTTTTTTCAAATTTCTTAAAGATCGCTTTGTTTCGGGACATCTCCGGTCTTTGAATCACGGTAATGCCCGCATACGTCACAAGACAAAAATATCCGAGGTCTTTTCTTTCCTTGACCACCGTCCGACCTACTTATTACAATTAAATTACCATGTCGTGCTCATGTCCTCTCTCTCACGCACCCAATCAAATAATTTATCCCCGAGAAACAAATAACTCATACGCCGTGAATACGTGTGTGTAATCGAATAACACCAAGCTCTTCTTCAACATTCTCATCATTCTTGGGAGGAAAACAACACTATTTTCCGCGTAGGCAACGAGGCCATACCCTATTAAACAAAAAATCAACAAGACCAAAACAAATCGTAGCAAAATGGCACCACATGACCGCGATCGCTCCACCTTTGATCGCGGAAACACATGGCACATGAATGATATGGAACGCATCATTGAACATGTGATCGTACATATTGCTACGTGGCACGCATCGACGGATGATCGCCATGTTGTTGATCGTACCAATCGCGGAAAACAATGGTGCAAATGTAAATATCGAACGGTAAAAGTGGATAAATTACAATTTTTGAGCTCATAACCAATAAGATACTTACTAATATTTGGAGTAATCAAATCTTTGTTGTCCATTTAAGTTGTTGTGTTTGAAAAGTTTAAAAACTAGTGGTTTATAAGAACAAGGTTTAAGCTTTTCTCAAGAAAAAGAATAAGCAAGAATGTAGTCAAGGATGTGGGTGGGTGTGTTTTTAGTAGATTTAATCAGAATGAATGATGTGGGTGTATTTAGAGATTGGGGGTGATTTAGAACTTGGCTTTTTAGTATGGGTATTATAGTTGACTTAATGATATTTTGAAATTTTAAAAAGTGGGTGTACTCATCAAATTTGGGGGTGCCAATAGCGCCACCCCAGTCGACATAGTCTGGGTACGACCTGCTTAATACAATTTGGCCTTTGAGCTTCTTAAGCTCTATTAAAAAAATTATACATATTCATTCTCAAGAAAATAATGTTGCACATAGACTAGCGAGTTTTGCTTCTTTTTTACCTACGACCTTTTGTTGGTCAAGTGGGTTATATCCCCGATTGATGGATAAAAACCGTATCGGGTGTGATACAATTTTATCTTCAAAACAAAAATTATACATATATTATTATCTTTTCCAAATCCTTTCTCTTTGTCTTTTTCTCTCCCAAAAAGACCGTTGGTTTCCACATCTCCAAATTATAAATTCGAAATTTCCTTGTCAAAACAATGGGAAAACGATCGGCATCGACCAAAATTGATAAGGAATCGTTCATCATCCATAATTGTTCTTACCATCAAGTTTTTATGGTGAGTTTCTCAACCAAAATCGCCATTTTTTTACGTGGAAATCGAATCAGAGTTATTAATTGATATGTTATCATTTTTTGTTTTTCTTGTTCTAATAACCATGGGGAAAGCTTTTGAATTGATTTGGTCATGTATATGGTTTTTTTGAGAATCCGCCTAAACTACTTTCATTGCTTTAAAATGGCCCGAGTCATTTTTATTCAATCGATTCAAGACTCGGCAGTATACAAAATGGTTGGGGTCGTTCACACACCGATTTTTTTTACGCTTTAAATTATAACAAAACGACTTAGTCGCTTTTGAGAAACAATCGTAGTCGTTTATAAAAGATCAAGTCATTTTTTTTACACAAGGTTTTTTTTTTTTTAAGTATATTAGTTCATGTCTAAATTTTGTCCTTACGTAATTTCATAATGTGTATGCTACTTATGTGAGGATTGGTTTGATTCTAAAATTTCTGCTCAATACACTTTGACAAAATTTGAGATGGTGCATGATAATTTGAATGATTTAATATAAAGATAAGTTTTTGAAATCTTGTTTTGGCAACTTTCATTATTTGAACAAATGAAATTCAAATACCGGAAAAGTCTAAAGATAATTTGATGTCATGAGATTTGTTTATAATGATAAATTACCCGATGATGATGTAAATGAGATTCGATTCTTGTTTGATGGGGGAAATGTTGTTTGTTTTTCGCTTAAGATTTCATTCTCATTATGGAACTTAACTTTGGTAATAAGGATGACTACATAAACAATTTGCCCAAAGGAAAATAGGTTAGAAATGAATATTTTAATTAGTTTCGTGTGTTAGTTGATAATATAGAATTGGTGTTTAAGAATAGGTGAAGTGACACTTGACGAAGATAAATATAAACTTGGATTAGTACTTATTTATGAGCGTATATTGAGAGCCAAAAAATAGCCATCTATTTGAGAGATTAGGATGACATCGGGGATGGCACGTATCGACATACCATCCCTGGCCCCAAAATATCATATCAAATACCATCCCCATACCATTCCTCGCATTGGATATCTGGTACGGGACGGGAATCTCCTCGGGAACGGGGTTCCCACGGGAATCGGATTCCCATTTTATATTTATTAATAATTTATTTAAAAATAAATTATTTAAAATAACTAATAATTAAAATAAATAAAATAAAATAAATTTATAATTTCTAAGATAAAGAATGAGAACAAGTAAACTTATAGAAGACTTAATATTTTATTTTTATAATTAATAAAATAAAATATTATAAATAGAAGTAATATTAATAATATATAAATCCGGGAAGTGGATGGGGACGAGATCCCCTGCTTTATCTAAATGGGGTCGGGATGGGATAGAACGGGATGGGACGGGGATATAAATACCATCCCCATCCCATCCCCACTTCTAGAGAATCGAAAATCCCTATCCCCGTCCCATCCTGCACTAAACCGGATTCGCCCCATTTTATTCGGGGTACCAATGGGGATGGTTCCCTCACGGGATTTTGCCATCCCTAATTGGAGATGGATGTGTTTGATATAGTTGACAATCTTGAATTATTCAACAAATATCCGCGGGGCGTAAGATATTTCAAATTGACCATACGGGTTTCTAGATACTTTGATAATGCCGTATATAATACTTCTTATGGGTTCCATTAGCTCTGGCAGTAAATAAATTATTAAACTTGTCATATCTTGTCTCAAGTTTGAGTGTGTATATATATATATATATATTGTAATTATAAATTGTTGTTCAAGTAATCTTTCACTAACTTGTTACTTATATGTATATTTTCTTTGGAATGTAACATTGAGACTATCTCCGCATCGCAGTTTATTTCAAACATCTATGATCGAGAAATATTCCAGTGATTTTGGCGATGGAACTTAAACATTAAATTGACTTTAAATATTTTCTCGATATCGATTCGTCAATGTGAGCATTAGAAATTGTTAAAATATTTTAAATAACTTAGTTTGATATGAATTTGAATATCTAAATATTTATCGATCGGCCAATTTCTTATGTGATTTAAGGTTAAAAGTTTGCGCAAAATTATCTCTTACACTGCAGTGAAAATTATTGGATTGTATGCGATTTTTAGCAGTAGTTGAGGCCCCAAATTATATGACATGCCTCATCTAATTGGGAGCCCTCACTGCGCACTCAAAAATCGAATACAATCCAATAATTTTTCATCACCAGTAATAGATAATTTTATGCAAACTTTAAGATGAAATCACATAAGAAATACTTCCATCAATAAATATTTAGATATTCAAATTCATAAACATGACAAGTTGTTTAACAATATTTTAAACAATTGGTACTCACATTCATGAATCCAATATCCGAGAAATATTTAAGAGTCCGGGTTTAACGCTTTTGAGTTCCATCGCAACATCCTTGGAATATTTCTCTTAGTCATAAATTTTTGAAATAAACTTGCGATACTTTAATCTTCTCAATAAACTTGATATGATACTCGAATCTTCTCAAATGCCCATTCCTTAAAGAAAAATACATATAAGTAACAAGTTAGTAAAAGATTACTTGACAACAATTTATAATTCAAAAACAAAAAGCAGTTTATAAATATAAACTAAAACTTGAGAAAATATATGATAAAGTTCAATAATTTATTTATATGTAGAGCCAATGGGAACCCCATAAAGAGTATTGACCTCTCGCACTACCAATCTCTTCTTCCGAAACTCATGTATGGTGAATTTGAAACATCTTCGCTTCCTACGTATATTTGTTGAATAATTCAAGATTGTCAACTATATCTAATTGGCCCATCTCAATAGATGCAGATTTTCTTTAGCTCTCAATATATGCTCATAAATAAGTACTAATTCAAGTTTATATTTATCCTCCTCATCCTCCACCTATTCCTTAAACACTCGATTCTAGATTATCAACTAACACACGCCCAAACTCATTACAATATTCATTCACAGCCTATTTTCACCGAAGCAAATTGTATTTGTACTCCTCATTACCGTAGTTAAGTCCGTAATGAGAATGAAATACTTAAACGAAAAACATACATCATTTTCCTCATAAAGAAACCAATTATCATCTACATCATCCCTGATAATTTATTATTATAAACAATTATCCACAATATCAAACTATGCAAAGAGTTTTATCCGACATTTGAATTTCATTGTTCAAATAATGAAAGTTGCCAAAACAAGATTTCAAAAGCTTCTCTTATATTCATCACTCAAATGATCATACACCATCTCAAACTTTGCCAAAGTGCATCGAACCGAAACTTTAGAATCAAAACCAATCCTCACGTTTAATAGCATACTTCATTCTAAAATTATATAAGAATAAAATTTAGACATGAACTAATATACTTACCAAAAAAAAAAAAAAAATACATCGTGTAAAAATGACTTGATCTTTTATAAAGGACTACAATCATTTCAAATGAATTCATTTTTTATAAACGACTACAAATGTTTCCAAAACGACTTCAGTTTTAATTATAAATAAACTGTAAAAAATCGGCGATGTAAAAGACCCCAACCATTTTGTAAACAACCCCACCCTACCATGAGTCAATTGAATAAAAACGACTCGGTCGTTTAAAAGAATCGAGTCGCTTACTATGGATTCTTTACCAAAACCATATATTCCCAACCAAATCAATTCAAAAGTTTTCCCACATGGTTATTAGAACAAGAAAAAACACAAACAATAATAATAAATCAATTAATACCTCAACGGTTCAATTTCCATGCAAACAACGAGCGATTTTGGTTGAGAAAATCCTAAAATCTGATGTAAGAACAATTGTGGATGATGAACTTTATTTCTTATCAAATTTCGGTCGATGCCCAATTGTTTTCCCTCATTTTGACAAAAAAATTGACTTTGGAAATGGTGGAAACCAACTGTTTTTTTTTTGGGAGAGAAAATGATAGAGAGAGTTTGGAAAAAGTAAGAAAATCTTCTTTTTCTTTTAATATGGCTTAAGAAGGTCAAATGCCAAAATTGTATTAAAAGCGGGTGACCTGGCTATATCTGACTATTCCCTCCTACAAATGTGGTGTTTTTTATTTATTTGGTCCTCCGGTGACGCCACATAGTAAAAAAATTCGGGTTTAGTTCAAACTGGATGTAATTGCAGGTTTAGACAGTGGAGGCTAGAATACATGGGACCGATTTTTAGTAAACCCAAGTTGCATCATGACGTGACGCGTATGCGTAAATAACTGTGAGACCTTTGGCAAGTGGACTACCGACAATCTTATGTTCAACTGTTGGGCCTTAATTACATGGGCTGAGTCAAAAAGATACATCTTTTGGGCTTTATTTTCATGGCTTTACATGAAATATTTTGAAGTAGGAGTAAAAGAATTTCTCTTTTATCTTGAACAACTAAATAAGTTAAAATATTATTATTTCAGTTTTTAGTAAAAAATGAAAAACATATCATGTATGTTCATAAGTGACGCAATTTATTTAGATACTGAACTTAGTCAAGTGTTTTAAAAGCAAAGTGAAAAACTAAAAAATACGAAGTATCCAATCTTTTACCATGATTATATATAGGACTCGTTTGGCATTTTGGATGGGATTGGATAAAATAATACGATGATAGATTACACCTTCATAGATTATATAACACCAAATAATATTGTGTTTGGGATGTGATTGAGAAAACAAAATTTGGGTATGCAATCCTATATTATGTTTGGGAAAATAGAGTAAGTGTGATAAAAATGTAAAATATCTCTTATACCCTCACTAAAATATTACATTGTATGAAACAACTAATTGAGCCATTGCCGTCCTCCTCTTCTCACCTCTGTTGAACAAAATTCATATTTCACTGAAAGCCATTTTCGGTGCTTGGAAAACAAATGCCGGAATAGTAGCACCTCTTCCAATGCCGGAATAGTAGCACCCATTTTTGAACGTCATTTACAGTCGCCAATGCCGGAAGAGTAGCACCTCCTCCAATTCGGTTTTACTTCATTTTGAAAAAAATAAAGGAAACAACAAACATCACACATTAGAAACAAAAAGAACCATTTTTAACTCCTTAAGTTGGATTAAGATGGATTCACTTAAAAAGTTAGGGTTCAGAACCACACCAAATTTTTTTCGCACCATCGTTGAGAGACAGTTAACCAGAATCGAGTGACAAAATATAAAAACGGGTGAAATTGAAAATGAAGAACCTTAGCAAATTAATTTCAGAAGCAAAATTTAAGAAATCGGAAAAATTACCCAAAAACGACTGAAAAATGGTCGGAGTTGGCTTACCTTATCGATCAATCCACACAGAATCGGCAGTAGAGTTTCTCACTTTGGGAGAGAAGGCTGAAGTTGTGAGCAAACTTATATGTGGTTCATTAGCAATTAGACACTCAATAAGGGGCATGGAAGTCATTTCGCAAGCCAAAGTGAGGACAGTTTTGTCTTAACACAATGAGAATATTTGGGATAAATGAATCTCAGGGTGAGGGTGGTATTAGTTATCACCCATTTTGAGGATTACAATCCGGGCCCGAATTCAAATCCCGGGCTTCAATCACACGTCCCAAACATGGGTTATGTAGGGATAAAAGGCTGAATCCTATTCAATCCTTATTCCCAAACGAGTCCATATGGGATAATTACAAAAAACTCTCCAAGGTTTGGACTAATTAAAAATAACCCGAGATGTTTCAAAATTACAAAAACTCCCCAAACACCCCAAAGTTACAGACTAAAATTGCAATTTTGCCAATTGTAATATTTGTGCAAGTATTAGGAGTTTTTGAAATATTTTTGTTTATTAAGGGGAAAATGTAAAAAAGAGTCAACCTCCAAGGTTTTTTTGTAAATTAGCACGAATCTCAGGGGAGTTTTTTTGTAATTATCCCTATATATAATGCATAAATCCTTGAATCTATGAAGTTTTTATATGTTTCTTTTCACACACACACACACACATCACATATTTCTCTCACCATGCACAATTTGTCTAGCAGAGGAATCTAGCTATTTACAATAGATAACAAAGTTCTCTTTTACATATTCAAAGAAACATGTCAAGAACCACAAGATCAAAAAGGTTGAAGGGCTATGAGGAAAAAATATATATCAAAACCCAACCAACATTCTGCAAGTTAAGAACAATACAGTTAGAAGAAGAAAGTGGCGTCGATAGGTCATTCGGCCGGGCCGCTATTCGGTAGCATTGGGAAGATGTCTGGAAGGGGCATCTGACAATTCTCACCATTGAAATATATTCTTCTTGGAAAAGCCCACCCATTACTCAAAGTAAATGACTTTGAATCTTTCTGCAAAAGTATCTCTGTAGTCACTGATCCCACTTGGTACTCATCAGCTTGCAAGAGTTCACTGTTGTATAAGGCTTTTCCCCAGAAGAGGGCAACTTCTTCTGCAAAAGGAGAGTTTCCAATTTGAGAGAGGGATAATTACAAAAACACCCTTAAGGGTTGGGCTAATTACAAAAAAACCCAAAGATGTTTCAAAATTATAGAAAAACTCTCCCTCGCGTTTGATCCCCCTTTCCTTTTAAATTTAAGGGATAACTGTAATATTTTCATAAATTTGAAGGGGGTTTTGATATGTTTTTTCTTATGAAGAGGGAAAATGCAGGAGTTTTTGCAAGTTCAAAATCTTGGATTTTTGTAATTAGCCCAACCTCAGGGGGTTTTCTGTAATTATCCCTTTGAGAAACTAAACACATCCTCAAGTCTCAAAACATTTAGGATGATTAATTACAAAAAGGATAATTACAAAAAGTACCCTGAGGTTTGATTTAATTACAAAAAACCCATATAACTTTTAAAATTACAAAAATACTCCAAAGCTTTGATTCATGTTAAAATTAAGGGGTGAAATGCAATGATTTTATAAATATGAAGGGGTTTGAAATATTTTTTGCTTATGAAAGGGTTAAATGTTAGACAAAATAAACCTCGGGGTATTTTTTTGTAATTTAAAAGTTAGCTCGGTTTTTTGTAATTAGGTCAAACCTCGGGCATTTTTTCTAATCAACCCTAAAAATTCAATATGTTTGAAATTACTTAATACCCCCTTGTGGTATTACAACACTTAGAGGTTTTTATTTCTTAACAAATATCCCCTATTGAGGGTATGACTTGTAAAACGAAACAACTATCAATGGGGCATTAGTAATTTTGAAATATAACTGAGTTTTTTCTGTAATTAGACTAAGCATTAAGGGTACTTTTTTGTA
The DNA here is from genome assembly GCA_016081115.2 of Rehmannia glutinosa. Taxonomy (NCBI): domain Eukaryota; kingdom Viridiplantae; phylum Streptophyta; class Magnoliopsida; order Lamiales; family Orobanchaceae; genus Rehmannia; species Rehmannia glutinosa. The sequence goes on along the minus strand of JABTTQ020001022.1, from coordinate 484,476 downwards.
ATTAACCCAAACTTCTAAGTAGTTTGTTATGGGGAGTACCCGGGACACCAATAGTTTGAAGCATTGTAGTGTTAAAGCTAAAGGAAACAGAGGGTTGTCCAAAGCCAGGATGTTGAACCAAAACATTCCAGTCCGAGTAATTTCTTCCGTAATGGTAATTAGAGATCGTCAATTTCACTCAATGACTAGCATAATTCTTCTTGATGTGCCAGTGAATCCAAGAGGACACATATGATCAGTGCATTGAACTAGATCAGCATCGTGGGTGTTTGATGGAATTACACCTTCTCTATTGAACGGAAAACGGAAATTAGACTCATAAATCAAAAAAGATGGATAACTAAAACAAAACTAATTATATTTCAAATTACAAATACCCCTTAAAGTATTACAAAACACCCTATTGAGGTTTGTACTTTTGCAACAAAGGCCCTTATTGAGGTGTAATTTGTAAAATGGAAACAAATGTCAATGGGGAATGGGGTATTTATAATTTTCAAAGATAGGTAAGTTTGTAACTAGACTAAGGGCGGATTGGATATACTTTAATTTTGAAAATTTTCATTTTGCTAGAGAATAATGGTGAAAAAAAATTTGGAAAAAAAAGTTGAATTTTGAGAATGTGATTGGATGTGAAATGAAAATGTAATGATGAGAGTTGATTTGATTTAAAAATAGTAAATAATGATTGAATGTGATTGGTAGTTAGAAATGTGTGAATAGGTGAATAGTGAAATTTGTGGGAGAATGTGTAATAATGATTAGTTTTTTTGAAAAAATGTGTAGATGTGATTGATAAGAGAAAAAATGAGAAAAAGTGAAAGTGAGAGAATAGTATATTTTCTGAAAATTTTCATAAACAATAGCATGTTTGGTCAAAAACAATTCTCCAGCGGAACGAAAGTGGATTTTCATTGACATCCAATCGCTGCCTAAACCTCGTGATATTTTTGTAATTAAAGAAAGAGTTATGCTTTCATCCAAATAACAGCAAACCTGAGGCATGATGTCGCGAGCTGATCAGCTATTCGACATCCGCAGCTGCATGAGGGGCACTGTGTGATGGTAGGATTGTAAAATGTTGAGAGTGAAACACAACAAACTGGTGTTACGCTAGATAAATAGCTGGAGTATGTGCATGTCGATTTCCATGTTCCTGAAAATCATATACCTTGTCAAGAAATATTTTCCTCATACAGCCGGTCTGATGGTCAAACAACTAATCTATGCTACCAGAATGTGTAAGAGTTTGTGTGAAATGATAGAGTTAATAAATATTATGGGTTAATTACAAATCCTACCCTGAGGTTTAGCCTAATTACAGAAAACTCCATCTATCTTTCAAAACAACGAATACACCCTTGACATTTGTTTCTCTTTTTAAATCGAGACCCTCAAGATGGAAGTATTTGTTAGGTAAATACAAGATTTTGAATGCTACTTTTTTTTTTTTTGTAACTATGCTAAACCTCAAGGGTAGTTTTTGTAATTTACCCTAACATTAATCTTGATATTGAATACTTACTGAAAACTTGCTCTTCTCTTCTTCCGCCGATAACTGAAGTAACAGTAGGGCTAGCATCTGTAACTGGTCCACAAGTGTAGCCAGGTCCAGGAGCCATTAGGGTAAGATTCAGAGGTTTGTAGCCAGTAGAATTATGCTCCAAATTGCCAACTGTGATCTCAAAGGATGAGTAAGACATGGACGGGTTGACGCCCAGGCAGCAAGGATGCCACCGTGACAACAACCATCCGATCTGCTTTCTGGCATTGCATCCGCATCAGATCAACTATAACAGGATCTGGCTTGCAAGAATGTGGTACCTGATATTTGAAAAGACGAACAATTTCCTTGTTGGACGGCAAAAGCACCGGACATTGACCAAATAACCTCGTTTTTTGGCCCATGTCCACCCTAGTTTCAACCTGGTTTCTCTACATGACGATACTGGTAGTAGTTTTGGATGGTTACTCTTGCCTGCAACAGTAGTCACATCGTTATAGAAAATTGTAGATTTTTATTTTTATTTTAAAGAAAAAGAACCATCATTTTAGAAATTCTAATCACAATAGTAACATCAGGTCACAATAATCCAGTTGAACATTAACTAAATCCACTTGACCAGAAATGAACACCGCTTAGATACAAGAAACTGGCTTGTTAATCATACAGCGTTAACAATAATTTCAACATTTTCTTTGATTACGAACTCATACCAACTTAGTTCACATGGTGTTCTTGTCGTAAAGTTATTTTACTTGCAGTGTTGGATGTGTCCCATGTCAAAAGACTCAAAACCATGAAATTTAGGAAAACTAAACTTAATAATAAATGTTAGCACGCTTGCCAATGAAGGACATACATCTGACATTAAACGGAAAGGGGTGCAGTAAGCAATGCATCAATTGCAATACTAACCACATAGCCATCAACTGTATACTTAAGTATGTCGAAAGTAACAGCAATATTTCCATTTGGATCCAATGGGTCATAGCAATCTGCACCAAGAAAAGCTCTCGGTGAGACAAAGAGAAACAAAGAAACTAAGTTTCTTTCTATATATGCAGAATTTGAAAGACGCAAGCAAAAAGGAGGGTAATGATGCCTGAAAGTCTGGATGCTGCAATGAGAAGTAAATGAAACCATATTTTCTATGACAAAGCAATTTTTGACATGAACATAAACTGTTATGGACCAAGAGATGAATGAGAACAAGCAATGCTCCAAGCTAGTAGAATAACGACCGAGATAATTTGTCTCAAGAGTTCTAAGATTGGAGGTTGGAAACAAAGAATAATCATTGGGAACATCTACTGGATCAGAAGAGACAAAACTACAAGATAAAGTATCAGACAATCCCAATTGGTAGATTCTCCTATGACACATGTCACTAAGTAACAAAAACATAGAGAATTAGCAGGCCTCATTGATCCTTTCCACCTGTCACATCAATACTATATATTACCCTTTAATATATAAGTAGATATTGCAATTGATCCATTTGGAACGATTTAATCAATTAATGATTTCCAATCAAGCAGAGCTTCGTAAAAAGGGTAACAAACTAGCCAGTGATATTTACTATTTTTTCATATCTACAATTTACATCGTATATTTTGTAATTCCCAAGATTATTACTGCTCAGGTTTCTTGTTCCCAGCTTCTTACAAAAAGTTCCAGTATTATTCTCTATTGGTAATAACTAATAACTTCACAATGCACCTAAAACTACAAAGCCAGGTGATACTTTTGAAACATTATTTCCAAGATCTCATCCGTACATTAAGGGCAAAACAATAATTAAATTGTGAAAGTACAGAGCTGACCACAATTTTAAATACTATTCACAGTCGTCATAGCCCCAATTCAACTCCATGATGAATACGGATACATCCACAGTGAACAATTCCGAAAACATTTAAACAATTAACATGCAATAAACATTGACTTTCAATAATAAAGATCATTTTCATTAAAGTAATAACAGCCCAAATGCATATAGATGATGCAAGCAAATATAGGGAGATAATTAACTCACACTCCAAAAAGTAAACGGTCGCTAAAATAATCGAAGCGTGGGTTTTAAACCCGCCGGCTCTCCCTTCTCCACAAGAGCTTCATTTTCGACAACAAGTACAGCAACTTGAGCTTGCGGTGTTTCTTTCAGACATTTCGTCGAACAGTTGCCGAGCATCAATTTGTACGCTTTTCTAAAGAATAAAAATGTCCGACAAAAAACAAAAGAATAAAGAATATATGGAGTGAGTTAAGATTGCTGACGTGGGCGATCATATCAAGAAAACTTGGACGAGCTTGGGCTTTTGGGATTTGGGCCTTCATTGACGTGGTCCTTGGTTCTATTTTTTTGTCATAAGCGAAAGTTTGATAAAAACCAGAAAACTCAGAAAATATCCTTACAAATCGGGACACACTTGTCCAAAGCCAACTCAAAACCCAAAGGTTAATGAGGGAAAACGCCCCAAAACATGGAGAGGCAAAAGCAACCAAACAAACTAGAAAAGAACCTGTACAACAATCACAGCAACTGGAAAAATACTGAAGAAATAATTCCCAGCAAATTCTTCCCTAAAAACAGCAGGTTCAAGCCAAAACATAGCAAATAGGAGAGAACATAGGCTTAACTGGGATTAACCCTAAAGCAACAACTCCCTGCAAGCTGATTAATGTAACTTATCAAATTCATTCCATTCTTGAAGAGCAAATGAAATGACTTCCAAATCAAAACCATTTCTTTTTGAAACTTCCAAACATTCCGAGTCTTCCATAACCACCAAAGGATATATGTGGATAGTTGTATTCGGTTTCTACCCTCAAAGTTTCCTTTGATCTGACAAACAGCATTCCACCACTCACCAACTTTCATCTTATCATGATAAATACCACTCCAATCAAGAGGTGCTAGTTTTCAAATCCTTTTTGCTCGATCACAGTGGAAAAGAAAGTGCTCAATAGTTTCAGACTCCTCCCACATCCCTCACAAAAAACCTCAATATCCATACCCATTTTATTAAGTTGCACAGACTTGGTAAAATATTATGGATACACTTCCATAAAAGTGTTTTAATTTGTTCTTGATTTTAAGACTCAGAGGGTCCTCCATCGCTTTCTTCCTCATCCTATCGGCGCCGCTTCAGCTTCACAATGATCCTCACTTTTTTCTCCCTCAAAGATCTGATAAGCACTTTTCACAGAAAATTTCAAGTCTTTAGTGAAGCTCCAAACCATATGGTCTTTATTCACTTGTTTGAAAATTTTGGTACTCATTATGGCTTCAGCTTCTTGTGGCCCAAAAAATTTATTAACAATCTCAGTATTCCACTCATTATTATTATCCTTCATAAGTTGATTGACCTGCAAAGTTAATTGATTCTGAAGATCTTCAATACCAACTAGGGAAGGAGAGTGAAAATTCCACAGCCAAGATGATCCTGATCCTTGTGGACTTACCATCACTATACAAAATCTCACCCCCCGGATGACAATACATATTTAGCCTTAAGTAAACTTTTCCACAAAAAGAATCGAGCTTTTAGCAACCACATTGAACAACCCAACTTTATTCAAATACTTGCTTTTAGAAGTTTGCTCATCATCAAATTAGGTTGTGTAGTGATTCTCCAAAGTCGCTTAGCAAGCAAAGAATCATTAAACAACCCTATATCCCGAAAAGCCAATCCCCATCCTCCCTAGTCAAAAGTAAGCTTATCCCATCTCATCCAATGCAATTTATCATTCCCTCTTCAAGAGAACCCCACCAAAATTTAGCCAACATTCGATAATAATCATCACAAAAAACCCAACAGGCAACTTATAGCAAGACATAACATAATTTGGTAGGGAGTTGAGAATTGATTTAACAAGTACCTCCTTCCTCGCCAAACTCAAAAATTAGCTTTCCAATTGTCAATTCTCCCGTTAGCTTCATCCAACACAAATGAAAATATCCTTCTTAGATCTTCCAATTGTAAGAGAAGCAGACCCAAATGTTTGATCTTAAATGTTCCCTTACCCCCACCAAAGCAAACATCCTTTCTCACATCCACAGGAGTATTAGAGCTAAAAAAAGTCATGCATTTATCAAAATTAACTTTTGGGCGTACATTACAAAATCGATCCAACACCGTTGAAATTTCTAAATGATCTTTACTAAATTTATTTGATAATAATGCATCATCCGCAAAGAAAAGGTGAGTGACCACAGGAGCAACTCTGGGAGATTTTAATCCTCGAAAAGTTGTACTTTGTGCAGCTTTTTAGCTTGAGAAATCAAATTAGAAAATGCTTCCAAATAATAAGAAAGATAAGAGACAAGGGATCTCCTTGTCTAATCCTCTGTGGGCACCACACAACCATTTGCTTCCCTTTAATCTAAAGGAAAAGATGCGAATCAATACAAGATAAAATCCAGCTTCACAAATTTTTTACCAAATCCCATTTTCTCCATCACCAAACACGTAAAACTTCCATTCAACCCTATCATGCGCTTTAGCCATATCCAATTTAATGGCCATAAAGTACTTTTTTTCTTTTCTTTTACTTACGGGCGTGATGAATACACTCATGAGCCATTATAACATTATCAAGAATCATTTCTACCAGAACAAAAAGCGGTTTGGGATTCACAAATGCAAGATTGCATACAAGACTTGAATCTATTAGAAGAATTTTGAAATGATTTTGTAAATCGTATTTACAAACTAATGTGCCTAAATGAAACGGGGGGGATTCTCGACTTTAGAATAAGACAACAAGAGTATGATTCATTTTTTTGAGCATTTTGGAAGAAATAAAGAACTCTAACACCTTTACAAATATCATTCTTAACAATGTCCCTGAAATTTTGGAAAAAACAAGGAGACATACCATCCTACACTTCCGGCCTTTGGCGGTGTAGGTCAAACAAAGCATCTTTGATCTCAGATCATCAATCTTTTGATTCTTGCTCAAAGATATTGAATTTGGAATTCCAGCAAGCAATGAAGGTCACTTGAATAAGAAGATGAGAACAGATTCTCGATAAAATGCTTCAATCTCCTCAATCACCTCTCTTTTGGTAAATACATTCACTCCATCGACTTCACCAGCTTTTTCAATGCTATTCATTTTGTCTCCGAGAGGTGCAAGCATGGAAATATTTTGTATTCCTATCCCCTTCCTTCAATCAAAGATTCCTTGATTTTTGTTTCCAATAAGCCTCTTCCGGACATGTTTATTGAGAATTCCTTCAAAGTTGTTCCACATCTTCCAGCCTCTCAAGCCCCTTCTCTATTCATCACCTCAATTTTTCTAGATGTATCCTCAATGGTTTTAGCAGAGTTGGTACACACTGCCTCTATTCCAAGCCAAAAGCTTAAGTCCGCTATTAGTAATTTTATTTTGCAATTGAAACATATGTGTACCATAACTCCGAACATTCCAGTTTCTTGAATCACCTCATTGCAACCATCCATCACACACCATCTATAATCAAATTGGAATATTTTCTGAACTTCACAAGATCCCGCCTCTTTCGCATGAACAAAAGCCTGATCCGAGGAGCGACGCACAACATGCTTAACATCGCCTCGGCGGAATTTAAGAACCACGCCAGAGCCAAATATCCTATCCAATCTCTTCCACAAAACCATCATCCACTGGTTGGACTAAGTATATTCATGGCCGTAAAATGGAATTTCTCCCATCCGCATATCATAAATAAACTTTTTAAATAAAGAAAGTCGATTCTAATCTAATTCTACCACCTCTTCTCCTTATTGCTAACAATGTCATTAAAATCCCCACCAATCCACCACTTATCACCCCATTTCCACTTTTCCTTTAAGATATTCCATTTGAGTCTTTCTCTTCAATGGACAGGTGCTACCATAGATAAAAATAGCCCATTCCACGCCAAGAGATCCTTCCGGCACCATAGTCCACTTCAAAACAAAAATAACTAATCACAATTCTTTTTAATAATCACTTTTTGGGGACCAAACTAACAACAAGCCCCCACTTATACCTTCCTTCCTGGATCGAACTAATCCATCTATCAAAGAACTTTTAAATTCTTACACACCGTAACCACAAAAAGGTCTCTTTTTTTGGTTTCACAAACAAACATAAAATCCCGGTGGTGGACTTTTATACTTTCCTTGATTTGGGAAACCGTAGAGCCCTCCCAAACCTCTACAATTCCACACCGTGGCCCTCATTGGGATGAATTTGGGGCCAATAATCTAGCCGGCTACCCCACCATTTGGACATCTTCCTTGACATTCTCACAAATTTTTTGTTTTTTACCCATTCCTCATCTAACAATTCTTCTCCAATAACTGCTCCTCATCAACTAATTTCCAGTTTTTTTCATCCCTATACGCTTCTTATCATTATCCTTTATCACAATATTTTTCCCTCCGGTTTGAATCCGCCACCCCTTTTTTTTTTTTTTTTTCAGCCTTAAGTTCATCACCATAATTGTTACTCCTCCTCGAAAGTCTTTCCCAGGAGTAATATCATGAAGAGGGTTCCGAGTATAGAATCCATTTAGAGCCCGAAGACATACCTTCATTAGGATGTTGCACTCCGCGCTTCGCTTCTCATAAGAGAGGAATCCATCTCCATCGACCGATAAAAATAGCACATCATTCTCCTTATCAAAATCACTATCAGCAACTTTAGGACACAAAATCGAAGCAATTTATCATCATTCAAGCCTCATCCTCAAAACCTCAAGCTTTCGAGTTTGCCCTTAATAGATAAAGCTTTTCCTCCCTTACTAGGAAGAGCATGGTCCTCATTTATTTCTTTGAACACTTCATCTTTTTTTTTTTTTATGTAAGAATGACCCTCTTCACCCTTTTTAACCATTCACCAAACTCCCTCTTTAAGAGCATTTATTATTAGATCACTTTTCTTTTAAGATGCCTCTTTCAAGGTGACCTAAATGCCCACAAAGAAAAGCAAAATCCCACAAGGTTTTCATACTTGAAATCCACCTAACTTTTGCAACCACCCAAATTAATGTGTGTTCCTCTTAGCAGGGGTTTGACTAAGTCCACCAAAGACTAAAGCTTTAATACACCGCCTCACACTCCCCGTCTGCCTCGAATGAAGATATCCCCGAACCTCGAAAAGGCCCCCACCTTAAGCCCCGCTTTCAATCGAAATCCAATGATTAGGGATGTTCCACATTTGCACCTATAAAGCCACTTCTTAACTCAATCTTACTCACTTCCACATTTTCCTCCCACCGACGTAAGATTATGTATCGGTTATCAAAAGTCCAAGCCCTACTATTTAATCTTCTCTTTATCCTCCAATCCTTTAAATACAAACCTGTATATGTTATACCCCAACCTCTCGGGGTTTGAAAAAGGTTCCTTGGTATTCCATATAGCATGTAGAGTATTTTAAGTTCTAAAAATTCACTTTTTTACAAAATGCCGTGAATTTTTCCAAATAAGCTTTTTTTACTATCTTCCACTCCCTTAGAAATATCTCCTCCTCAATACAAATGCCCTCTCAGCCGCTGGAGAGAAACTTTTTAACCCCTCAAGAACTTCACTGCCATGACCCACAATCCAAATTCAATATCTTTTGAGTCATCGTGTTCACGAACGATTTCCAATCCAAATCTCAAGAAGAATCAGAAAACACACCAAAACATGTTAAAAAGGAAAAAAAATGCAAAGAAAAGGAGACTCAAGAACAAAGAAAATAAGATAACGACACCCACGAACACCAGTCCCCAAGATCGAAGAAGAAACAAACAGTAGCATGCAGAAACCTAAGAATGGAACAGAATTTTGAAAAAGAGAAAAGAAAAATCCCAAAGTAGAACGGGCACACTCCCAGAGAGAAAACACACTTCTCTGTAAAAGACTCATATCGTGGTCCTTGGTTCTTATTAAATTCATCAATTGTGTCTATTGTATTGGGCTTTTTCCCAACGACCCACGAAAGAGGACAATTTTTTTTTGACAGAAAAATTTTGAGGGTAAAAATGTCAAAAATAAATTTCATTATATTCGACTCTAGGTATTCGAAAAAATAATATTATATATATATATAGGATATGGATCAAATAGGTCCTCCTACAAAACAGTCCATGTGGACACATCCTAACCATAGATCAACAATTTTGGGTCCATTTTTTAGGGCTTTTTTATGTTTATTTTTTTGTTTTTGAAAATTAAAAAGGGTAGATAATAATTTTGGCACTTTAGAATCGATTCATTAAGATTTCATTCCCTCTTTCACGTGATTTCACCCACTTTCTTCACGCATACTTCTCTCTCTCAAGAGCTTTTCGCTTCAAAAATTTCTATGTTGCTTATGTAGTATAGGGTTGTTCTTATGACTGCTTATGTAGTTAATGTATATCCGATGCATGTGTAGTGTATATTCATTGCTTATGTAGTATGTGCTTATCGCTTATGCAGTATGAATTTGTTGCTTATGACTTGCTTGTAGTTAATGTATTCGTGGTGCATACGTGGTGTATATTTGTTGCTTATGTAATATAGACTTGTTGCTTATGTAGTATGAGTTTGTTCTTTATGACTTGCTTATGTAGTTAATGTCCGCGTGTGCATAATGTAGTGTATATTTCGCCGCTTATGTAGCATGCTTTTCGCTATGCAGTATGGGTTTGTTGCTATGACTTGCTATGTAGTTAATGTATTCGTGGTGCATACGTAGTGTATATTTCTTTTGCTTATATAGTATAGATTGTTGCTTTATGTAGTATGGATTTGTTGCTTATGATTTCTTATGTAGTTAATGGTATATAAAACACTAATTACACATCTACACAAGCAACAAATTACATCTTCATAAAGAAACTTCAATCAAGTCAAACTTTCAGCAACTATGGCAAATTGTCTACTTTTTCACACAATAGCGCGTAGGATTGTCCGTGTTCATACAAGTTGAGGGTGGGCTGATTCTTGTTCTCTCGGGAACATCGTTTGAAGAAGAAGAATATGAGATTTGTTCGCGTTGAATTTGATGTGAGATTTGGATAGATTGTGTGATCATAATGTGAACAATCCCATGAATATTAGGTAATTTTGTAGATGACTAATTTACCCGTTTCTCTGATCAACATTTAATCAATTTTTAGCTCTAAAATCACAACCATTGAAAAATCTGATATGTGATTAGGATTGGTCCCTACGACTTACCCTACGGGGTCTCATATAACCTTCTTCCCAATATAAGATATATATATATATATATATATATATCTAGATTTTTCAATGGTTGTGATTTTAGAGCTAAAATTCAGATTAAATGTTGGTAATTAGATAAAGGGGTAAATTAGTCATCCTACAAAATTACCAATATTCATGGAATTTTGTTCACATTATGATCACACAATCTATGCAAATCTCACATCAAATTCAACGTGAACAAATCTCATTTTTTCTTCTTCAACGCACTATTGTGAGAAATCATTCATCATTCTTCTTCAACGACTATTGTGTGAAAAATGTTGCGAACCATTTGCCTGAGCTTGACTTTGGTTGAAGTTTGCTTATGAAGATGTAATTTGTTGCTTGTGTAGATGTGTGTGTGTTTTATATACCATTAACTACATACGTAAATCATAAGCAACAAATCCATACTACATAAGCAAATAATCCGATACTACATGGCAACAAATATACACTACGATGCACCTACTTAATACATTAACTACATAATGCAAGTCATAAAGAAACCCATACTACATAAGCAACAAATCTATACTACATAAGCAACGAATATACACTACGATGCACCAAGGATACATTAACTACATAAGCAAGTCATAAAGCAACAAACCCATACTACATAAGCAAATGTTTCATATTACATAAGCAACGAATATACACTACGATGCACTACTTAATACATTAACTACATAAGCAGTTATAAGCAATAAACCCACACTACATAAGCGATAAACTATACTTCATAAGCAAATGAATATGCACTACACATGCATCACGTATACATTAACTACATAAGCAGTCATAAGCAACAACCCTATACTACATAAGCAACAGAGAATTTTATTTGAAACTCAAACGGTATGGGAGAGAGAGTGTGCGTGAAGAGTGGGTGAAATCGCGTGAAAGAGATAATGAAATCTTAGTAATTGATTCTAAAGTGCCAAATTACCACTCCCCCTATTTAATTGTTCTTTGAAAAAAAAAATAAACATAAAAAACCCTAAAAACTGACCACCCAAAGTTATTGATCTATGGTTAGGATGTGTCCCCCACGACTCACACCAAGTAGGAAGACCTATTTGATCCATATCCTATATTTATATTTATACAAATTACTTATACATAATCTTTATGTATATAAGTATACATTTATTTATATATAAAGTGTGACAAAGAATAAGTTATTTCTAACATTTTCCTCCCCCTTCTCTCTAACTCCCCCAAAAAAAACCCAAACCTAATTTCCTACTCCCTCCCCTCCCCACCACAGCCCGCCACTCCACACATCCTCCTCCCCATCCCCTCCTTCCCCTTCCCTCCCCCTCCATGCTTTTCACCTGGAGGGAATGCATGGGTGCGGTCCTTGATATATCTCGGAGGTGGCCGATATTTTCGTTCCAGGGGAAAGTGGTCGGAGCTCACTGAGTGTCTGAGAGCCGAGTAGATGATGGGTCGGCCGAGTTGAGTTGGGTGAGGGAGGCAATTTTTTGTATTTTTTTCTCGTTTTTAGCTATAGTTGTTGTTTTTTTTTTTTTGTATTTTCTTTTTCTCGGTTGATTTGCGAAATTCGTGGCGGATCGATTTTTCTGCTCAGCAAGATGTAGTGGTTGCTTTCGTGCCCGATTTTAGTTTTTTTGTGTTACAGATCTCATTTAAGTCTTTGAAGTCTCCTACGCATGGGAGTGGTTGGTTTGGGGTGGATAGTTTTTTAGTCCATGTGAATTTGAATTGGTTTTACCAATTAAAAACAACTTTAGTTAGTCTTTGCTTAAATAGAACAAGGCCCGTTGCTTCTATCGATTGTAGTTGTAATTTTAGTTTTGAGTTGTTATAATAAAATTCTATCGTTCGACAAAAAAAAGTATACATTTATTTATGTAGATTATTAATATATTATAAACCATATTCACTTATAAATGTCCAAACTAATAAGCACATATTCTTGTAGTATATTCTTGTAATATATTCTTAATGGAAATCGACTCTTTTTTGTTGATGTATTTGGCTATTAATATGTTGTTGATGTATTTAATGGTTTATTGTTGCAAATTAATCGGATATTGTCGGGAAAAAAAAGAGAAGATAAATATAGGTTAGGAATTTCGAATATGAATATTCGAATTGATTCGTATATTCAAATATATTTTCAAATACTGAATAAGAATCAATTTTTATTCAAACATTAAAAGAATATCAATAAGAATATTCTCTAAATGAGTCGAATAAGAATACAATGCACCGATATTCCACTCAATTCAATTCGTTTACACCCCTAATCCCACCCAACTCGACCTTTCAATTTTGATTAAATAAAGCTCGAAGAGAAGCATCGTTGATAATGTAAACACTAAGGTGGCGATTGGATAGAAATGGATTCCATTTTTGTTCTTTTAGAATTTTTTTGGACCAAACATACGATTGTTTATGAAATTTTCTAAAATATACTATTCTCTCACTTTCACTTTTTCTTATTTTTTCTATCATCAATCACATCTACACATTTTTTTACAAAAACATAATCATTATTACCCATTCTCCCACAAATTTCACTATTCACTTTCGCTTTCATACATTTCTAACTACCAAGTAATATTCAATCATTATTTTACTATTTTTAAATCAAATCAATTGTCATCATTACTTTTTCATCCCGTCACGTCCAATCACAATCTCAAAATTCATCTTTTTTTCATCTAAATTTCTTTTTTACCACTATTCTCAGAAGAAAATGAAAATTTTCAAAATGAAAATATATCCAATCAGCGCCCTTAAAGTATGATTTTTCTAGCTAAAAGGTGATTATCACCTTTTTTTTTTTTAGTGTTTACAAACACACCCTTAAAAAACTTGAAAAATTAAAGAGTTAACTGTCATTAGCATTCAAGATCAAGCAACAATTTTACAACAACATATTTCTACATATCCAAGTAACTGCATACAAGCTAGTAAATAAGTACTTCAAGCTAGCAACCATCTGCTGCTCACTCAAAAATTACATGCCTCAGTTGTGTTATGTGTGCTTTCCATATACTACATATCGAACTTCTTCTTCGCCCGACTATGGTGATGTTGGCTGCAGGAGGGTTGAGGAAGAAGCAAGCGGCTCATGCACGACCCGAGTTTATAGATACTGAAACCGGGTTGCCTTCCAACTGCAGCATTATGCTTCCAAGAACTTCGGTCAATAGCTTCTTGAATTCGTCTTCTTTCACCGTTTTCCCATCACCAGCGTCGAACATTTTTAGAGCTTCGGTCATAATTTTATCCATCTGCAAGCATCATAAGAATATAGTTGCACCTCATTACCTCACAAGAATACAATTAAGGGTTCATCACAAAATATTCATGAGGTTCAGTATAATTTTAAGGGATAATTACAAAAACACCCCTGAGGTTTGGGCTAATTACAAAAAAACCCAGAGATGTTTTAAAATTACAAAAAAACCTTGAGGTTTGATTCCATCTTACATTTTCTCCTTCATAAACAACAAATATTTCAAAAAAACCCATGATATTTGTACAAAATTACGATTAACCCCTTAAATTTAAGGCATAATCAAACCTGAGGGGGCGTTTTGTAATTTTAAAACATCTATGGGTTTTTCTGTAATTAGCCCAAACCTCAGGGGGTCTTTTGTAATTATCCCTAATTTTAAAAAAAAAATTGTATATCGAAATATCACCTTGATATTTGTTTAATTTACAAATTGCACCTATTTGATAGGGTATTTTCAAGCAAAAAATAAAACCTAAAGGGAGTGTTTGTAATATCTCAAGGGGTATTAAAAATTGGGATAATTACAAAAAAATCCCACGGGCTAATTACACAAAGACTGCATAGGTTTTTGAAAATTACAAAAAACTCTTGAGGTTTGATTCCGTCTTACATATTCCCCTTCATAAGTACATTTGTCAAATAGGCTACGCTGGGGCCGGGCCGCTGGGCGAACAGAAAAATCGGGCCGGCCGGGACAACAGTGACTGGGCCTCTGTTTTGGACCCGGCCCGGCCCAAGCCTGAAAAATACAAAGGAAAAATGCGCCTACCGGACCGGCCTGGTATTTTGGGCCTAATGGACTGTGCCAAAAAGCCCGGCTCATTTCGGGCCTAAGAAGTGTAGCCTTCGCCACTTTATCGAGCCGTCGGGCTAGCCCATCGGGTCAGTCCAAAATTGACAGCTCAATCATAAGCCAAAAAGACTTTTAAAAACCCCTTTTATTTATAGATATTTATAGAAATATTACAATTACCCCTTAAATTTAAGACATTATCAAACCTTGGGGGTTGTAATTTTGAAATATCTCTGCAATTTTTTTTGTAATTAGGCCAAACCTCAAGGGGTTTTTGTAATTATCCCTTCAATTTTTCGAAAGCTAACTGGATTTTCGTAATTAGGCTAAACCTCAGGGGTGGTTTTGCCCTTACAGTTAAACTCAAACAAATCAATGTTCTATCGAGAGAGGTCGACGAGTTTACAAGGCAATTAAGTGACTAAGATACTACTAAGCTTGAATAACTAATGTCATTTATAGTCAGCAAACGCATACCTGATCGACAGCACCGAGCGGAGGCAAGCCAGCAGAAGCAGCCAAAGAATCAAGTGCGACCCCAAATATTCTTTCGATATTTTCCCATTGCGATCTCTGGGAGCACTCTTTATAGCAGAATCCAGTGTCTGCATTACATAAAGTGCAACAAACTAAGATCGCAAAAAAAAAAAAAAAAAAAAAAAGTGTAAAATTAGCCCAATTATATATGAAAGGGATAATTACAAAACACCCCCTAAGTTTTGGGCTAATTACAAAAAAAAAAAACAGAGTTCTTTGAAAAATACAAAGAACTCCTTGAGGTTGATTCTGTCTTATATTTTTCCCGGTGATTTTCAAAACATTTCAAAAAACCTGACATTTACAAGAATATTACATTTACCCCCTAAAATTAAGACAAAAAAGAAACCTAAAGGTTTTTTTTGTAATTTTGGAACATATCTAGGTTTTTTTGTAATTAACCCACACCTCAGGGGTGTTTTTGTAATTATCCCTAAATGAAAATGAATGCCTGCCTCTTAAATTAGCAAGTAAACTAGTCTTAAAAGAAGGGGATTTTAATCCACCATACAAGTGAATTAAGAGTGACGGAGCTATAGATTTACCAATTAGGCGGTTACACTAACCTTTTCCAACTCAAATTTGTTCGACAACAGCCTCTTAACGCCACTCCCGTCAAAAGTATTCTGACTGTGAGCAACAATAGCTGGTTGATCCTTTAGAAGTTGCACCACGTTCTCTGCAGCTCTTTTAAACTCAGCCAAAAATGTCTCCTGTGAAACTGGTTGCTCGATGGCACCCCCAACGGATTCTAAAGCTGGTTCAAGAATGTTACTCATGACCTACAAAAGGCATCGGCCTCTTAATGAATCGGAGAAAATATCCAACTGAATAAGCAATAAACCGGATAAATGATTACATAATCATTTACTATGAAATGAAAGCACATTAGTGATTGGTGAATTTTAACACAACATGGGGAAAATGGACATTGGTTTGGTTTGCCACATTATGATAGGTAACTTTATTCCTAGAGGCTCTGGGATACAATTATTCTGTTACAATAGAATAGGCATAATAGATATGGTAAAATTAAAAAAACTACCCTGAGGTTTAGCCTAATTACAAAAAATCCAGTTATCTTTCAAAATTACAAATGCTCCCTAAGGTATTACAAACACCCCTTGAAGTTTGTATTTGTTTATCATATACCCCTTCAAAAACGTGCACTTTGTAAAATAGAATTAAATATAGGGATAATTACAAAAACACCCCTGAGGTTTGGGCTAATTACATAAAACCCAGAGATGTTTCAAAATTACAAAAAGTCTCTCAAGTTTGATCATGCCTTAATCTTAAGGGGGTAATTGTAATATTCTTATAAAAGCCAGGAGGTTTTTTGAAATGCTTTTTGCTTATGAAGGAAAATGTAAGACGGAAATCAAACCTCAAGGGTTTTTGCAATTTTCAAAAATCTCTGGATTTTTTTTTGTAATTAGCCGAACCTCAGGGTTATTTTGTAATTATCCCTTAAATATACTCATACTTTTGAAAGATAGTTTTTCACTGAACCTCGGGGTATTTTTGCAATTAAGCTAAAAGATAATTTCAAGTATTAGCCATTATTATTCAGGCATTGGGCTATAATGAAACTTAGCAATCACTAGTTAAAGCTAGGTTCTCACCAAGGATCTATAGAAGGCGGCATCCCCTGTTCAACTGTAAGCTTCTCAAAACGCCTTTAAGATATAATCTTTAAGGGATCCATCAGGCAATTCAATCTCCGAGAATATAGAGAGCATTTCCGGTTCGAAACTTGAACTCTTAACAAACTCATGAAGGTCTTCACCGTCAATTCAAGAATCACTACGGGATCTCGTTTCAAACCAGCAGCCATGCCCAGTAGAAAATCTGACAGAACCTCTTTAAACTCAGTCTTGCTTATTTTTCTTGTTTACCATGTGTAAATTCATTAAGAACCTGGATCATATCACAAGGCAAGTTAATCATCAGTTCATTAAAAAAAAGGTTGGATCATGATGAATTGATGCTAGCGTTTAACCATTTTATCACGAACAATCATATTTTTTGGATTTCTAGCTAGAAGCTCTTCTTATCAACACCACCATACATAATGAGGTCACTTTCAATAGTTAATGCATAAATATGATATTGCCATCAATAGAGGAATTTTAAGAAAAATTAAACTACGTACAACTTCTGACGGGAATCCATAATCCCCGGCTCATAAATGTATATTACTATTTACTATGAGTATGTCTAAATTTCGTTTCCATCTAAATCACAATATTTATATCCTCTTTTTTTCCTTCAAAGCGAAGCAAATTAGGAATGAAATTGCAATGTCCACATCAAAGCCTTTAGTTTTGGACCAAAAGGCTTTCACCAAGAGTCTCTAGACCATTTTAGTCCCACTGTCACTCGAAATCAAAATTTCTAGAGTTTAAATGAAGATAAGAACATCCTCTAAAAATGAAGATAAGAACAAAATCAATCTGGAAAGTCATAAAAGTCAACAGAGTAGCTTGAAAGATTATCTATCAAAATTGAGCCTGCATCAAGAACAATGGGTTTGGATGTTTCTTGAGCTAAGCGAAATTTATCTCATAGGGTTCGATAGCCTAAGGTGTTTAAGACAAACGAAATATGAAGGGGATTTTTGTAATTTTGAAACATGTCTGGTTTTGTTTTGTACTTAACCCAAACCTCATGGGTGTTTTGTAATTATCCCTATAATTTAATATACTTTAGATCTCTGATTTCTTGAAGCTCATTTAATAACAGACTCATCACATTAAATCAAGAAAGAATACCAAACGAAAGGATGAAAAACATAGAGATAATAAAAGTATGATGCTCAGACTCTTCATTTCAGGCGCCGTACCCGTGTCGACAGGACATCGACATCGACATGACACTGGGCGTGTCGATCCTCCAAAAAGAAATTCGAGACACTCAATTTCATACTATTATGTAATAAGCAATAAAGCACATGAAAGATTGTTTTATTTTGCATCACTTTTTCATATTTTAGTTATTTTGTTCAAATTATAACGAACATATATTGTTTATCAATATCGTATTAAAAAGTGTAATATGATTTATAATATATATTTGAAAAAAACTGAATTTGTCGGCCATGTCTCCATGTTTGTGTCCAAGTTTTGGATCTTTTTAGCCGTGTCCACGTATCCTAAATTTTAGACTAGAAAAGATCGACACCTTGATATGTACCAGTGTCCGACACACCGTGTCCGAGTCCGAGCAACATAGATTATAAAACGTGAGCTTAATTAACTAATATTGCCGCAAACGAATAAAAGAAGTGCACGATTTAATCACATATCCAGTTAAAGAGACTAAAGTATAGCTATGGATTTCAAATGAAGAAAACTATGAAATCCATGGATCAAGCTTGAACTTAGAAGATGCATCACTGTAGGGGTGTCAAGTATCGTGTTATCGTGTCGTGTTTTTGACACGATAAACGACACGACACGATAAGGGCAAACACGAACCGCGACACGATAAGGATCTCTCTCGACTCCATTACGAACACGAAAATTTTCGTGTCGACCGCATTTCACGATAGTGACACGATAAGCCAAAAATAAAAAAAATGATTTACGTTAATACACGATAGCAAATTACGATGACATTTGCGGTTTTACGAAAATACACGACATAAATATACAAAATATCGGGTTATCGTGTCACTAACAGATAAATGTGTCATTATCGTGTCCTTATCGTGTCCTTATCGTGCTCGTCTTGTTGTTATTATCGTGTAGCTAACAGTCAACGTGTCATTATCGTGTCCTTATCGTGTTAGGTGTCGTGTTATTATCGTGTCACTAACGTGTTCGTGTCACTATCGTAAACACGATAAAACACTCTAACACGACCACGAAATTTTCGTGTCTTATCGTGTCGACACGATAAGGACACGAACACGCGATAAACAAACACTAACCTGCTTTATTTTCGTGTCGCTTTTAGGTAATATCGTCTTTATCGTGTCGCGGTCGAAATTGCCACCCTTAGATGCATGTTCATATAGACCTTTTTCCAATGTTCTAGTAGGATAAATAGAAGTACAACATAACGTATTGAAAAATATAATCATTATATATGATACTCTCTCCATTTTTGTTAGATTTGGCCAGAGATTTTAAAGAGCACTATCTTACCCACGTTGAATTACAAAAAGCCCGAATTTTTCTCTATAAAATTCCATCATAAGAAAACATTGGCAATGCCGGTTCAAGCACACAAGCATATGTAAGACTAGTGAAAACCAATATCTCCAACCCCCGAAATCCTTACTCTTTCATGTGGGCAATTTATCTACAAAGGAAGCCCAAACACAAATAATCAATTCTTAAATCCAAGATTCGGACTCAAGTACTCCAAGATTATAACTTTATAGACTCAACAATAAGAACCAAGAAAATCTAACTTCACCAGCCCTCCATTACACATTTAAACCAACTAAGAGAACACTGGAAAAATAAAAGTGTGCAAAATTGCTCCATCAACACAGACAAAGTTGCAAATACACTTGATCAAAATCCTGAAAGCAAGCCAAACATATACAAATAATCCAAACCCACACCACACACAACAGCAAAACATTTCATTATATAACACACACACACCAAAAACCATAAAAGGGAAGAAAAAAAACTCGTGCGAGCCTGTAAAAACAGAAAAAAGGTGAAAAATGAGAAGAAAACTGAAAAGGGTTTAAGTTTCTGAAAAAAAAAAAAGGACCTGAGTATAAATATGATCAGAGTCAGGGGAAGTGCCGTGAGCCGGCAAGCCAAGAGCAGCGCCTATATCCTCCACAGCAGGTTGCAACTCTTTGACAGAAAGCTTACCATCACAATCAATGTCAAGTTCTTCAAACTTATGATCCACAAAGTTGCTAAAAACTTTCTCATTCTCAACCAACTCCATTATATCTGAACCGTCCATTACCTCATGACTCGTACTGCTACTTTTCTCCTTCATTGAATTTCAATCACTAGTCTACTGTGCAATTTATTTGTGCATGTCCAGATAAACCAAAACCCTCCACCCCTACCCTTTACCTTTTTCTTTAATTTAATGCAAATTTTAGAAAAAGGGTTTCAAATTTTTTCTGCTTTCGGGTGTGATTCTCGTGTTTTCTTGGGGGTTTTATATACGAGTGACAGTGTGTGAGTGTGTGAGAGAGAGATTTGCCTGTAAACTTTGTTTGGATAAAGTTATGAAGACAATGAATGAGGTCTTAAATATTTTAGTAATTGTATTTGTCGGTATATATATTCTAAAAATAAAAAAAGAAAAAAAAAAGGTGGAATTGTGGGCATAAATCGTTTTCAAAATATGATGATTAAGTCATGGTTAAGGTTACGATCCAAAAATAATTTATTACATGACAAGTATTATATAATACATTAAAACTTGTCATATGACCAAGTATGTTTTGGGTATGGGTGTCAATTTCGACTCGATACGACAAAACCCTATTACCTAAATCTAATACTAAAAATAATGGGTATGAGTCGAGTTCGATGAGTCCGATCGAATTTGGATCGAACCCGAATAACCTACCAATTAAATAGGTCGAGTTTCGGTCAACCTATTATGACTCATTTAACTCGTCTAATCTATTTGTGAATTTAAAACTTAAATGATCAAGTGGGGTTGTTGTCCCTCTAAATTTTCAATATTTTTTACTATGTATAATTTAAATATTAAAATTATTTATAAAAAAAATTTAGTATTCGCCTCGCTCCCAAATTATTTATAAATGTGTTGTATTTCTCCCAACTTTAATTTGGTCCCCAACTATAAATTCATGCGTCTGCCACTGGATTTAGCTACTACATTAATTTACAATCAATCACCTACTATAATTTAGAGAAATGATCGTATCTTAGTGAGATTCTGATTCAAATTATCATTGTATTAAATTGTTACTAAAATAATAACCCATTAGTTGTTGAAATTATTGGTAAAACAAGTTATTGTATTTAAATGACTCTCATTAACTAATTACATTAACACATTTTACATTTAGATTGAATTTTTTTAGTATAAATCAAGGGAGAGGAATGGAGATGGAATAGAACACATACATCTTGTATGTACTTGCGAATTTTAACCACTTCATCACCATTTGATTTTCATTAGTTAGAATAATTTGAAACAAAAGATTTTAAAATCTATAATAAGAAATCAATTGACTTTGTTTGGTTAATATCAAATTACAACCGGTTTTAAATCCTTAAACTCCTATTTGGAAATTTTTTTTGGGTCATCTTTGTAGATTTTAGATCAGTATTATTTGGAACCGTTTGAAATCATTTTATCAAGACAAAATCCCATATGAGACAGTCTCACAGACTAATTTCGTGAGACGGATCCTAAGATAACCCTTATTAGTTAACTCATTTGAATTCGAATCTAACTTGTTTTGATTTGTAAAATGGGTTGGATTCGTTTCAAAATTTAAATCCATGAGATACCTCCGCATGAATGTTACTCATTCGATCAAATTCTCCATCACATCTAATTTCTTCCATCATAATTTTTTTGTGTATTTGAAATTAATCTTATGATAATTAAGCATTGATTATACATATTATATCAGAGATAAAGTTTTGGGCCACGAAAAGGTGTGTGGTTAAGACACGTGGGGCGGTTGGGTGGTGGTGACAAAAGTAAATTTGGGTGAGCCCATTTTGGTATTGAAACTTTTGTATGCTTTGGTCGGCCCATATATATTCGACGCGTGTCCATGCTCAATTGATTGCGTAAGGCACCGGCAATTCTGTTTGACGTGGCGATTTGACCACCAAATTGTCAGGGCCCTTTCATTTGTTGGGCCTGTGGCCCGTGCCTCACTCCTTTGGTAGGACAAAAGGTGTTAGGACCGACTTCGGACTTACTAGAGTGCAACGTGTAGTGTTCTAAAAAATGCTAGACGCTAGTTGGATAGTAGACTGGGCCTAACGCTTAAGTGGTATTTGGATGAGATTAGGCGGAACCTGAGTAGAGTTATGCAGGGCTTAATCGGAAAAATAAAATAGTCGGATAATAGGAGCCTAACGTCTAACCGGAGACTAATTAGGGCTATGTGAGAATTTTTGTAACAGTGTTGGAGTGTCAGTTTGTGTTTTTTCTTTTTCCCCCAAAAATTTAAATTAAGAATTATTTTTCACTTTTATATACGATTGTTTACAAAAATAAAAAGAAAAAAGAACATATTATGTGTCATTCAATCGCATTCAATTATCATATCTCTTAAAAAACATTACATGATATCATATACTTTCATCTCACGAATATACTATTAACTCCATCTCATTTTTTTCAATCATCGACTATCACTATTTTACTGGTAAAAGTTAAAACCATATCATATTATTACTACATTTTCGTCTCACGTCCACTCATATTTTTAAAATTCATTCTACTAATAAATGAGCTCAAATAATGAACACAATTTCATTCGCATAGATGACTTGAATTATAATGGCATCTTTCTATTAATTATAGAATTATCGTGGTTTATATGGGAGTAATTTATGAAAAGCCGTGATTGTTACCTCGAAAATTAGTTATGTGAGGACATGAAACCTTCATATAAAAAAATTTAAGTCCACATAATACAGACATCATAAATAAATAAGAGAACACTCTAGTAGTCATGTCTAGTTCATTATCTTTAGACACCTCTACACCAGAAAAATGTGTCCACATTTCTTAGTTAAATATTAATAATCTAAACACGGTCTAGTTTTTGATGCCTAGTTGCCTTGACTTTGAAGCACTGTAAAAGCAATTTATTCAAAAATATTTCAATCAAAGCAACACTTTTTTAGGTTTTTTGACATAATTATGATTTATGATATATTGGGCCCACGTTTTAAGTGTCAAACAAATGGATCTTTATTTTCTATATCACAATGAAAGTCAATATCATTATACATTAATATGTTTTCCACATATTTTTTTTATTATAATATAAATGTTTGTGTGATGTTTGATAATATGACATTGAATTGTGACAATATGTAAAAATACGAAGGGTGATGAATTTGTTTCATTACATATTGTACCCAAGTAGATATACATTGATAAAATATTACGCTAAGAATATACACATACCTAACATCTACCATGTTCAATAAAGTTTACGGCTATTGTAAACGTGTATTAATTAGTACTTCTGAAAGTTTTTTTACATGTCTAAAATTTATTACTTATCTTTTTGAATGTGTTGATATTAGATTTTGTGTTATCCACATGTCAAACAAATAGATGAGTTTGTGTTAGAATTTGTGCAACTGGTACATGCGGACATATGCATTATCGTTGATTGCATATTAGGTGACCCAACACCCAGGAATTAGATGGACAGTGTGGGGTGGCGAAGTGACTGAGTGACTTAAAAGTACGAGTCACATTAAGTATGACATTGATTGGACCTTTAGCTTATCTTCTAATGAGTAATACCGTTGATCCAGGTCGAAATCCTCGGATAAATTGATATTTTGTTGGCAATTTATTGGCACGTAAGAATAATAAATCCCAATTAGAAACTCAGTTATTATATAATTGATATTTAGCCTGGTTTTGAGATATTAAGACTCAAAACATAAACTTATATGGAAAAATAGATGACCTTTAGGTTTATATGGTTAATAGTAATATCCATCCACCAAATTTGAACTGACAATGATTTGATCTTTAATTGGTTTACTGGTATAGGTTTCATTGGACTTGGGCCTAGTTGATGTTTTTGGGTCACAACGTGTGATCATAAATAGAGAAGTCGAGAAACGAGGCCCTAAACACAGACACTAAATAAAAGATTACTCCTAAAAATCCTCTAGCAAATACTGATCAAAATACATACATAGATAAAGCCATCCAAAATGAGGTGTCCAGTCCAATCAATTACAGATTATTCTACAGTCCAAAAAGTTACAGATTATTCTCTTTCAATTGAATAACCTAGAAAATAAAGGACTATGAGAGCCCATAATTACTATATCACAGTAATTGACTGGGCATCCATTATAGAAAAGAACACACAGTCAACATGTAAATGTCTTTGTTCAATACTGCACGCATACGTTACAACTAAGATCAACCGCACATTTCCTACTCCTGACTCAAATTCTAGTGCTGAATTTTCTGCATTGAGGACAGTAAGCCATCATATTATCAACATGAATCGGCCAACTTACGGCACGAGCATGTACCATTCTTGGGGTATTAATTTTGAAATAAATGATTTCTCTGCAAGACACCAATATATCTGAACCTTATTCCAACGACAAATGGCCGGTTCTGATTTTACGTTGTTGACGGCTTATGCCTGAACCTAGGTGTCTTAGGGATGAGCTGAGATCCATTCTTTTTTCATTGAAAGGTGAATTAAGCTTCGGCTGGAACCACCTTCTTATGGTAACACCATTTATTCGGATCTTTCCATATGACTCATTTCCTTGATAAGATAATCCAAGTCTTCTCAACTGTGCTGCAACTACTTGGCTTATCCTGTTGAGCAAAAGGAAAATTTTTAGTACATTTTGAAGCTTCTTAACGATTCTAAAAACAAATCCCCCATACTCGATAATCAACAAGTTTATACTAAATTATATATAAAGATTATAATCTCACTTGTAAGGATGACATCGGTATTTGGGAGTGGCAGAAAAACTTCCGTGGATCAATTTTTTTCACATTACCCAAAGTCAAGCCATTCAATTTCTATTAGCTGGATATCTTGTTGCGTTTGGGGTTAAACTGACATATAATTTCAATCACGAAACTGATTTGTCGGAGACATACTGATTTAGTAACAGACAAGAAGTTTTCTGCATTATTCTACAGGCTTGATATAGTGTTTAACATAATTCACCACACATTCTGATGCTTCAGGATATAAAATCCACTTCCAACGGATAATGCTCTCAATTAGTGCACAAGTTCTAGCATTTATAACCTATCATAAGATGCCAAGTAAAGAAAGATTTTTCCGGACCATTAAATGTTCATATTCACAGAAGCTCTTCTGAAGGATCTGGGACTCCACACACAGAAGGCAAGACTGAAGTTAGATTCACTCCCAGAAACAACACGCACCCTTGTAATCCGTTCTAAGTCAAATTGTAAAATCCCTCATCTTAGCTTTTGTCCCTATAATAGGCTAAAATTTGTCTAAATGGGAAACTATAGAGCATGCAAACAGACAATCACATCCATGCAAAGAAGCTTCCTTTTAGAATAGCAAAGAAGATCCTCTAACCTGCTCGCAATATTAATTGTTTTCTCCCCTGAAGAAGTCTGAATTTGTGTCTGTTCTATGGGCAGTAAAATAGTTACATTAGGCAATTTTGCACCTGTCCAAGATTAGTAAGGTGTTACAGAGTAAAGAAAGAAAGAAAATGTATAAAAGTAAACAGACAGTTCAAAACTATGAACCAGAAAAATCATACTATAATTCCGTATGGGCCTAAGAAATACTTTGTTTTTTTCCCCATTTTGGACCAAAGTACTGCCAGTTATATACAAGTCCCACCCATTTTTCAAGCAGTTTCTATAGCCTTAATAAATGAACTATGATGTCATTAAATAAGGATCATTTAAAGACATGCCAGATAGTTCAATTCCCAGACAGCAGAAATGGTTACTCAAAAACATGTCACAATCAAGAAGTAAACAAAGAGAGTAAGTTGTACCAGCAGCCAAGCGATGCTTGAGACCTTTCAAAACTGTCAAGAGGTATACCTGGCCAATGTTTGCAACTAAGTTTAGAGATATTGTTCACCGCAGGATATAGACGAATAAAATGGCACTTAGCTGTAGGAGGGGTGGACGTGTGAAGGAGGAGAAATATAGAGGTGGAAGATACTAGGTGGTAAAATTGATGCAGTCATGCAGTTAATTTTGCAACCCACGCGTTGGCTGGGCCCAAGATAACTATAATAAAAAATGATGCATAAACTTTGTGATTCTTTATATAGAAATAAAAAAAGGAAAAACTTCACAATTAGTTCAGAAAATAATATTCTCAGTAAGCTATTAAAGCGCAACATCTTCCGATCATTGATAATATTTTTGATAAGTGAATCCTAAAGAAAGAGGCCAAAATCACTTGGAATGAAGTCAGTGGAAAGGGCTTAACAGCATGTTGTGTGAATGGAGATAGGGAATCAATAAGAGAGTGGACGACAAGAACCCATGAAGCACAATAAAAGGAAAAACTTCACAATTAGGTTTCTATGTTTATTATAGTTGAAACAGAATTGTTGCTAAGAGAAATGAGCTCACCTCAGCTGTATGAACCTGAAAGTTTCTCGCATCAACAACAATTGGGCTATCTTTCAAAGAGACAACTGGTATAACTCCAAGAGAAGCAGCCTCCTACAGAGTCAGAGAAGATTTGTGAACTTTCTCCAGCATGATCTTCACAGTGATGCAAGTTCCAAAGAATAAAGATTTTAAGAAGTTAACAAAGTAGAAGAATTTCTCCAAGTTGTTTACGAACCTCAACTAAAGAAAAAGCACGGGGATCATATTCCCCAAATCCATCAATCAAGGAAAAGAGATTTGTGCCTTTTGATGTATCAGTATTAACTCCAAGATTCTCAATGAGTCTATTTCTTACAGACACATCGTGAGGGAGCTGTAGGCATCCTAAGACAAGCGAAAGTTCATCCATTGTAGGTGTCGTGCCGGCTATGATTGTTTCCCTGTATACCATCAAGGCCAAGGATGTCCTGTGGAAATATAGCCATCTTATAAAGCATGTCTTGCTTGTTTCTGTCTTCCACATTTTGAAGTAAATCAACATTAGGTTGACGGCACATGCAAGTAGTTTTCTATTAGCGATTGGACAGTACTAAAGTAAGACGCATGATTCAGCCATTAAGATTATTGTGATTATAACTACATAATTGTTTTTTTTTAATTATCATTATCATTATTATTTTAAATCCATTGAGAGATTCTCAACAACAATGAGGATGTTAGCCTCATATTCACTTTCAAAAAATAAAATGATAAAACCAAACATCACAGATGAAAATACTTCAAGAGAAACCAAAACACGTGCTAACAGAGTAAATAGGCGATAAACATCAGTAAGGCATTACAGTCATCAATCATTTCCAATCTCTGCAAATAGCATGAACAGTTTCATTTCAGAAGTTGGAAACTGAGACCTCAAGATAGCTACACTTCTAACAAACACTCTAAAAGGCCATTTACAACATAATTACATAACTCGATTAAATTACTAATTTCAACACTCTTCAGTTTGAGTGGAAGTTTAAGCAACAAAAGGCGATGCATTAGATTTCAGTTTCAGATCTGGTGAACAAAGTATAAAATCTGTAACTATCCGCAATGGTAACCAAATCTATCCAAGTGTCCAGATCAAAAACGGAAAGAAAACAAAAACATAATGAGAAATAAAACCTACCAACATTTCATTGCCAAAATTTTGACACAGCAAACGTAATCTATTGATTTTGTGAGAAAGACCAAGAGAATGACAAGAAAGTGGGGTGATATATTTACATATTTCCGGTCAACAATTTATATAACAGATTAATTTTATGATAAACTATAACTTCTCTTAAATGCTCCATATCACTACTTAATAGAGTGTTTTATGCAATAGCCTTTTCACTGGAAATTAAAAATGCATGACCATAAAAAGTAACTATTGTATCTCCCTCTATAAGTGATATATAGAACAATGAATTACTATACAAAATGAATGCATACCATTTACTACTAAGCTGAACTTGCCCAGAGGTGAAAGATAATACTGGCTCGCCAAATGCACGGGCTATTTGGAATCGCCTTAAGCACATAGCTTGAGAAAAACAAACTTGATGAGTAACTTGAAGAAGTCAACAAACAGTTTACAATCCACAAAATCATGCACCTATGACAGTTATTGCATGAGCTTTGAAAACAACAAGACATGAACAAGACATGGCTCTAAGGAGAGATATCCAGTAACGAAATCATGCACCTATGACGATTTATTGCATTAGCTTTGAAACAGAAAGTTTATTCCATTTTTATCACCATATCTAACATCATAAGTCTACTACCATTTATTCATTTTTTACTCCCACATCGGCAACAGAAGAAGAGAAAGAATTAGACATGGCTGTAAAAATACAAAATAACCATCCAGTTAGTCATTCAACCATTCAGAGAAGTGGAAAACTATAATCAATATAATAACTGAAACATGACTATATGAAATTCACGTTCCAAATAATTCCTGGCCTAATCCTATTGTGAAATAGCATAACAGCAGCCTAATCATATGAATCATGGACTCCATTCGCATAGTATAACATTATCAGAAAATATATACAGTAGAATATCTATTAATCTCACCAATAAGGCATCGGCACATTACAAGGTTGGGAGTTACACCATCCTTTTTTGCTTCAGAAATAAGCAAGAGGCCAGCTTCTAGATCATCCTTTCTGTGAAAAGATGAAAATATTGTACGTATTATCACACAATTCTAGGTTGAAAGCATGGTGAAATATCATATTAATTATGTACAAAGAAAGGTAATTACTTTTCACTCGCCACTAGAAGAATAGAGTAAGTTATGGTATTTGGGCATAAGCCAATGCCTTTCATTTCAAATAAAGTTTCCATGGCCTTCTGCAGTTGATCCGCATCACCTGCAGGGCAATGTGAATATATGATTCTCCTACTCCATCATGCAATACCAAATAGACAAGGCAAGCACAATATAAATAAAATTTTGACACAATGAAAGAATAGTTTTTGCGCATGGAGATCTGTATCATACTTCGGATCAGTCAACTGTAAAGAGACCAATTTTTGTTTGATATTTCTGTCCACAATCCCCTGCAGTTGAGAAACACTTATGAAACAGTGATTTGTTGAGGGGCTGGTAGAATAACTTACACAAAGCATTTATCAAGGCATTCATCATTGAAACTGTCGGCTTCAGATTCAATCTCTTAATGTCCTCATACAGATCCAGTGCCTTTTGCCAGCCTCTAGCCTAAAAATATTTAGCAGATAAGTTATGCCATCCAAGCACTGAGATTGCTGGCACAGAAGAGTGAACTTGTATACAAA
The DNA here is from genome assembly GCA_016081115.2 of Rehmannia glutinosa. Taxonomy (NCBI): domain Eukaryota; kingdom Viridiplantae; phylum Streptophyta; class Magnoliopsida; order Lamiales; family Orobanchaceae; genus Rehmannia; species Rehmannia glutinosa. Next base: position 455,035 of record JABTTQ020001022.1, on the reverse strand, counting down.
TGCCAAAACAACAAGGTTAAGCCAATCATTCTCCTTTCCATTGTCTATTTACCATTTATAACAGAAAACAAAAGACATTAAGCTTTCTAAACAGAAAAGACAAAGCAATACCATAAATCAAATTCTTTGTCAGCCCAAATGGTTCAAATCGAGTTGGTATTGTCTACATTAAAACAATGATCTTTTGGTCTGACTGATGTCGATCAAGAAAAAGAATAGGCTAAAACAAAAACATTTAGCAATTGACGTTTTTACTATCAAAATCCAGATGAAATCCAAGAAGAACAGACTATTCATTAACTGTTTTAATTTCAAAGTAAAATGCAACAATGCACTCATTAAAAAAAACTCCCTGTTTAACCCCTATTAATCATAAGGAAGAGCATCCAAAAGGCTTTGATTAAAACTATAGTACTCTAAAGGAATTTTGTAGTTGATATGGACATGATGAGTAGCCCATACATTGCTGCAGGCTCCCATCAAGGAGCTATATGATATGATTCCAACATGCATTCCTTTAGCCCTGGCTTCTTGTAGAATTTCAAATGCAGCATCCACTTTTCCAGCATGACCGGCAACATCTATCAATGCGCTGATAAACATCTGCATTATGTAGGGAACAGAGAAAGACATGAAATTAGATTTCATATCATAAAAGAAAATGCCAAAATCACTTTACTATATCACCTCTAATGAGACACTTCTACAACAGTATCCCATAAACTCATTATTTAATGACAAAAAAAGAACATATGTAAGGAAAAGCAAAGATGTAAGGATTACTCATGCATTAAGGATAGAATGTGGAAAAATATAAAGTTTTTTAAAAAATTTGATGGAACATATCCAACTATCCATAAGGCTTCAAAAGGCTCATCAGCAAATAGGATAATGCCTTGGTAAACCACAAGATACATAATGACAAGCAGATATCATGATTCTGAAAGATTCTAGCCTTCCCACACATATTTACCATGTCAACTATCTCTGCACGTTGGAGTCAAGTGTCAGCTTTTCTAAGATCATCCTTGGTATAATATATTCTTAGCATAACTTAAATATAATTCAAGAGGTGAACGGAAAGAAATATTGATCATTTATGAATTGGACGACTTGATGGTTTCACAACTCACAAGAGCAGTTTAAATGGTGAGGAAAGGTTAAAATACATATGCTACAAATTTTTGTCACAGACTTGCAAAGTATTAAATAGGACGTCAGGTAGCGATTTATAGAATTATTCAGAATTAAAATTAGATTGTGTGAAACAATCCAAGAAAAAAACAGAGAATTCTCTAGACACGATGAGGAACACTTTTTTTCTCAGATCTCCCACAAGGCCTATAATCAGAGGTTTTTTTGGTGTTGATTCCACAGAGAATAAGAGTGGTAATTAAGGATTTCTGTCCATTCCACAAAATTAGTTTGATAATGAATTATGAGGGATGATTCTCTAATTAAAGTAATTGTTTCTGAGGAGGTATTATCAATTATGGCTGTTTGGCTGTACACGAATAGTAATCATAATGCTAATCTAATGTAGAAGAGGGGGAAAGGAGGGGGGCATGATCTACTTAATACATTATAAAACTTTCATTCTGTTCATTTCTGCTGAAATAGAAATTACAAGATTATTTGCCAAGTGATGAGACTTCTTCAACTAAGATAAGGACCAAAGCTATATCTAGGAAACTTAAAGATGAAATTTGACCACTAAATATACTGTATCACCCCAAGCAGGTAAAAAATAACATAATTAATTGAAAATTAAGATCCACATACTACCAAATTAACCAATCTCCACTTGCATGACCGCCTCATCTAAAGCTTAAGTAGTCAAAGAGGATACACATTAACTACTTAATGTCTTCAGTGGTCTAGCAATATCCAGATTGCTCCAGAATTACAAAACGTATGAAATATTGACATGATAAAAGACTTAAAAAAAATCATCTCAAATAATCCCTATCCTATTATTATTGCTCCCAGCGTTGTTCCCTGCTATAAAGAAAATTATCACAATCCCATTACTTGACACAGGCCAAATCTTGTCTCACCTAAGATGAATTCCAGTATAGAAGCCTTTCCGAAAGATTTTGTACAGTTATCCTTGTAAAACAATATATGGAAACAGAATAAACGGAGTGTTCCAGAATTCAGAACATAATAACTTGTGCAAGAAGACACAAAGTCAGAACCAACAAATATGTAGCTTGACACGTGAATTCCATTATTCATTAGGTGAATCTCAAAATCACTAATCACTCAAAATCACTAATAACTGCCTTCACTTTATACACATTCCTAATTTGGCAGACTAAAATAGCAACCACCAGATGGTCCTTTGACTAACTGGTTGATCAATTTGCTCTGCAATTTCCAAAGTAACCAAGGGACTTCTGGGAAAAACAAACAAATAGATTGAAACTGCCAGGTGAGATTTAGATTTATTGGCATCATAACAACATAAATATTTACGTCATTAATCAGAAACAGCTACAAATACAAGAATTAGTAATTAAAAGGAGTTTCTGACAAGTAAAAACCATAGAAGTTTAGAAAAGGTACCTCGTCAGGAGCGACACCTTTCCTTATCATGTCATCATAAACACTGCAGGCAAATTCCCAATCACCACTGCAGCTGTTCACAGCAATAGTATAAAGCTCTGCAGTGCCACGTATATTATACTCATGAATCATATTGTACACCTCTCTCGCCCGATCAACCTAAAACAGTTTCATATCCCACTTAAAACGAGAGGGTACCAAAAAATATCAAATAGATAATGGTTTCAACCAGAAACTAGATAAAACTAACTTGACCAGCACTAGCACAAGCCTTCATCAGAGCACCAATAGTGATGTGATCAGGGTCTATGGGTTGGGTCTCTGCCCTCATTTCAGCTAACACGTCAAATGCACGGTGTACTGCCCCTGATTGACCACATGCAGTGATAAGCGCATTGAAAACTACTCGGTCTGCCTTCACGTTCTACTATATACAAGCAATTTCAGGGTAGACTTGTATGAGCACAGAATGTAAAAAATATCACAATAGCATTTGTGAAATTAGCAATGGCTAGCTAGCATATATAACATGGAAAAGAGAAGATCAAATCCAAATTACATTTTCACCTTAGATCTGAGAAGTCCATAGGCACCAAATGCCTTAGCAATTTGTCCCGCTTTTGCACAACCATCAATGATTGCACTGTATGTGTGAACATTTGGTTCAACTCCAGCATTTACCATTTCATGAAATACCTAAAGTTCAATAAATCCCATGAGGAACCTGAACTTCTGGGGAAGGATATAAATTGCACTAAATATCTTCACTATCGGTCTATATAAAAAGAGAGGAAGAGAACTGTATTTCTAGGGATATTAACGCTGCATATAATATATGTGGCAGGAGAATCCAATTACTACCTTACAAAAAATAATCAAGATTGAATTAATTATAATATCTATACTTGCTGAAATAATGTAAAAGCAAAGACAGCAATGTGACTGGACCTAAATGGCAGAAATGGAAGCCTAGAGACTATACGTGGTGGGGGGAAGGATGACCAAGATATAATTAATTATCAGTCCTAGGACAACACATCACGTGCTATCACATGTGCCAAGGGTTTCATATCCAACCTTATTGCACAAAAAGGCTAGCATTTTACAAATTTGTCCAGCTATACCAAATGCAAAATGACCACAAAGTCTAGACAACTGATGTATGGCGTGGGAGGTTCCACGAACAGATAACTTAAGCTCCTTATTGATGACTTCATTACGGTTCTTTCTATAATAAAAAACAATGAGGACAATGTCGCTTGCTCCATATGTTACTTTGCTCTTGATTTTCCAACTTCCACTTTCTATCCCTTCTTCAATGTAAACAATTTCCTATAAGAAAAATGTAACAGATGGACCACTTGCTGCTATGCTAAAAATCTAAGTCTGTTGAAGATCTAGATTATGGATCTCTGATCTGGACAAGGAGAGTTGGCGAAGAGAATCTCAACAAAACAGAACATCATGGTAATCAAGGAGAAATGAAAAATAAAAAAAAAAAATGATCAGTGGCTTTATTTTCAGCATTGAATGCTGCACCTGATAGTGAGGATCGTGCAATGTGATTTATAAGCCTGATAAAAGTGAAGTAGTTTGATATCAATTGAATTGAAAATAGCTCAAGGTACAAACCTGACTAACATTTCTAAATCTCGAAGAGAAGATAACCAAAAGGGCACACTGCTTATCAAATTAAACAAAATCCGACAGCATGAAAATTAATTTGATTAATCACAACAAACAAATACCAGCTATTAACAATCATTACACTAGTTTCATATTTGTTTTTGTTCTTGCGCGTTAAATATTATGAAAGAAACATTATCTTTACCAGTGCCTGATACGGCTAGTCGCCATAAAAATTTGATCCAGCTAACCAGGCATAAAAATCTTCTCTACTGACATAGCATGTAGGGTGGACTCTGGGTTCCAGAATTGGACAAGAGTATCTATAAACATCATCTAATAAATCATTTTATTTTAACATGACGAATCCACATCCCACACCCTTGTCAAACTACTGACATGTACACCTACACCTGGATAGAAATGTCCATGTGAAATGGGTTTCCATACCTTGAACATTGTATCCACTTTACCACTTTTAGCACAAGTTGATATCAAAGTAGTGTAAAGTTTGCAGTCAGGCTTTAATCCAGCCTCCTGAACATATTGAAAAACTTGAAAAGCACCTACATTGGAGACAACTGGGTAAGTAAATCTGAAGTATTGCATTAAGTGTCATTGGCATATGTATAGGACCCCATAATTTTGGAAGAGAGAGAGCAAGTACCTTCAGAATCTTGAGAGCTCGCGCAAACAGACATAAGCATATTGAATGTACTCAGGGTTGGGTTTGAAATAAGCCTGGTGAAGCGGAATGCCTCCTTAACAGCCTTCTGACTTTTGCAGACATCGAAAAACCTCCCATGATAAACCTAAATTCATGACATTCAACAAATAAACAACCCTTTGAATGGGCATCATAGTAGTAGGAAATTAACAAAATGCAGAGTCACCTTATCCATATCCAACAAGCCGTTCTCTTCCAAATCCTCAAGCAATTCTATGCAGTCATTTAACCTGGAATAAAAAAGTAACAAATAGATACATTTGATACCAATATATAAAAATACTTTTCAGACATATACACTTAAAGATTACTGGTTGTTGGTTGTAATAAGCATCAAATGCAATATCTCATGATAGTTCTCCGCCATTATTAAGCATGCCTCACTTTGCTTAGGATTAATAATGCCACATACAGGTAATGCCCTAAAGGCATTATAACTTGTCCAAAACTTCTTGCACCAGATGCTTACTCCAAGAACTTTGTAAAGGAAGACTGCCAGTAACTTAAAAGGAATTACCTGCCTTCCCTCAAAAGTTGGTTGTAAACACGTAATTGCCATGAAGGATTATTCTTGTCGTTGTTATGCTTCTCCTTGGGATCAGAAGACGGAGACAAGTTTTTGAGCTTATCTCGACGTAAACTGCTTTTTTCCTTCTTTCTCAACTCTTTCCTCGAGTCCTTCTGCTGGCAGAAAAAGCCTTGACTGTAATATCCAAGAGGTCTTTCCTCTTCAAACTTCTCTGGTAAAATTTAAAAAAATCTAATGTATCAGATAAGCATAAAGGTAAACAAAAATAATATACAGATACTCTTGCAATTAGAAAGAAACAATGACACGTCTATACCATGACCTATAGGTAAGATAATATTGCATGCAGTAAGATTTGATCGTTCTGCCAAAGAATTGTTCATGAGCGATAAATAGCTGCTCTTCTTCTGAAGGGTAGCACAAGATGACAATCGTTCCAGGTTATCCAACTGTTCCAAAGAGGTCTCATTAATTGTATGCAGCTCTTTGCGTGGAGAGTTACTGAAAATAAGGTTATTTTCTTTATCACCCTCTTCAAGAAATTCAAGTTTTAGTCTACCAAGTTTATCTGTTTCTTCATGTGTGTGATTTGCTGAAGAAAGAGCAGCGCCTAAATTTATCTCCATTACTGGAACTGACACTTCAGAAGCAACTGAATTGAGGAGTTCCTGTGCATTTGCATGTACTTCAAAAGGTTCTTCGACAAAAGGTGGAACGTCGTATTTAGACAATACAGAAGGCATGGATGGTATTTCCAAAATTTCAGATGTTTGGGAGGTTAAATTATCATGGGCACTTGAAGCAACCATGTTTGACTGAAACTGAGATGCATTTGCAATGAGCGCTCCTCCAGGAACCACATCTGTTTCCCTAAACTTGATCTCAGCACCCACATCAGTATCTGCTCGATTGATTTCTCTTGTTTCTTCCATAAAATCTTTGCTCTCATCAATAGATTCTTTCTTCCTTAAATCTGTACGATGTGAATCTGTAAGAATCCAGCTCATCATACTTCTTATTTGTTCGGACATCTAAAAGATTGTGAAAAGACAATCAGAAGATGGCTTTGGCTAATGGAATATGAAATTGAAAGAGCATCAACATCCTGCTATTTCTGTGACGGAGTAATAATGAAAAAACCATGCAGTCAAAGGCTATTGTCTTAGTCTCTACTTGAAATAGAGATGCAAGACTGAACTTAATGCAAAAACAACAAACCAAATATCATGTAACTTATTTCTTGATCTAATTTGTCCTATTAGTTCCCCATAAAAATATCAAATCAATCAATCAACAAATCTTATTTCCTTAAACAAAAACTTGAATACGCTATGTCTATATTTCATAGCATATATATGTGTCTCTATTTCAGATAACAATGAAACAATGCCAATATATCGCAGAAATAAATATACATAATCATTGAATTTTCCAGTAAATTCACAAAAATGTATCCAAAATAGGCTCATCTATACCTACTCAAGAACATATCCTTACGAATTCCACCGAAAATTTGATTGAGGAGACAAAATACTAAGGTTACCTGCTTGATGTTGAGCTGTTTCCTTGAATAAGTAAAATACACAACGCTTATGGCAGAAACGGTAGCAATGGCGACAATAATCGGCTGCGAGTCAAGCGAGGCCTTGAACAGAAACTGATAGCAATGAGACTGAGACCTCGGCCGTAGTTTCTTGCATCTCCTCCGCGGGAGCCGGAGAGTGTGGCCCCTGCTGAGGAATTCACTGCGGAGGAGTCCAATGGCGCGAGGAGAGTGAGGCCACGAAACCGGAGCGCGTGTAACTAACGAGAACGATCGGGGAGTCAGAGATATACTCGACTCCATTGATTTCCCTGTGTGTGTTTGTGCTGAGGATAGAGTGGAAGTGGAGGAGAGGAGGTTACACTTAACTGAGTGAAGACATTTGAAAAGTTCTCTCCAGTTCTTCATTATCCAATTCTTTGTAATAAATAGTAAATATTTTTTTTTTCAAAATAAAAATTGGCTCTGTCATTGAACATACTCAAATCCGAGCTCCTTCACTGAAGAGTAATACATGTGGCTACTGGTATTTTATTTTATTTGCTTAGTTTTCTTAAATTGACTTAATTTATAATTTTTTCAAAAGGAATTAATTTATTTTTCTTCAAATTAATGAAACAAAAGTGATGTATAAATATTCAAGATATACTAAAAATTATATAAATTTATTTTTGTTAGGGTAATTTTGTCAAAACATTAAATTAAAGTCAGATTCAGGAAGGTAAGTACTACATCTAGCAAGTTCGGAATATAAATGAGGCATAAAGTCAAGTTTAGAGGGAGTCAATGTATTTTGCCATACAAAAAAGTATCCTAATTAGAGGTAGATGACTGACAATAATTATTATTGGAACTTGTTTTGAAATATTGATTTTTTTTAATATTGCAAAGGTGATTGTAGGGTTGAGACTCAAACCTAGAGGTGTAAACGAGTCGAATTGAGTCGAACATAGTATTGTTCAAACTTGTTTAAATACTAATCGAGTTTCATAAACTGTGTTTGAGCTTTGTTTGATGATTAATCGAATCGAGCTCGAATCAGCTTTAGTCAAAACCGAACACGAATCGAACTTGGATAGTTTGATATTTTAATACATATTTTACGTTTTTTTACTAATTGAGTCGAGTTCGAGTCGAGCTTTACATATTATCAAACGGATTTTTTTAAAGTTTAGTTTGTTATGTTAACGAACCAAGCTCAAACGAATTTTTAACGATCGATTTCGAGTTGAGTATCGAGTAGCTTGGTTCTATTTTTAGCCCTACTCAAACCCTTGATTAATGGCCTAAGAGCCTAATCAGGATGCGATCATACCACACGAGTCTTGGCAATATTGGGAAAAGTTGATGACTTTGAAATAAAAATGATTTTAATTTATAGTTGGTTTACTCTCCACTGGACTTGAGCCTAGTTGATGTTATTGGGTCACACTGCATGATAAGCCCAAGCAGTTATTAGGCCTAGATGAGGCTATGGTTCAGAAATCCCACTTGTTCCCGTGAAAGCCGTGAAGGCAATGTTTCAATTTCAAATATGGTATCAATGATCAAATCGGCCAAGCCAATTAGTCGGACCAGTTCAATTGCTGATTTTTTTACCAATTTTAATAAAACTAATTATATTATATAAAATATTAATATAAAAAGAGAAGTTATATATATTTTTGATTTCTTATTTTTTATTATGTAATTATTTGATTGATTGTCTATATATTATACCGGGAAGTTCGATGCTACCCAATTGGGTAGCATCCAAACTCAATTGAGATGCTTACATATGTACAATTATGACATGTGCATGTGTGTTTTTTAAAAAAAAAAGAAAATAAAAATTCGACACATGTAAGCATCTCGATGGAGTTGGGTACTACCCAATTGGTTAGCGTCTAATTACGTTTGTCCAAATTTAGAATATGTTAATTGATTAGAATTCTTGTTGGAATTAGTTAAAATATAAATAATTGATTTGAATCATAACATAAATATTAAATAATTGATTTGAATTATGACATAAATATATTAAATATTAAATTTATAATTTTATTTTTTATAAAAAAAAAAAGTTGAAAAAAATAAAAAATAGTGAAATCCGGTTTAACCAATTTTGGCCGATTTTGATCGGTTTTGGGAGGTTTTGATAGGTATAACCATAAAAATAGTATTTAGAGCCTTATCGTCTTATTGTACCAGACCGACTATGGGTATCCGGTATAACCCCTTCAATCGGTTGGTACCGATATTTAAAATATTGGTTAAAAGGGGCGTTGTGGGTTGTTTGTTAAATTTCTTCGAAGTACTAATTGCAGGTATCAAGATGCTAAAAAAAATTAATCAAAGTCTCAAATTCGAACTTTATGTTTATCAGAAAAATAAAAAAATTCATTAGTATCATATATTATTTATATGTATCCTCTTCTTTTACATCAGTGTCTCTAAAAACACACAAAAAGAATTAGTCAAAACTGTTGACTTTTGTACTTAATCTTGATTGATCTTTTCATGATCATCATGAAAGCTGCATCCTGGAAGTTAGTTCAACAAACGCATTCTCAGTGCACGGAATTGTAAGACCTCCCATTGGATGATTGAACCCGAATTCTTCCTCCGCTTGATGCAACAAATCTTGAAACGAAGGGTGGTTCAGGTACGATATCGGAACAACGTACTTTTTCCGATGAAATTTTCCGACATAAATTGCAAGATGGCCCTTAGGGACATCCGATTGATTATTTCTATTGAGGATGGATTGAAGCTTGTAGAATTGCTTAGCATTATTCGAAATCAACGATGGTAAACGAATAGCCATTGTTTTTTTCTTTTTTTTTTTGGGGAATTTGATGAACAAAGTATGTATGTTTTTGCTTGTGTTGCAATGTGAAGTGTGAAAAATTGATGCATATATATAGTGTTACTATTTGAAGGCCAATTAATTTGAGAAGGGTCTACAATATTGTTAGTAAGGAAGCACATGGCTTTTGTCATGAAATTTCCAAAATTAAATTTATTTTATATATCCATACATCATCACATGGATCAAGAACCCCACTTGTAGCTTTGAAGTTATCATGAATGAATAAAGCTTTATTATAGATATTCCTGAAAAAAAGGGCAACATATACCGCAAAGTTACCAACAGTTTTACATGTATGTTCTGGCATTATGAGAATTTGTGTGATGCTTCGATTATATTAATTCGAAATTATGAAAAATAACCCTAAGGTTTGGTTCTGTGTTAAATATAATTTAGGGTAGCAGAGATGAGAATGTTAAGATTGATGTGCGGATACACTATATTAGATAGGATAAGAAATGAACACATTAGAAATAAAGTGAGAGTAGCACAAATAGATGAGAAAATTAGATAAACGAGATTAAGATGGTTTGGACATGTTTATATGAGACCTTTAGATGCACCCCTTGGAAGTGTAGAGGGCATGTAATCACTCACTGAAATCAAAAAAGGCAGAGGCACTACAAGAAAACTGCTGATAGACACCACCAAAAAGACACCGGTTTTATGACTGTACTGGTGTCTTTTCATTTTTAACACCGGTTTTGTAAGAAACCGGTGTCTTATTAGTGCTGTCGTTTGATAAACAACACCGGTTTCCTAAAACCGGTGTCTGTTGTAAAAATAATTCCCAAATAGACACCGGTTTTTGCATCGGATTTAGAAACCGGTGTCTATTTATATAAATTATTTTAGATTAGACACCGGATCTTTCGACACCGGTTATAGAACCGGTGTCTATAATATTTTTAAAACCACATTTGTTGACACCGGTTATAGAACCGGTGTCTATAATATTTTTAAAACCACATTTTGTGACACCGGTTATAGAACCGGTGTCTTTATTGTTCCTAATTAATTAGGTAGGGTTTACTTTTTATTAGTTGTAATGAACAGACTATTGCCCCAAACCATCTCTCTCTGCCCAACGCCGTCACCCTTCCACTCTCCTCTCCGTACGTCCGTCGCCGTCACCCTTTCACTCTCCCCTCCCCACGTCCGTCGCCGTCACCCGTCCCCTCTGCCCTCCGCTCGCACGTCGCCGTTGATCACCCATCCCCTCTCCCCTTCTCTCGCCCGTCGCCATCACCCATCCGCTCTTCCCTCCGCCCGTCGCCTCTCTCTCTTCCGCCGGTCGACAACCTCAGCATCTGTTTCTCTTCCGCCAACCTCTACATCTGCTCGTCGCCGCTCGTCACCGTTCGTCAACCTCTGCTCATGGTCGCTGCTTGTATTTTTATTTGCTACAGATTTGCTGACCCTGTTGCTGGGATAATCAATATCGACTATCACTGGTAAGCCAAGACCTTGCAAATTTTTATTTTTTGAATGAGCTTAAAATTACACGCATTGCTAGGATATTTTTAAATGGAAAATTTCATGACTCATGATTTTATTTTAATCTTTGTTTTTGTTTATGAGAAAGTATTATGATGCACTGATATGAATTCACTTTGTATTTGTTGGTGAATATGTGAAGTTGGATTTTGTAGTGTAAGAATATTTGTTGCTTTGATGTTCAATCCCACAGTATTGCGATTACAGAGGTTTTAATTAACATTATTGTGCGATTTGCTAGAGGTTTTAATTGCGATGTCCAAGTCCTAATTAACATTAACAGTATTGCGATGTCCAAGTCCTAATTAACATTATTGTGCGATTACAGAGGTTTTAATTGCATTTGCTAGAAAATTCCAGATATTTATTTAGGTTTTTTGAGTCCTAAAACAAGAATCAGAAAATTTAAGCAATGATGGGTATGCAACTCCACTCCCATTTTAATCACCTTTCTGTTTTGCCACAAAATCCTCTGCCATCGCTATATGTATTATCTTCCTGCGACTCAATCAGTGGAGAATGTGGCTTAGAAAAGGAAACAGGGTTTTTGGGTCTTTGAGATTAAAAGGCCTGAAAAAAAGAAAGGAGCTTTTTGTTAAGTGTTAATTAGGACTTTCTAAATATTCTCTGCTAGTATATATAAGTGGTTTTACTCTTGCCAATTTAATTTTATTTCTCGTGCCCCAAATTTATCATTTTTATTTTGGTACGTGTAGTTTTTCAATTCAAACTGTAAGACAACCCCTAATAATTAAATAGTATTTCAAAAATATATTAATCTTGCCTAAACAAGACACCACTATAGAAAGCAAATAATAATTGTCGACTAATTTTAGTTTAGTTGCAAAGAGGTTTGTTTCTTATTTTGCAAAATTTCATCTAAAATTGAGAATTCTCATGTATAAGTTGTAGAGTGAGTGGTGTAAAAACCTGGATATCTGGATTATCAAAAAAAAAAAAAAAAAAAAGTTGTAGAGTGAGTGAGGTGGGGTCAATTGAAAAAAGTAGAGAAAGTGGAGAAAAATAGTATAGGATGAGGTCCCAAGTGTCTGTTCAAACGAGTCCTGCCGAACAACGCTATCAGACCATGCTAAAAACTGTACTTATTTTTTATTAAGTGTTAATTAGGACTTTAATGATCACATGCTTGTACCTGTTGCATGACCTTGAAGGCCAAATTTATGATTTTTTTCTTGCATCTCATTTCATCTTTGTTTTTGGTTAGCAAATGATGCAGTAGATTGAACTGAATACACTGAAAATTTGATGCGTGACTTAGGTGAACAGAACAATTGTACATGTCTTAAGAGGATTTTGTATTGTACATGACTTAGGCGAACAGAACAATTTAAGTATTATGTTTGAACATCTGTGATCATACTGCTTTTTGTATGACTTGTTGTATCTTATTGCTGAAATGAACCCTTTGTATATATCTGTCGTTGGATTTATGATTTCTGAGATATTGGATAAATCGTTTGGATGATTTCTGAGATACGTGCTTCAGTAATCCACTTGTTGCTTGCTCATTCGCAATTTGCACAGTCCATTCATTTGGCCTGCCAATCACATGTTTCTACTCAGTTTGGCTTGGTTTTTGCTCCTATGCGTAGCATTTTAAGATCATTTGCTATTCCTCGTAGTGATCATGACACATTGGATTGCAAGAACAATAAATTAACATCTCAACATCATCTAAATTTATTGGAACTTGTTAAGTTGGTCAGAGTACTTTTTCATATCTATGCGAATTGGTCTATCTGCTTTTGTCTTCATATGGGGCAACATGTACTGAAGTTGATATGGAAATATATAACTTAATGTTTGGAGCTTCCAAGATTGCTTTTTTTCCAGTCTCAATAGTAATTTAACAACCTGGTTATGTCTAATTTTAGCAACAGGTAATTTTTATTGATTAATATGGGTAAATCGCAAAACTACCCCTAAAATTTAATCTCATTTCAAAAAAGCATCAGTTATCTTTCAAAGAATAATAAATATTCTTTGCACATGTTATAGTTAAGTAAGATTTGATCATATTGTTGATTTTTCGTTTCATTTATAGTCTTGATTTGATATTCTTTCTACAGGCAAGGACGCAACAGACGAGATGTCGGGCACAACCACAATGCTTGGGCAATGTTGGAGAAATACTATGTGGGTGAATTGAACAAGTCAAACATTCCATGTTTAATTGGATTTTGTTGTTGATCATATGTGGGAGAAATACTAGTAGTACTTTTTGTTAGATTTTGGCTATTGGTGACTTTAGTATTAATGGATTTCATGTTTAATTGTTAGTGAGTGAACTTATGATGGTTGATAGAATTGGAGTTCATAATAAATTATTTATTTATATGGTTTTTTGTAGCTTTTGGCCGGTGTTTTTGTGTAAATAAACAACCCTTTAAAACCGCTTCAAAAAACATTAAGACACTGGTTTTGATGCGGTGTCTATTCATCAAAAGACACCGGTTTAAAATACATATATTTTTAACATTAGAAAGCGGATATTTTTTCCCAAAGACACCGGTTTAAAACCGGTGTCTTTCAAGGAAAAGACACCGGTTTTAAACCGGTGTCAAAAAATCATACTTTTAACACCAGTGGCTTTAACACCGGTTGATTTACAAATAGACACCGGTTTAAAACCGGAGTCTTTTAAGGAAAAGACACCGGTTTTAAACCGTGTCAAAAAAAGTTTTTTTTAACACCAAAGTGGCTTTAACACCGTTGGTTTACTAATAGACACCGGTTTAAAACCGGTGTCTATCAGCTTTTTTGTAGTAGTGAGGTAGACCTAAAAAGACTCGGAAGGAAACTATTAAAAAAGACATGTTATATCTTGATATAAATGAGAATATGGCTTTGGACAGCAAACGATGGCGTGACACGATCCATATAGCCGACCCCACATAATGGGATTAAGGCTTATTAGTTTGTTGTTGTTGTAACTGTAATGTTTTCTATAAATGTATAGGGGTTTTTGAAATGTTTTTTTGCTTTTGAATGGGGAAAATGTTAGCATAATCAACCGTTAAGGTTTTTTATTTCTTTTTTTTGTTGCAATTTTCAGAAATTTCTGGGTTTTTTTGTAAGTAGCCTGAACCTCAAGGGTTTTGATGTAATTATCTCTAAATATTTTTGATGGGTCCAGGTATTTATCCACCTTCCAGCATATGCCAACTTTTTGTTGCAACTGTTATGGAGGATAACTTTCTTTTAATTGTAAAACAAGTATTACTATACTAGACATGACTAGTTGCCCTTGCCCACTGTTTTCCATTCTGGGCATGTTGGTTTTTTGCAAAAATATATTTTTAATGAGGATGATAGAACTTATTGTGATTTTTTTATTTTCTCTCTTCTTTCTATGAGATCATCTGCACATGTCCTTGCAAGTACACAAGGTTATTATGGTTAAATTCAACTTATTGCAAATTGTTGGGAAATTGTATATGTTATCAGCTTCAAGAGGTTAGTTTAATTAATGCATGTTTGTGTGTTCCCATTAACCAAGAAATTAAAGGGTTCAAGACTCGGGTTTGTGGGTAAGTACGTAGATGCTATTCAAATGGTACAACCCAATTCCCTTGGTATTGTCTCATTTTGATTTTTTTTTTGAAAAAATTCACATAATTCATATGTTATAATAGGACACTTGGCAAAATCACAAGAGAATTAGTTGTCTCATTACCCGGATGGATTTGGTTTGTCTATCTAGAATGGGCGAGATGAAAGCAGTCATAAAACTTTTCAGCATCAATAGTAATTGGGATAGTTACAAAAAACCCTAAGGTTCGGACAAAATACAAAAAAACCAAAAAAATTTAAAAATTGCACAAAATTACTCTTGAGGTTTGATTTCATCTTTCATTTCCCATATGCAAAAAAATATTTCAAAACCCCTCTAATATTTATAGAAATATTATAGTTACTTCCCTAAATTTATATAAAAGAGAATCAAATTTGAGGGGGTTTTTGGAATTTTGAAATATCTCTAGTTTTCTTTTTCTGTAATTAGCCCAAATATATTTCAGGGAATTTTTTTGTAATTATCCCTTAATATTTCCACCATGCAAATATTTTCAATTTCGCCCCTTCATGCATGCTACAATTTCTGCGTCCGTCCCCTGGTTATGGTAGTACTAGTACTGTTGGTTGAGATACTATTTTTGATAATATTATGTTAATTTACTCTTTATGGACAATTTAGGGTCCATACAATAAGAGTAGGGACAAAGTGAACTCTTATCTTCCTTACAAGTATGGTACATATGCGTGCATTATTTAGGTCATGACGATTTAAGTTTAAATTAGGGTGTCGACCAGTGCCCATGGTTTTGGGCACGAATAATTATTTATTGGAACAGAGCTAGAATTTTTTAGAAAATATAATTACTTTGTGCAGTATGTACGTTTTTCCTTAATCATCATTATATTGTTAAGGGATAATTACAAAAAAAATCCTTGAGCTTTGGGCTAATTACAAAAAAATACCGAGATTTTTGAAAATTACAAAAATATGACGCTTGCCTCTGTCTTACATTTCCCACTCTACAAATGAAATACATTTCAAAATTCCCCTAATATATAGTAATAGAAATATAACAGTTATCCTTTTAAAATTTAAGACATAAGCAAACATGAGATAACTTTTTGTAATTTTGAAACATCTATGCGTTTTGCTGTAATTAGCCCAAACCTCAGGAGTTATTTGGCAATTATCCCTAGTGTTAATTCACATTGTTCTAAACTCTAATGGCTAAATACGTACATTAAAATTAAAAAAATTAAGCATATGCATTCATTAATAATAGCTTGACACTATATATGAAACCTCACAATCGGAGGAGGCATTATATATATATATAGAGAGAGAGCAAGTCTCTTGTGAGACGGTTTTACGGATCTAAATCCGTGAGACGGACTCCTGAAGGCCTCCGTCTTGAGAACATGAACAATGAAAATAAATTTAAAAATAATAATGAACCATGAAGAAACAAAAATAAACCCTAAAAACATGAACCATGAAGAATAAACCCGAAAAACAAAAATAAACCCAAAAAATAAAAAATAAACCCTAAAAAAAACTAAAAATCCTAAAAATCCAAATCAATTAAAAATAAACCCAAGAAACAAAATAAACCCTAAAAAAACAAATATAAACCCTAAGAAAAATAAAATCTGAAAAAAAAAACTTTAAAACTTTTGTGTAAGAACAAGATTCTTTACGCAAGATTTTTTATATATATATAGGCTGTTTTCAGATGCTGAAGTATCATAAGTCATAAGTCATTGTCGGGCTGTGGTACAATATAAACTTAAATGAATATCGAATAATCCAATATAATGTGGTTGGTTATGGTTTAAAGATGAGAAGATGGCAACTGCACAATATGATAATAATATCAACTTGTTTTTTTTTTTTTTTTCCTTTCTCAATTAACGATGTAACACGGGACCGACTCATGATTTTTCAATTTGTGTTTTCACGCGTATTTTGTAATACTAAAAATCTTCTACCAATATGGACCAATAATGCTTTGAAAATCTTTCCTTTTCTAACGTAATCTTTTTTCTAAAGCATATTATTATTTATTTGGCCTTTTTTTGCATTATTGAGTTCCTGAGTTGTGGCAATCACCTTCCCCACTCATATTTCACCACCCCATTAATTACACTCTAGTTGTGTAAGAAATAAACCATGCCCACTGTTTCTCCCAATGTGCCATACTCACACACAAGGGCGGAGCTAGGAATAAAAATGGGGTGGACCGATACACGAAAATGGAATAGGTCAAAATACGAAAATCATATAAACTATAATTAAAAAGTTTTTTAAGAAAAAAAATTCTAGTGTAATTTTTTTTTTAAAATGGGGGGAGTGGCCCCCCTTCCCTCCGCAATTGCTCACGCGCAGTGGTGGAGCCAGGACACGATAATAGGATAGACCGATACACGAAAATAAGGTGGACCGGATAGAAAACTCAAAAAATCATATAAATCCTAACAAAAAAATTTGCTTATCATTTTTGTTAAAATAGGGGGGTCGAGGCTTAGGTTGGCCCCCTAGCTACGCTGCATACACACAACTCTTTCTATATATCAGTGTTCTAAAAAACGTAGTCGAGCGGCAGACTAAGACCTAGCATCTAGGCGGGGCCTAATCGGAAGAATAACCAAAGCGGACAAGGAAGTGCAGTACCTTATGATTAATCGGAGTTAGACGAGAGCTTTTAGAACAGTGATATATATATATATATATATATATATATATTGTAGCAATGATTAATTTCCAACTTCCAATGAAGTAAAGTAACATAAACCATTTTTTCTTGGCAATTTTTTAATGTCTCTGGCCATACCTGTTGATGCAACATTTTCACACACACATATATATATATACACATGTATGTATGTGTCCTTTTGAGTTTTAAGTACAAGTGGGAATAATTTACGACTGAACAATTAAGTCACAATAATTCAGAAACTAGTTGCTCTGTATGGTCTTAAAAAAGAAATTTTGGCTCAAGATAAGTCTTTCATTTTCTATGTATTTTTTTCTGTTAAATGCCACATGGCCCCTAAGCTAGCTGTTGTTTTCTACTTTTGGTAATAACGACTTGTCTTCAACAAAAATGGGAAAAAAGAAAAAAAGCAAAATGAAAACTTTATACGCAATGGCGGAGGTAGGGCCATAGGAGGGCCAACTCGGGCCCCCCTTTTAATTTTTTTTTTGCTAAGTAATTTTTTTTTAACTTTTTTTATAGTTAATAGTTATGTGTATTTTTTTATCTGGCTCACTCTAATTTTATGTATCGGCCCACTCTATAGTAATTTCTAGCTACGCCATTGTTTATCTGTACGTACATTTTTTGTTTATTTGGCTTTCAGTGTGATACAAAATTGGCATTGAATTTTGAGTCAAGTGTTCAACAAGTTTTTGCAGCGTGCTACCCTATTGTGTTATTAGAATGAGCCACTGTGGGAATTTTGTTATAAACCAAGCTAGTTTAGTACTATAATATATCACTATAAGAAAAAAATAATTATCTGCCTACAGAAAAATCAGTAGAAAAGTATTAAGATATTTGTTGGTAAAATCATTGTAATTAAATATTTACATACAAAATTTAAAACTATTGGTAATACCTACAATATTTTTGTCGATAAATTTGAAAAATGTCAATATAATTTGAGGAAAAATATTTTTTTTAAATTTGTAGGTATATAAAATTTATTAACAAAATTATTTCTGTTGGTGAATTCTATCGGTACATTAAAATTTTCTTTTGTGTGTATATATATTCCTGATTTTTTATATTTTTTTAGGTTTTATTGAGGACTTCGAAGTTTCAAACAAAGATTGGATCTTTTGGGATGGAGGTCAGAGGTTCAAATCCCTGCTCCATTAAATTGTTTGTGGGGTGGAGGTCAGGGGTTCATATCCCTTCTCCATCAAATTGCTCTCCCAAAGCATATGCGGTAGTGTGAAGATTTGGTGGGAACTCATATTGAATAAAGATCCGTGTGGGTTCGATTCTGGAGAGATCGTTATTAGTATATTGGGGGGTCGAACATAATTATTCTCTTTACCTGGGAGGATCTAGTTGTGCGTCGCGACCCGTCGAACAACTGATCGGTGCGTGCACATCCCCGCGGTTTCCTTGGCGAGCGTGCAATGAAGAGCTGGAGTTGTTGTCGCCAGGCATAGTCAGCGTGGCGCAGGGCTGAGTTATCAAAAAAAAAAAAAAGATTGGATCTTTTGGTTCCTGACACAAAATCATTGATTAAAATAAAAAGTAAAAATCTCTCTGACGCATATATCAATGATGAATTTGTGCAATTGTGTCAGGGTATTTTCTTAGTATATTTGTTGATCTACCCGCCAATGGTTTTGAGTTCATAACTACGTACGCCAATAATCAAGCTTCTTCTTTTTTTGTTTCTTATTTATTTTCCTTCAGTTTTGCTGCTGTAGGATTTTTAAACAATGAGGTTTTATTTTTTATATTGTAGATAGAGAGCCATTTTTATATGGTCTTCTTTTTTTAAATACCAGATGTGATTGGTTAAGCTAAGTTACTAATTATGGTACTCTGCAGTCAAAATTGAACTACAATATCGTTCATAACTAAAAATAATATAAAATAAATTAAAATATTATATGAACTGCAACTCCAATTATATGGATCTTCATTAATTGCAAACTTTCAAACCTCTGACTTAGCAATGGGAACATTAAGTTGGTTATACTCTTGTAATATCAGGATCTTAATTCTTGATGGTTTGACCATAACAAGATTCACAGGAATAATTACAAAAACTACACCTAAGATTTATTCTTATTACAAAAAATCCCAGTTACCTTTCAAAATTACAAATACAAGTATGCCACATTAAAGTTTGTACTTGAGGCCTCATGACGATACAATTTTGTAAGCTGGAAAAATGTCAGGTAGTATTTGTAATTTTAAAAAATAATTGAGTTTTTTTATAATTAGGCTAAATCTCACGGATAGAAGTATAGAACCAGACTACTTGTTTGTACAATATATGTCTTGTCAGTGGCGGATCTATGTGAAGAGATGTTGTACCCCCCTATTTGCAACAAACCCAACAATAATCTTTAATTGAAAAAAAAATAATAAAAATTTGTACCCCCATTATTACAAAAATTATTAGAAAATTCAAATAATACAATACAAATCCCCACAATAAAATTTCGAAAAAAAATTGACTTAACAACGTGAATAAATAAAATACATGACAAAATCTGCATAAAATAAAAATATCCCAAAAAAAAATCTAATAAAATCAATAATGTTACCAAAACTATGTTTTGTTGTCTTCTATTTTCTTAAAATTAATGGGCAAAGTGAAAAAATATGCATAGTTCGAGGGGCACATTTTTAAAAAAAAATATCTATCGTCATCTATTTTCAAAATTCGGATCCGCCATTGTGTCTTGTACACATATTATGCTTAAATTCAGTGGATGTTTGGTATATCCCTCTTAACTGAAAATGTGTCACTACTCAAGCTTTTAATTAGACCTGTGAAGTTTCCAGAAATTTACTGCACTCTGTAAAGAAGGGATTATTACAAGAACTACCTCCTATGTTTGGGTTAATTACAGATTCACCCAGAGATTTTTACAAAAATGACCTTGACGCTTGATTAATCTGTATTACATTTTACCCCCTTCATAAGCAAAAAACAAATCAAACATTCCTCCATACATTTGTAAAAATATTACAATTACCCGTTACATTTAACACAGAATCAAACCTCAAGTGGTTTTTGATAATTTTCAAACATCTCTGTTTTTTTTTAATAATTAACCCAAACCTGAAGGGTAGTTTTTTAAACTATCCCTATAGAATACTAGAAAAAGAAAAGATTTTACTAAAATGCACTTCATTTCCCAATAGACCTAATACCAAACACTTCATTTAGAGTTCCGCAGATGTTAAAAAAAGAAAGGGTCATTTTTGGCAGAGGAAAAATCACATTTTCTGACTTTCATTTACAGTAGCAAAATAAGAAAACTTAAAAGCTATTAAAAAAAACAAACCATGAACTCTGTTTGGCATGGTTGTCAAAACTAACTACACTATAACAAATTTTTCAACTAAATCTAATAAAAACACAACATATATAAAATCAAGAACAAGAATTTATCAAATTAGTAAGACTCAAAAAATAATCCTCAGTGCATGGGATTGTTAGTCCTCCCATTGGATGATAATCATATCCAAATTCCTCTTCTGCCCAATGCAACAATTCCTGAAACAACGGATGGTTCAAATACGAAATCGGCACGACAAATCGCCTGTGCGATTCGCCCACATAAACCGCGAAATGGCCCTTCGGGACGTCGATGCACGACGTAGTCGAAAAGCTCCCGTTTTTCGACGAAATCGAACGGCGTAATTTCTTCTTTGCGTGAGCTATCCCGGCTAGCTTGATCCCCATTATTTTGATCGCAAGAATGAATAGAGTTGGGAGAATGTGATTTGAATCACAATAGTTAAATTAATATGTATGGTTTGATTGGAATCATGTATGGGTACTTCTTGAGAAGAAGTTATATATAGAGAAATGAAATGAAATGAAATGAAAATTAGGGATATTA
Source organism: Rehmannia glutinosa (assembly GCA_016081115.2). Classification (NCBI taxonomy): domain Eukaryota; kingdom Viridiplantae; phylum Streptophyta; class Magnoliopsida; order Lamiales; family Orobanchaceae; genus Rehmannia; species Rehmannia glutinosa. The sequence goes on along the minus strand of JABTTQ020001022.1, from coordinate 433,553 downwards.
ACAAAAAGTATCCTCGAGGTTAGACCTATTTACAAAAAAACCCATTTAAAACTAGGGATAATTACAAAAAAGCCCCTGAGGTTCGTGCTAATTACAAAAAAACCCAATGATTTTTGAAATTACAAAAGAGCCCATTGAAGTTTGATTTCGTCTTACATTTCCCCTTCAAAATCAAAAACCCAATGATTTTTGAAATTACAAAAAATTATTTCAAAATCCTCTCTCATGTTTATAAAAATATTACAGTTTATCACTTAGTTTTAAGGGATAATTACAAAAACACCCCTGAGGTTTGGGCTAATTACAAAAAATCCAGAGATATTTCAAAATTACAAAAAACCCCTTAACCTTTATAAAAATATTACATTTAACCCATTAAATTTAAGATAAAACTAAACTTGAGGGATATTTTTGTAATTTTGAAATATCTCTGATTTTTTTTAGAATTAACCCAAATCTCAGGGGTGTATTTGTAATTATCCCTTAAAACTAAGTGGTAAACTGTAATATTTTAATAAACATGAGGGGGAAATTCTAATAATTTTTTGCTTATGAAGGAGGTAAATGTTGTACAAAATAAAACCTTAGGGGTATTTTTTATAATTTTGAAAGTTATCTGGGTTTTTTTGTAATTAAGTTAACCTCAAGGGTACGTTCTGTAATTAATATTTTAAGGAAGAATTATAATTAGGAAAGTTGGTAGACACATCAGGTGAAGTAACTGGTAAAGTAGTATCACATGGTTTTGACTAATCTGTAGCATGACATTATGGGCTTATGGCCTACCACTTAAAGGAACAAAAAATGAGAACCCCAACTTGAGGGACTTAAATAGTATATTCTAATTTTTTACTTGCTGTTCTGCACAAATAATGCAACCACTCAAATAAAACTTTGGATTCTTGGTTTAGTTATTGATCATGTTAAAAGGAAGATAAGAAAATATTGGGTTGCATTGTTGCTAAAAGAACCATTGAATTTAGACTTGTGCCTTTTTTTTTTGGCTAGTGTTGTAGCAAGTGCCAATTTACAAAAATTTCATAGGCTCTTGTTGGGTGTAAATGAGTCGAGTCGAGTCGAGTCGAGCCGAACATAGTATTGTACTATTGTTCAAGTTTGTTTGAATTTTTATCGAGCTTCAAATTATTGACCAAATCAAGCTCGAACGAGCTTTAATCGAGCCGAACATGAATCGAGCTCGAGTAGTTTGATAGTTTTACACATTTTTTTTTGTTAATCGAGTCGAGCTCGAGCCGGGCTTGCCATCTTATTGAAAGGAAAAATGCGTTCAAACTTGGTTCATTATGTTAACGAACTAAGCTCAAACGAGTGTTTAACGATCAATCTTGAATTGAGTATTGAGTATGAGCAGCTCTTGTGATGATAAAACTTATAATATCCAAGAATTTGTTGTGTTTAAATAGTGAGCCCTTGATATATATACTTATCGGTTATTAAACCTTCTAACGACTGATATATGGTGCAATTTTCTACGAATTGAGGATGTGTATTGGGCTGCAATGGATCGATATAAAGAAGGGTAAAGTGGTAATACTTCAAAGAGCATAACTTTCCAAAACGGCATCCGATTTTCAACTAAAACACATTTTCTCAATGGAAATGACGAGACGAATCAAACGCAACTGCTTTGCTACTTATCTAAGGTGTCCATATCCGAAATTCCTTCATTAAGACTTGTTTCTGGCCCATTTTAGATTTCCTAGGTTTTTGCGATTTTCTTTCCTTCTTAATATTTGATTTGTTTAAGTTTTTTTTTTTGCTCCATTTAAATACTTTTTAGGCCATTATTTCGTAATTGCATAGTCAATTTCCTATTTTTGATAGATATCATCTATCAATTCCCACATACATTTCCGAATTTTTGTTTCTCATACGAAATCCAATAAATAACGGGAAAAAACACTAGAGAAAATTATACCGAATCCAACACCTTTAACCAATCTATAAAGTCAATCACTTTATCACGATCTAAGAACTTATGTTTCTAGATAAATTACATAAAAAAAGCAAAAATTAATAACTGTATTACTGCAACTGCCCTGTTTCTCATACTAGAATATGTGGTGTAACAACCAAGTATTAGAACAAATATAGAAACTATTTATGGGACAATTATTTCAATATTAAAGACTTTCTTATCCAGGAAAGGAAATATTAGTTAAGAATTAATTCCTCGGACGTTTTGTTTTTTCATGTTTCCTGCAATTACACAACACCACTTGATCAGTTCAGGCTTATCGGCAATAGGGATGGAAAATCAATTAAGTTAGAGATTTGTCGGATCGATCAACTTGTGATTTAAATTTAAGGGACAATTACAAAAATACCCCTGAGGTTTGGGTTAATTACAAATAAAAAAAACCTTCAGGTTTTCGTTTTGTCTTAAATATAAGGAGATAACTGTAATATTTTTGTAAATATCAGGGTTTTTTGAAATGTTTTCGAAAATTACTAGGAAACAGGGGCAGCCAACCCAAATTTTCCCTTTTTTTCTTTTTAGTACCAATATTTTTATTACTTAGTACCCCCTCATAATTTTGTTGGATAAAAATTATTTCATGAATTTTAGTAAGTTAAATTGGAGATTTTGTGGGTCTTATTCTATCTTATTATCATCTTAAAATTATATTTTGTATTCATCAAAAGATGGGTTTCTCATTATTATTTGCTAATATATTTTAAAAATAAAACTATAAAAGAAAAGGTTAAATAAAATTGTAGATAGTTTTCGTGACATGCAAAAATGACTCTAAACAAGTTAAGGATTTAATGATGTATTTTGTAAAAATTTACTAACGAATATTAATATATTCTTTTGATACAAAATAATATATATAAACTTTATTATCTTCTATATATACACAAATGTCATCTTTTGTTTTTTACTCTTAGCTAGAGGTGTCAATTTACGACCACGACACGATAACTTGAACCACGAACTTAACACCTAATTTAATATTTTTAATATTTAATGTATTTTTTATTTGTAATTTTAATTTTTCTCCATTTTTTTATTTTTTTTTGTGTTAACTTTAAATTATATAGTTTTTTCGGTGTCGTGTTGGGTTATCCGTGTCATAAGCGGTCGTGTTTGTGTTGTGTATCTTGACACAAATAATTGAACGGGTTGTGTTCGGTCCGTGATCGAGGACCTATAATATTTGTGTCGGAACACGCACACGACAAAGATTGACACTCCTACTCTTGGTCCCCCTTACTAGTTGCTGCCTCCGCCTCTCCTCATCTTCGGAAAAATATAAGACAAAATCCAACTTCAAGAGGTTTTTTTGTAATTTTCGAAGATCTTTGGATTTCTTGTAACCAGCCCAAACCTTACGGGTGTTTTTGTAATCATCCCTAAATTTAATTAGATAGATAAAATTAATTTCATTATTTTTTTGAAAGGATAAGGCTAATATATATGAGTCTTATAGCATGTTATAAACCTTTATTGGAAGACAATATGGCATATAACAATTCAATAGCCCATCAATTTAGTCAATTAAGGCCCCTGTTGTCAAGGTTTTTTGCTCACCAGCTAGGCCATGGTGCAAACATATCATTAATATGTATTTTTGATTTCAAACTTGGAGTTCTTGAAATCAAATAATCAAGTATATATATATAATATATTTTTTTTTCAAAGTCAACCCTTTTGGGGGGTTTCATGTTTAATAATTAAAAAGTAAGCTACTTGTTCTGGGATTTTAGCTTTCTGATATATTTAAAGTCAAGATACTACCATTAAAAAAAGTCATCAAGTACTTATTGGTCAACCAGCTATTTACATTTTTTTTTTTTTTTTTTGATAAGCTCGAGCGCTTACACTTTATCTTTGAGACAATTCCATTCCTCATTCATTGCCGCCAAGGTAAACGCGGGATGTGCACGCATCAGCCGTTGTTCGACGAGTGTCCTGGCGGCGTACAACCGATCCTCCCAGGTAAAGAGAACAAATTATGTTCGACCCCAATCTACTAATAACGATCTCTCCCGAATCGAACCCACACGGATGCTATTCAAGATGAGTTCCCACCAAATCTTCACCCGATATGCCCTGGGGAGCAATTTGATGGAATAGGGATATGAACCCCTGACCTCCACCCCACAAACAATTTGATGGAGCAAGGATTTGAACCTCTGACCTCCATCCCACAATTGGTTGTGGTGGCCAGGTGGGCTAAGCCACCTGGTTGTCAACCAGCTATTTACAGAGATTATGCTTTGGTGGTTGTATTATATATTGATCAGAAAAATGAACAAAATTTAAATGATCAACATGTGATTCTGCAGGTTACCAGGCTGCATGCCTGCATTTTTTTATTTAATGCTTAACTTACTGATCAAGTCCCAAAAATAAACAAAATCTTGGGTAATAATGCTTATTATAAAAGTGATTTGAAAAAGTTCATAATTTCCTAACAGTATACTATTTTTGTTTTTTTAATTAGGGATAATTGCAAATCCCCCGGGGATTGAATGTTTCAAAATTACAAAATGCATGCCCCATTAGTTTTGATTATATATTAAATTTAAGGGGTAATTGTAATATTTCTACAAACATTAGGGGAGTTTTGAATGTTTTTCGCTTATTAAGTGGAAAAATATAAGAAAAAAATCAAACCTCAAGGGATTTTTTGCAATTTTAAAAAATCTTTGGATGTTGTAATAATCAGACCGAAACTCAAGGGTATTTTTATAATTATTCTTTTTAATTATGTGCTTATTTGAGAGCATTTTGAGATGGAATTTTGAATCTAAAAGTTCATTTCAATAATAACTGATATTTGATGGTTAATTTAGAATGAACTTTTGGACAAGTCACTTATCCAAAAAGTTCATTATAGATAAGAAATAATTGGAGGCTTTTTTAAAAGTCAATTTTTTTTTAATAAGTTGGGGGTAGTGCCGGGCTCAGTAACGCAAGCATGTAACCCGAGTGGGGGCATTAAAGGTATCAAATTAGTTGCTCGCATCAAAAAAATGAAAAATTGAAAACTCAAAAATATTTCCGCGTAGAGTTAAAAAAAGTAGGGAGTAGTGGTTGGAAGGAAAATAATAAAGTTCAAAAAAAAACTGAAAGATACAGGGTTCAAACCCTGGTCAACACCCTTATAAAAGGTGAACGATACTACTTGCGCTACAAACTCGTGGTTTTTAAAAGTCACTTTTTAAAAAGTCTATTTTCTGAATGAACTTTTGCATAAGTGCTCCCAAACATGTCGATATGAACCAACTCCAAATTTACTCTGTTATGTACTCTCTGGTAGGACCAAGCTTTTCTAAAGGTTCAATCCATAATTCATTGGATCATATAAGCCTATATATATGTGAGATATTCAGATGTTTTTGGGTCCCTATTTGTCTCTGCATAAGTCCTTATCACCATAATTTCCAAGGGGAAATTTTGCTGTTTTTGGGACAATTGCATTTCAACAAATGCTACATTTAAAATCTAATTTTTTTGATAAAGAGGGTTGTAAAGCAAAACCATGTGATGTCTCATGTGCAATTGTCCTTTGCACTATTTTTCAAATGATACCTGCACCACAAATTTTTATACATTTGTTGAAAACAAATGTTTGGCCTACATATATACCAATTTGAAAATGGTTTGGTGTATTTTTGGCTAATAAATATGTTGAAGAAGCGTTTCTTAAACGTCACGTTTTAGCGAAAATGCCACTTCATTGATCACAATATATGTATTGGATATACATTTCAATCAAGACCAGCTCATCCAATTTATCTTGGATTAATTCTAAACTACCCCGAGGTTAATTACGCACCAAAAAAAAAATAGAGATGTTTGAAACTTATAAAAAATCCCTTCATGTTTGATTTTGTGTTAAATGTAAGGGGGTAATTGGAATATTTTTACAAATGTAAGGGAGGTGTTTGAATTTTTTTGCTTATGAAATAGATAGAGTATAATACAACATCATACCTCACGCCCCTATGAGATTTTTTTTTTGTAATTAACCAAAACATCATGGGGTGTTTTTGTAATTATATATCCCTATATATAATATACTTATAAACAATTTATTTAAGGGATAATTACAAAAACACCCTGAGGTCCGGGCTAATTACAAGAAGACCGAGTTTTTTTCAAAAACCCCCTTGAAGTTTGACTCCATGTTACAATTTCCCATTCATAAGCAAAAAATATTTCAAAAACCCCATGACATTTATAAAAATACTATCTTTACCCTCTTAAATTTAAGACATAATCAAACTTGAGGATTTTTTTTTGTAATTTTGAAACATCTCTAGGTTTTTTTCGGTAATTAACCCAAAACTCTCGGTGTTTTTGTAATTATCCCTTTATTTAAATAAAAAAGCAGTTAATCCAACTTGTCTTGGATAAATATCTATGCAAGTAATTAGGAGTTGTTTGGAATAAGGTAACACTAAGAAAGATGAGTAGTTCTTTTGAGTACTTGTTGGTATATGCCCCAAATGTGTTGTATGCTAAATTAAGTGAGTGAAAAGGCAAAGGGAATATGAGTGAAACTTGACATGCATTAGCACATGAGGAATCACATGGATTGGTCTTCCAAAAACAATGAAAACATTTGCTTTTTGTAAAAAGCGCTAGGCGTTAGTCGGACGGCAAACTGGGGTCTAGTACCTAAGTGGAGCCTTGGTGGGATTAGGCGGGGCCTAATCGGAAGAAAAACGTAGGTGGATAAGAGGAGCTTAGTGCCTCGGGGACTAATCGGGGCTATGACGGAGATTTTTACAACGGAGTTTAAAACATAACCCTCAAATGGCCCTATTGAAATAAATCAAGTAATTAAAGATTCTTGATAACTTGTGCTGCCCCTTAAAATGAAAAAAATGAATTTGTGTTGCTTTGATCTGCTTATGTGAGGTCTGTAGCATGCAGTAAATCAATGAAAATAACTAAAATTGTGTCTCAAGAACATTTATTGTAAATTGTATACTTAAACTTGTTAAACTATCTTTGCAAATGTTGGCCTTGCTTTCAGTCTATATCCTCATGAAAGCTTGGCTCCTTTTCCCTAACCACCAATAACAATGCTGAGTGTTTTTACAAGGAGAAAATAATAGTTAGAATAATTACAAAATTACCTTGAGGTTTAGCCTAATTACAAAAAGAATCCATTTTTCTTTCGAACTTACGAACACCCCCTTGCCAATTGTTTATCTTTTACAAACTGCACCTTCAAAAGGGGGTACGTATTTGTTAAGAAAACACAAACCTCAAGGGAGTGTTGGTAATACTTTTGTAATTTTGGGCTAATAACAGAAAAACCCAGAGATATTTGAGAATTACAATAAAAACCCTCATGTTTGATTATGCCTTAAATTTAAGGGGTTAAGTGTAATATTTGTAGAAATATCATGAGTTTTTTGAAATGTTTGTTGTTTATACAGGGAGAAAATGTAAGATGGAATCAAATCTCAAGGGTATTTTTGTAATTTTAAAAGATCTCTGTTTTTTTTTTGTAATTACCTCAGGGGTGTTTTTGTAATTATCCCTTATCCTTAATAGTTATACAAAAAGAGTATGAGCTGACAAAATTAACAAAGTTTATAAGAATAAAACTAATATATTCATTGATAAATTTACATACTACAAACAGAAACAATCTACAATAAAGAATATTAATGTATTCTGGATTACAAAATTGAGAAGAATAGTCTAATTGTCTCAGTTTGGGACCATCCGGGAAGGACGAATGTTGCATAGTTCAAAGGAAGTGTGAGATCGCCCTCGTGTGGGCATAATCTGGGTCGATAAAAAAAAATGAATTTCATCAGCATGACACAGCCATCTGGGAAGAATTCAATTGAGAAGTGAGGCTTAGAAAGTAATCTTCAGGGCATGGAATTGTGAGACCTCCCATTGGATGGTTATATCCAAACTCTTCCTCAGCCAAATGCAACAAATCTTGAAACAAAGGGTGGTTCAAATAACATATTGGAATCACAAACCTTCTGTGCATTTCACCAACATAAACCGGAAAATGGCCTTTCGGGACGTCGTTACACGTCGAAATGTTTCCTTTTCTGGGTGAAATTGTTCTTCTAAGTTTTTCTTTTGTCTGACTTAACAAAAATCCCATCTTTAGAAGAGTTGAGTTATAGAGTGTTTTAAGATGGCTTGTGTATGAATAATGATTTACAACTCAAGTGTGGGTATATATAGAGGCAATTAAATAGTATATGGATGAAGGCTAAAGGAAATGTGAGAGACATATCAGGTGTAATAATTGGAAAGGGATCACATGGTTTTTTGATTAATCTATGGGATATTGGGAAGACATTATGCCCTACCATATTTGGGAAACAACAATGAGAAAATGCAACTTGGTGGTATGTCCTAATATTGAAAAAAATCCTGTTTTTGGACAAACAAAACCAATCAAACAAATTGATCATGATCAACCATTTATATCACTTTTATAGATGCATTGAACTGGGATATTGTGGTGGTTTTCTATGCTGAAAAACAAATGAAAACTTGGTGGGGTGGTGGGGTTCTACAAAGTCTTAGTTTTGTTGCATAATTTGTAAATTTCCTTTAAATCTGACTCTCTCTCTATCTGACTTGGATTAGCTTGATGATCAGGATTGGACTAACAAATTGGGCAACTGTTAAGCTGATCAAGCCTGGATTTTGAGGAGTCATCTTATCTATATATATATAAAAGCAAGATAGTTGATAAAAAAGGAAAAATCTCGCCAAAAAACCATACGCCACATTTGGTAAGTCGTGTTCACTAAAATATTAACATGTCTGCATTATAAAAATAACAATTCACTTTATGTATAAAATCATTGATTCTAGCAACTGTTGGTCTTTGGGAACCGACGTGATAAAATTCAAAATTCAAAATTTATCATAATAACTTGAGTTTGTAAAGGAGATAAAAAGAATTAATTTCTAGCAGCGGTCTTCTTGGGCAGCGAAAAGGTTGGCCAATTACCTTTTTTGGGCAACGAAAATTGCATTAAAAATGTAAAGTTGGTCGGCTGTCTTTCTTGGGCACAAAAAAAGGTTACATTCATTAGTGTGCCCAATACATTAGTGTCCAAGTAACTACTATTAAAAAATATTTTTTGGAAGCGGAAATTGTTTTCAGTTTTTTCCTACTTACAAACTCTGTTATAAATAGGCTCCTTACCATTCAAAAACAAACTATTTCAGTTTAAACAATGAGGTTTTATTTTTGATATTGGAGATAGAGAGCCATTTTTTATATGGTCTTCTTTTTTTAAATACCAGATGTGATTGGTTAAGCTAAGTTACTAATTATGGAACTCTGCAGTCAAAATTGAACTGCAATATCGTACGTCATAAAAATAATAGAAAATAAATTAAAATATTATATGAACTGCAACCCCAATTATATGGATCTTGATTAATTGCAAAATTTCAAACCTCTGACTTAGCAATGGGAATATTAAGTTGGTTATACTCTGGTAATATCAGGATCTTAATTCTTGATGGTTTGACCATAACAAGATTCGGGAATAATTACAAAAATTACCCACGAGGTTTATTCTAATTAAAAAATTCCCAGTTACCTTTCAAAATTACAAATACTAATATACCACATTAAAGTTTGTACTTGAGGCCTCCTGACGGTGCAATTTTGTAAGCTGGAAAAATGTCAGGTAGTATTTGTAATTTTAAAAAATAATTGAGTATTTTTTGTAATTAGACTAAACCTCACGGATAGAACCGACTACTTGTTTGTACAATCCATGTCTTGCACACATATTATGCTTAAATTAAGTGGATGTTTGGTAAATCCCTCTTAAATGAACATTTGTCACTCAAGCTTTTATGAATTTTGTGTTCTGGAATTAGACCTGTGAAGTTTCCAGAAATTTACTGCAGTATGCATAAGGGATAATTACAAAAACTACCCCCAATGTTTGGGTTAATTACAAATTAACCCAGAGATTTTCAAAATTTACAAAAACCCTTGAGGCTTGATTTGTATTACACTTTACCCCCTAATAAGCAAAAAACATTCCAAACACTCCCTCTTATATTTGTAAAAATATTATAATTACCCCATTACATTTAACACAGAATCAAACCTCAAGTGGTTTTTGATAATTTTCAAACATTTCTGTTTTTTTTTTAATAATTAACCCAAACCTCAATGGTAGATTTTGAAACTATCCCTATAAAGTACTAGAAAAAAAAAAACTTTTACTAAAATGCACTTCATTTCTCAATAGACCTAATACCAAACACTTCATTTAGAGTAGCAGATGTTAAAAAAAGAAAGGGTCATTTTTGGCAGAGGAAAAGTCACATTTTCTGACTTTCATTTACAGTAGCAAAAAAGAAAACTTAAAAGATATTAAAAAAAAACAAAAAAACATGCACTCTGTTTGGCATGGTTGTCAAAACTAACTACACTATAACAAATTTTTCAACTAAATCTAATAAAAACACAACATATATAAAATCAAGAACAAGAATTTATCAAATTAGTAAGACTCAAAAAATAATCCTCAGTGCATGGGATTGTTAGTCCTCCCATTGGATGATAATCATATCCAAATTCCTCTTCTGCCCAATGCAACAATTCCTGAAACAACGGATGGTTCAAATACGAAATCGGCACGACAAATCGCCTGTGCGATTCGCCCACATAAACCGCGAAATGACCCTTTGGGACGTCGATGCACGACGCGTGGTCAAAAGCTCCCGTTTTTTCGACGAAATCGAAAGGCGTAATTTCTTCTTTGCGTGAGCTATCCCGGCTAGCTTGATCCCCATTATTTTGATCGCAAGAATGAATCAAGTTGGGAGAATGTGATTTGAATCACAATAGTTAAATTAATATGTATGGTTTGATTGGAATCATGTATGGGTTCTTGAGAAGAAGTTATATATAGAGAAATGAAATGAAATTAAAATTAGGGATAGGTACAAAACAGTATCCTTCACGTTAGACCTAATTACAAAAAAACTCAACTAACTTTCAAAGAGTTACAAAAAAATACCCTAAGTGTTAAAACTAGGGGTAATTACGACAAAAAAGCCAATCTTCGGGCTAATTACAAAAAAAAAAATGATTTTTGAAATTACAAAAAACACCATTGAGGTTGATTTTGTCTTACATTTCCCCTTCAAAAGCAAAAAATAGTTCAAAAAACTCCTTAACATCTATAAAAATATTACATTTAACCTCTTAAATTTAAGACAACATTAAACTTGAGGGATATTTTTGTAATTTTGAATATCTCTGGGTTTTTTGTAATTAGCCCAAACCTCAAGAGTGTTTTTGTAATTATCCATTAAAACTAAGTGGTAAACTAATATTTTTATAAACATGAGGGGGGATTTTAAAATAATTTTTTTGCTTATGAAAGAAGTAAATATTGGATAAAAATCAAAATAAAATCTCAGCGGTATTTTTTTGTAATTTTGAAAGTTATCTGGGTTTTTTTATAATTAAGTTTAACCTCAAGTGTACTTTCTGTAATTAATAATTTAAGGAAGAATTATAATTAGGAAAGTTGGTAGACAAATCAGGTGAAGTAACTGGTAAAGTAGTATCACATGGTTTTGACTAATCTGTAGCATGACATTATGGCCTACCACTTAAAGGAACAAAAAATGAGAACCCCAACTTGAGGGACTTAAATAGTATATTCTAATTTTTGACTTGCTGTTCTGCACAAATAATGCAACCACTCAAATAAAACTTTGGATTCTTGGTTTAGTTATTGATCATGTTAAAAGGAAGATAAGAAAATATTGGGTTGCATTGTTGCTAAAAGAACCATTGAATTTAGACTTGTGCCTTTTTTTTTTTTTTGGCTAGTGTTGTAGTAAGTGCCAATTTACAAAAATTTCATAGGCTCTTGAGGGTGTAAATGAGTCAAGTCGAGCCGAACATAGTATTGTACTATTGTTCAAGTTTGTTTGAATTTTTATCGAGCTTCAAATTATTGACCAAATCAAGCTCGAACGAGCTTTAATCGAGCCGAACATGAATCGAGCTCGAGTAGTTTGATAGTTTTACACATATTTTTTTTTTGTTAATCGAGTCGAGCTCGAGCCGAGCTTGCCATCTTATTGAAAGGAAAAATGTGTTCAAACTTGGTTCATTATGTTAACGAACTAAGCTCAAACGAACGTTTAACAATCAATCTTGAATCGAGTATTGAGTATGAGCAGCTCTTGTGATGATAAAACTTATAATATCCAAGAATTTGTGGTGTTTAAATAGCGAGCCCTTGATGTATATACTTATCGGTTATTAAACCTTCTAACGACTGATATATGGTGCAATTTTCTACGAATTGAGGATGTGTATTGGGCTGCAATGGATCGATATAAAGAAGAGTAAAGTGGTAATACTTCAAAGAGCATAACTTTCCAAAACGGCATCCGATTTTCAACTAAAACACATTTTCTCAATGGAAATAACGAGACGAATCAAACGCAACTGCTTTGCTACTTATCTAAGGTGTCCATATCCGAAATTCCTTCGTTAAGACTTGTTTCTGGCCCATTTTAGATTTCCTAGGTTTTTGCGATTTTCTTTCCTTCTTAATATTTGAATTGTTTAAGTTTTTTTTTTGCTCCATTTAAATACTTTTTAGGCCATTATTTCGTAATTTGCATAGTCAATTTCCTATTTTTGATAGATATCATCTATCAATTCCCGCATACATTTCCGAATTTTTGTTCTCACACGAAATTCAATAAATAACGGGAAAAAAACACTAGAGAAAATTATACCGAATCCAACACCTTCAACCAATCTACAAAGTCATTAATCACTTTATCACGATCTATGAACTTATGTTTTTATAGATACTTGACATTAAAAAAGCAAAAAATAATAACTGTATTACTGCAACTGCCCTGTTTCTCATACTAGAATATGTGGTGTAATGTAACAACCAAGTATTAGAACAAATATAGAAACTATTTATGGGACAATTATTTCAATATTAAAGACTTTCTTATCCAGGAAAGGAAATATTAGTTAAGAATTAATTCCTCGGCCGTTTTGTTTTTTCATGTTTCCTGCAATTACACAGCACCACTTGATCAGTTCAGGCTTATCGGCAATAGGGATGGAAAATCAATTAAGTTAGAGATTTGTCGGATCGATCATCTTTTGATTTAAATTTAAGGGATAATTACAAAAATACCCCTGAGGTTTGGGTTAATTACAAAACAAACCCAGACATGTTTCAAAATTACAAATAAAAAAACCTTCGGTTTTTCGTTTTGTCTTAAATATAAGGAGGGTAACTATAATATTTTTGTAAATATCAGGATTTTTTGAAATGTTTTCGAAAATTACTAGGAAACAGGAGCAGCCAACCAAAATTTTCCCTTTTTTTCTTTTTAGTACCAATATTTTTATTACTTAGTACCCCCTCATAATTTTGTTGGATAAAAATTATTTCATGAATTTTAGTAAGTTAAATTGGAGATTTTGTGGGTCTTATTCTATCTTATTATCATCTTAAAATTATATTTTGTATTCATCAAAAGATGGGTTTCTCATTATTATTTGCTAATATATTTTGAAAATAAAACTATAAAAGAAAAGGTTAAATAAAATTTTAGATAGTTTTCGTGACATGCAAAAATGACTCTAAACAAGTTAAGGATTTAATGATGTATTTTGTAAAAATTTACTAACGAATATTAATATATTCTTTTGATACAAAATAATATATATAAACTTTATTATCTTGTATATATACACAAATGTCATCTTTTGTTTTTTACTCTTAGCTAGAGGTGTCAACTTCTGACACGACACGATAACCCGACACGAACTTAACACGAATTTAATATTTTTTTAATATTTAATGTATTTTTTATTTGTAATTTTAATTTTTTCTCCATTTTATTTAATTTTTTGTGTTAACTTTAAATTATATAGTTTTTTTGTGTCGTGTCGGTTATCCGTGTCATAAGCGGGTCGTGTTCGTGTTGTGTATCTTGATACAAATAATTGAACGGGTTGTGTTCGGGTCCGTATCAGACCTATAATATTTGTGTCAGAACACGAAACACGACAAGATTGACACTCCTACTCTTGGCCCCCCCTTACTAGTTGCCCTGGCTCTGCTCCTGTCGGGAAAAATGTAAGACGAAATCCAACTTCAAGAGGTTTTTTTTGTAATTTTCGAAGATCTTTAGATTTCTTGTAACCAGCCCAAACCTTACGGGTGTTTTTGTAATCATCCCTAAATTTAATCAAATAGATAAAATTAATTTCATTATTTTTTTGAAAGGATAAGGCTAATATATATGAGTCTTAGAGCTTATCCAGTCCTGCACTACTTTAGAGTAGTGCAGGGACATTTTGTCTCCAACACTGCGCTATACGTAGCGCCATTCTGCTGAAATGAACAGTGCAGCGCCACAAATGGCGTTGCACTGTTCATGCGCTATTATTTTTTTTTTGTTAAATTTAATTTCTTTTAAATTGCATTTTTATTAATTAGAAATTAGTAGAAATAATATTAAAACCAATTCAATTGCAGGTGATAATTTTTAAAAATTATGGTATGTTTCGATAATACTATAAAACATAAAATACTACACACAAAATTATAAATTTTACATAAAATAAATTACAAAATACTCAAAACATAAAATTACAACAACCATAAAAACGACATAAAATAGGCAAAATTTTTATTTTAATTGTTTGCATTACTTTCATTAAATTTTTTATTTTTTAATTTGATTAATTTTGAAAAAAAAATAAATTTTACAATAAAAAAATTACTCATATAAAATTTTATATAAGTAAAATAAAAATATCAAAATAAAAGAAAGAATCTTATGGAATATTCTCTTTTAGTACAGAAAAAGTAGTGTAGAGTCTTTGGAGATGAAATGTAAATTTTACTTGCGCTAAAGTAGTAATGCAGATTCTCGCACTAAAGAAGTAGTCAGAGTCTTTGGAGATGATCTTATAGCATGTTATAAACCTTTATTGGAAGACAATATGGCATATAACAATTCAATAGCCCATCAATTTAGTCAATTAAGGCCCCTGTTGTCAAGGTTTTTTGCTCACCAGCTAGGCCATGGTGCAAACATATCATTAATATGTATTTTTGATTTCAAACTTGGAGTTCTTGAAATCAAATAATCAAGTATATATATAATATTTTTTTGTCAAAGTCAACCCTTTTGGGGGTTTCTTGTTTAATAATTAAAAAATAAGGTACTTGTTCTGGGATTTTAGCTTTCTGATATATTTAAAGTCAAGATACTACCATTAAAAAAAGTCATCAAGTACTTCTTGGTCAACCAACTATTTACAGAGATTATGCTTTGGTAGTTCTACTATTTATTGATCAGAAAAATGAACAAAAAATTAAATGATCAACATGTGATTCTGAAGGTTAACAGGCTGCATTTTTTTATTTAATGCTTAACTTACTGATCAAGTCCCAAAAATAAACAAATTCTTGGGTACTAATGCTTATTATAAAAGTGATTTGAAAAAGTTCATACTTTCCTAAAAGCCTACTATTTTTGTTTTTTCAATTAGGGATAATTACAGAAAACCCCGGGGATATCGGTGTTTCAAAAGTACGAAGTACCCCTCAATTTTGATTATATCTTAAATTTAATGGGGTAATTGTAATATTTCTACAAACATTAGGGGAGTTTTGAATGGTTTTTGTTTACGGTGCGGAAAGTATAAGATTGAATCATGCCTCAAGGGATTTCCTGCAATTTTCAAAAATCTTTGGATGTTGTTGTAATTAGACCAAACGTCATGGATATTTTTGTAGTTATCCTTTTTAATTATGTGTTCGTTTCGGATGGACTTTTGGATCTAA
This sequence comes from Rehmannia glutinosa, assembly GCA_016081115.2. Classification (NCBI taxonomy): domain Eukaryota; kingdom Viridiplantae; phylum Streptophyta; class Magnoliopsida; order Lamiales; family Orobanchaceae; genus Rehmannia; species Rehmannia glutinosa. The sequence goes on along the minus strand of JABTTQ020001022.1, from coordinate 417,695 downwards.
AAGTTCATTTCAATAATATTTGATGTTTGGTGATTAATTTAGAATGGACTATTGGACAAATCCAATGGCGGAGCTAGGACCCCCTAACGGGGTAGACCAATATACGAAAATAGGGTGGACCAGATAGAAAACCCAAGAAAAATCATACAAATTAGCAATAAAAATATTTTTTTATAAAAAAATTCTCAATAATTTTTTTTCCCCAAAAAAAGGGGTGAGTCGGGCCCAGGATTGTTTCCACCCTAAATCGCCAAAGGAATGATCACTTATCCAAAAAATCCATGTAATAATTGGAGACTAATGGACTTTTGCACAATTGCTCCCAAACATGTGGATTTGAACTAACTCCAAAATTTACTCTGTTATGTACTCTGTAGAACTATGTACTCTGTAGGACCAAACTTTCTAAAGGTTCAATCCATAATTCATTGGATCATATAAACCTATATATATGTGAGATATTCAGATGTTTTTGGGTCCCCATTTGTCTCTGCATCAGTCCTTATCACCATAATTTCCAAGGGGAAATTTTGCTGTTTTTGGGACAATTGCATTTCAACAAATGCTACATTTAAAATCTAAATTTTTTGATAAAGAGGGTTGTAAAGCAAAACCATGTGATGTCTCATGTGCAATTGTCCTTTGCACTACTTTTCAAATGATACCTGCACCACAAATTTTTATACATTTGTTGAAAACAAATGTTTGGCCTACATATATACCAATTTGAAAATGGTTTGGTGTATTTTTGGCTAATAAATATGTTGAAGAAGCGTTTCTTAAACGTCACGTTTTAGTGAAGATGCCACTTCATTGATCACAATATATGTATCGGATGTACGTTTCAATCAAGTCCAGCTCATCCAATTTATCTTGGATTAATTCTAAACTACCCCGAGGTTAATTACGCACCAAAAAAAAAAATAGAGATGTTTGAAAACTATAAAAAATCCCTTCATATTTGATTTTGTGTTAAATATAAGGGGGTAATTGGAATATTTTTACAAATGTAAGGGAGGTGTTTGAATTTTTTTGCTTATGAAATAGATAGAGTATAATACAACATCATACCTCACGCCCCTATGAGTTTTTTTTTGTAATTAACCAAAACATCATGGGGTGTTTTTGTAATTATATATCCCTATATATAATATACTTATAAACAATTTATTTAAGGGATAATTACAAAAACACCCTGAGGTCCGGGCTAATTACAAGAAGACTGAGATTTTTTACAAAAACCCCCTTGAAGTTTGACTCCATGTTACAATTTTCCCTTCATAAGCAAAAAACATTTCAAAAACCCCATGACATTTATAAAAATACTATCTGCACCCTCTTAAATTTAAGACATAATCAAACTTGAGGATTTTTTTTGTAATTTTGAAACATCTCTAGGTTTTTTTCCGTAATTAACCGAAAACTGTCGGTGTTTTTGTAATTATCCCTTTATTTAAATAAAAAAAAGCAGTTAATCCAACTTGTCTTGGATAAATATCTATGCAAGTAATTAGGAGTTGTTTGGAATAAGGTAACACTAAGAAAGATGAGTAGTTCTTTTGAGTACTTGTTGCTATATGCCCCAAATGTGTTGTATGCTAAATTAAGTGAGTGAAAAGGCAAAGGGAATATGAGTGAAACTTGACATGCATTAGCACATGAGGAATCACATGGATTGGTCTTCCAAAAACAATGAAAACATTTGCTTTTTGGGGAAAAAATTACTTTTTACCAGTTATCATGTATCCCTTAAAACCAATGTTGTAAAAAGCGCTAAGCGTTAGTCGGACGGCAAACTGGGATCTAGTACCTAGGTGGAGCCTTGGTGGGATTAGGCGGGGCCTGTCGGAAGAAAGAAAAACGTAGGTGGATAAGAGGAGCCTAGTGCCTCGGGGACTAATCGGGGCTATGACGGAGATTTTTACAACGGAGTTTAAAACATAACCCTCAAATGGCCCTATTGAAATAAATCAAGTAATTAAAGATTCTTGATAACTTGTGCTGCCCCTTAAAATGAAAAAAATGAATTTGTGTTGCTTTGATCTGCTTATGTGAGGTCTGTAGCATGCAGTAAATCAATGAAAATAACTAAAATTGTGTCTCAAGAACATTTATTGTAAATTGTATACTTAAACTTGTTAAACTATCTTTGCAAATGTTGGCCTTGCTTTCAGTCTATATCCTCATGAAAGCTTGGCTCTTTTTCCCTAACCACCAATAACAATGCTGAGTTTCTTTACCAGGAGAAAATAATAGTTAAGGATAATTACAAAAACTACCCATGAAAACACAAAAGGGGTACGTATTTGTTAAGAAAACACAAACCTCAAGGGGGTGCTGTTAATTAATACTTTTGTAATTTTGAAAGATAACTGGAAATTTTTGTAATTAGGCTAAACCTCAGGGGTAGTTTTTATAATTATCCCTAATAGTTATACTTATGAAGAAAACAAAAACTCCATTGATAGAAAAAGCTAAAAAGCAAAAAGCTAAAAGATAAAGAAAGCAGAGTATTTTAATATTCTTTGTAATGTTTGTTCAATGCTTTTAATTGATCTTGCAGCTACAACTCGTACACATATATAAAGCAAAAAGGAATCATGTAAAAACATTTGTCCCCACAATTATTAAATCACACCAAATCTAACAAATCAATACTACTATAATAGCTCTCCTTTTAGCCGTTAGCTAGTGTACTACTATACTAGCTGCTCCTTTTAGCCGTTGGCAAGTTTAGTGTGGCGATGTCATTGATGACACACAAGACCATGTTTGTTTTCATGCCCCCTCAGTTCGAGCGAGCTTTTAGAAACAACTGAGAGCTTATTTCTCAAGCGAGCAAAGAACTGTCCGAATAAGGCTTTGGTGAAGATGTCAGCCGTCTGATCAATTCCTGGAACGTGTCTCACTGATATGCTTCCTTCTTGAACTTTATCTCTAATGAAGTGGAGATCAATCTCCAAGTGTTTAGTACGAGAATGAAATACGGGGTTATTAGCAAGAGATACTGCACTCTGATTATCAACCCAAATAGTCATAGGATTAGTTTGTTGAACTCTCAATTCTCTTAGAAGGGACTGGAACCAAATTACATCACAAGTAGTATGCGCCAAAGCTCTATATTCTGCCTCTGTGCTAGATCTTGATACAGTGTGTTGCTTCTTTGATCCCCAAGCAATTAAATTTTCACCAAGGAATACACAGGTGCCAGTTGTGGATCTTCTATCATCCGGGTCCGAGGCCCAATCAGCGTCTGAAAAAGCTATAATTTGTGGTTTAGGACAAGCTTTTAGGTGCAAACCATGATCAATTGTTCCTGCTAAGTATCTTAGAATGCGTTTTACTGCCCTCCAATGTGAATCAAGTGGAGCTTGCATAAATTGTGAAACCTTGTTGACACTATAACTGATATCTGGCCTAGTCACTGTAGCGTACTGAAGAGCTCCAATAATGCATCTATACAATTTTCCATTTTGCATTGGTTGCCCTTGAAATTTAGAAAGTGGAGGAGTGCTAACCATGGGAGTACTCAATCCTTTACATCCTATCATCCCAGCTTTTTCTAAGATTTCTTCAATATACTTCTTCTGACTCAAAAGCAAACCTTGTGATGTTGGTGTGATTTCTACACCAAGAAAGTAGTTGATATCACCTAAATCCTTTAAGGGAAAAACTCGGTGAAGTTGAGCTATGGTGTTCTTGATTCCTTGATTGTCACTTCCAGTAACAATTATATCATCTACGTATACAAGGATCAAAATGCAACCTTCATTAGAATGTTTGTAAAAAAGAGAGGAGTCTGCTTTTGAAGCCACAAAACCAATAAACTGCATTTCTCTTCCAAACCTCTCGAACCAGGCCTTTGAAGCCTGTTTAAGGCCATATATGGGCCTTGTAAGTTTGCAAACCAATTGTTCATGTCCTTGTTGTATAAAACCTGGGGGTTGTTCCATGAAGAGAGTTGTATCAAGTTCACCATTTAGGAAGGCATTATCCACATCCAGTTGTTTAACAGCCCAAGAATTAGAAAGAGCAATGGTTAGAATTGTTCTTACTGTAGCAGGTTTGGCAACAGGACTGTAGGTTTCATGGAAATCAAATCCTGGAGTTTGTGTGTATCCTTTAGCAACAAGCCTTGCCTTATATCTAGCTATGCTCCCATCTGCATTCCTCTTCAACTTATAGACCCACTTGCAACCAATTAAGTTTTTATCAGAAGGCAAGACACACAGGTTCCAAGTCTTGTTTTTTTGAAGCGCTTCGTATTCTTTCTTCATAGCTTGCTCCCATTCTGGAATTGAAAGAGCTTCAATGTGAGACTGTGGTTCTTTCTGATTTTTCAAAATGGTGGAAAACACCTTAGGCTTGTAGATCCCATCTTTAGACCTTGTAATCATATGATGGGTACCTGCAGCTTGAGAACCTTGATTATCATTAGCATTGATAGGTAAATGATTAGTTTCAATAGGTAAATCAGTAGTTATTCTCCCTTATGGCATTGAATGGTATGAAAAAGGTGAAGTGCTAGATGTGAATGATGTTGAGGTGTGAGTAGGAGATGAAGGTTCTTGTGTTGTAATAGGATCATCAAGCTGAGGAACTACAACAGGAATTTGTGACAGTGGTGTTGGTTTATTGATTTGAGTGGAAATGAAAGGAAATGGAGGATTAGCATTTTTCTGGAAAGGAAACTTACTCTCATCAAAAACAATGTGTCTAGTGACAATAACTTGTTTATTAGGAAGAAGAACCTTATACCCCTTGTGATGAGCACTATAACCAATGAATGTGCAAGCATCACTCCTATATTGTAACTTATTTTTATTATAAGGTCTTAGAAGTGGGTAACAGAGACATCCAAATGTTCTTAGGATCGTGTAATCTGGTTTTTGTTTATTAAGGATCTCAAATGGACTTTTGAGATGAAGAATCTTAGATGGAGTTCTATTAATGATAAAGGATGCAGATGTGAAGGCACTGTCCCAATATGAAGGAGGTAGATTGGATTGAGCAAGGAGTGAAAGACCTACTTCTACTAAGTGTCTGTGTTTTCTCTCAGCTAATCCATTTTGTTCTGGAGTATACGGACAAGATATCCTATGAGCAATGCCATTTTCTGACAAAATTTTCCCTAAGGCTTGAAATTCTCCACCCCCGTCACTCTGCAATATTTTGATCTTTCCATTGTATTGAGTTTCAATTAGATTTTTTAAATGTGTGAAGGCTTGAACTGTATCAGATTTTTGTTTAAGAAGATAAACCCAATTGTATCTACTAGCATGATCAATAAAGCACACATAGTAATGATATCCTTGAGATGATCTAACTGGGGTTGGTCCCCATAGATCAGTATGCAACATGTCAAAAGGTTTGTAATGTTTTTCAGCTGAAACTGGAAAAGGAAGTTTATGGAATTTGGACTTCATACAAGCATCACATAAAAAGTCTCTTTCATTGTCAACAAAAGAGATATTGCAGCCTTGAAGAGTCTTTCTTATTACATCATAAGAGGCGTGCCCCAATCTATTATGCCAAGTGACTAAGTTGTATTTATTCTTAATTTCAGCTGAAAAGATAGAACTGGAACTAGGTGGAATAAAATCACTAGAAAGGCAAGCTTTAAATTCTGCATTGTCAGATTTCAGGAAATTGAAGTTGTATAAACCTTTGTTAAGATTCCCCTTGAGAAGCACCACTCCTGTTGTTCGATCCTTCACAAGGCAAAACAAAGGGTGAAATTCAAAATACACATTATTGTCCTTGGCAAATTGTGAAACACTAAGAAGGTTTTTGGTAATTTCAGGGACATGCAGTAGATTTGTAAGCAAAAAACGTGAGTTAGGATTGCCAGGAGTTTTAACTAAAGATTTACCAAGATGAGAAATCATCAAACCTGTACCATTGCCAATATGAACCTTCTCATTTCCTTGGTAATCAGCTGCCAGGTTTAAATTTGAAAGGTCATATGTCACATGGTTGGTAGCACCTGAATCAGGATACCAACACATGTCTTGATTGTTTTCTGTGTTCCCCACATTGGCCATATTGATAGAGGTATTGTGGTTGTTGCTAGATTGTCCTTGAAAACTCCCATAGTTGTTGATGTTGCTAGAGGGCACAAAATTCAAATCACACCTGTAAAAACATTTGTCTGCAGTGTGATTTGAATAATGACAGATTTGACATCTAGGTTTGTTGTTGTTGTTGAACCTTCCTCTACCCCTTTGTCCTCTGCCAAAATTTCTTCCACCTCTGTTACTGAAATTAGAGAAGTTGTTCCTTCCTCTACCACCTTGATAAGAGTATCCACCTCTTCTGTTTTGTTGTTGAGCAACCATATTGACAGAAAATTGTGAACTGTCTATGCTAACCATGTTGCTTTCAGTGGTTTCCAATCTACTTTCAAAGCTTAAAAGCATTGAGTGAGCATCACTCAGTGTGTATTGATCCATCTTAGAGGTGAGTGCCACCAATACAGAGTTATACTCAGCACCTAATCCAGATAGAATGTACATAATTTGTTCTGGATCTTCAAGCTTGTATCCAGCAGCTGCTAACAAGTCACAACATGACTTGACCTTATTGAGGTAATCCCTCATGCATTGACTTCCCTTTTTTAATGTTTGCAGCTGCATTCTGTATTGCATTATTTTAGCTGCATTTTGACTGGCAAAATTTGTCTCAAGACATTTCCAGACTTCTCTTGAAGTTTTTGAACCAACTGTAGCAATCAATATATTTTCAGATAGGGAAGACAACAACCATGACATTAAGAGTTGGTCTTGCCTTATCCAAAGACTGTAAGCAGGATTGATTGTTCTGCTTTCTGAAGTTCCTTCTAAATACTCTTTTGGCATTTTAGTATCTCCTGTGAGATATCCTTCAAGGTTATATCCCTTTATTGCTGCCCAAACTTGCATTTTCCAAATAAGAAAATTTGAATCCGTAAGCTTGCAGGTAACAAGCTGGCTTTGTGGTTGAATGGGTTGGTCATTGGTAGTACTACTAGTAGCACATGTGTTACTCATGGCGAAAGTAATATATTCTGTAAAAATGGCACAGAGGCAGGAATATTATCCCGCTCTGGTACCATATGAAGAAAACAAAAACTCCATTGATAGAAAAAGCTAAAAAGCAAAAAGCTAAAAGATAAAGAAAGCAGAGTATTTTAATATTCTTTGTAATGTTTGTTCAATGCTTTTAATTGATCTTGCAGCTACAACTCGTACACATATATAAAGCAAAAAGGAATCATGTAAAAACATTTGTCCCCACAATTATTAAATCACACCAAATCCAACAAATCAATACTACTATAATAGCTCTCCTTTTAGCCGTTAATACTGACAGAGTATGAGCTTAGAACCAAATTAACAAAGTTTATAGGGATAATTAGAAATAGTACCCCGAGGTTTTGACCTAATTACAAAAACCTAGCTAACTTCTAAAATTACAAAAAGTACCCCTAAGGTTTGATTCGGTGTTAATATTAAGAGGTAAACTGCAATGTTTTTATAAATATGAAGGGGGATTTTGCAATATTTTTTACTTATGAAGGATTTAAATGTTAGACAAACTAAAACTCCAAGGGTATTTTTTGTAATTTTGAAAGTTAGTTGGGTTTTTTTGTAATTAGGTCAAAACTCAAGGTTACTTTTTGTAATTAACCCAACTTTATAAGAGGAAAACTAATAAATTCATTGATAAATTTACATACTACAAACAGAATCAATCTACAATAAAGAATATTGATGTATTCTGAATTACAAAATTGAGAAGAATAGTCTAATTGTCTCAGTTTTCATAGATCAGGACCATCCCAGGAAGGACGGATGTGGGGTCTGTGCCCTGGTGTGGGCATACTCTAGGTCGGCAAAAAAAAAAAAAAAAAAAAAAAACAGAGGGCAAAAAACACAAAATTTTTCTACAACATGAATTTCATCAGAATGACACAGCCATCTGGGAAGAATTTAATTGAGAAGTAAGGCTTAGAAAGTAATCTTCAGGGCATGGAATTGTGAGACCTCCCATTGGATGGTTATATCCAAACTCTTCTTCAGCCAAATGCAACAAATCTTGAAACAAAGGGTGGTTCAAATAACCTATTGGAATCACAAACCTTCTGTGCATTTCACCAACATAAACCGGAAAATGGCCTTTCGGGACGTCGTTACACGTCGAAATGTTTCCTTTTCTGGGTGATATTGTTCTTCTAAGTTTTTCTTTAGTTTGGCTTAGCAAAAATCCCATCTTTAGAAGATATGAACTGATAAACTGATAAAACCTTGGTAATGACTTGTGTTTGGATAATGATTTTTAGTACTAAAGTATGTGTATATATAGAGGGAAGTAAATAGTATATGGATGAAGGCTAAAGGAAATGTGGGAGACATATCAGGTGTAATAATTGGAAAGGGATCACATGGTTTTTTGATTAATCTATGGGATATTGGGAAGACATTATGCCCTACCATATTTGAGAAACAACAATGAGAAAATGCAACTTGGAGGTGTATCCTAATATTGAAAATCCTGTTATAGACAAACAAAACCAATCAAACAATTTTCATAATTCTTGGTTTATAGTCCATTTTGAAAGCTACTTTCTTGATCATGATCAGATAGAATAGAATGAGCCATTTATATCACTTTTACAGATGCATTGAACTAAACTATTGTGGTGGTTTTCTATGCTAAAATACAAAGGAAAACTTGGTGGTGGTGGGGTTCAACTTCCTTGACATGATACATAGTCTGAGTTTTGTTGCATAATTTGTCAATTTTCCCGTGTTCTAAAAAGCGTCAGACGCTAGCCGGGCGGCAGATTGGGGCTAACGCGTAGGCGGAGCCTGGGCGGGGTTAGGTGGGACCTAGACGGGGTTAAGCGGCGCCTAATCGGAAGAAAAATCTAGTCGGACAAGGGGAGCCTAGCGCCTCAGCGGGGACTAATCGGGACTAGACGAGGATTTTTATAACAGTGCAATTTTCTTAACACCCCCACCCCCTGTCTTTTTCTTTTTCTTTTTCTTCTGTGACTTGGATTAGCTTGATGATCAGGATTAGGACTGACAAGTTGGGCAACTCTTAAGCTGATAAAGCCTGGAGTTTTTGAGGAGTCATCTTATTTATCACTTAATAGTATTTAATATGAAATGTTGCTCATTTATTGCACATTCAATTATGCATATGGTTGTACAATCTCATGTAGCTTAGCCTTATATACATAGAGAGGCAAATAGTTGGTTCAATATATTTACCTCATAGTTCAATTTTTTTCCACTAGCCCTCCTTGCTGTGCCATGTAATTATAAGAAAACATATCTCCTCAAAAAAAAAAAAAAATTATAAGAAAACATATTTTTTCTTGAAATAATCATTTTTTATCGAACAAAATTTACAATATAATTTATTTTTCTCCATAAATATAATTTTTTTTTTATTTTCTGAGAAACAATATTTATTGCTCCAACATATATATATATATATATATATATATTAGAGGCAGTTTTTTTTAGCCTTTTAGGCCAATTAAAAATGTTTTTTAGCCATCTTTTTCAAACAAATCTTTTTTAGCCATTTTGGGGTGTGAAATTTCAAACTTGCCCTTTAATAGTTCAAAAGACCTTTTCAAGTCTAACATTACTAACCACACCAAAAACTCGAAAACGCCACAGTGACTCGATTACTGTAGCTCGAGTACTGTAGCATTAACTTTAACACTGTAGCACTAACTTGAACACTGTAGCAGTATAACTCGAACACCGTAGCACTAACTCGAACACTGTAGTTCGAGTTAGTGTAACTCGAACACTGTAGCACTAACTCGAACACTGTAGTTCGAGTTAGTGTAACTCGAACACTGTAGCTCGAGTTAGTGTAACTCGACACTGTAGCAGTTATTTTATTTTTCTCCAAAAAACTTTGGATTTAAATAATTTTTTCGTTTTAAATTCATTTTGTATGTAGACTATATCAAATTAATCATCTTTTTGATATTTATAATTCAACACCCATATTGCATATTTAAAAACGAAAAACAAATTCGATTTTAAAAAACAAAACTTGGAAGAAAGAGTAAGAAAATATATAGAGATAAGTGAAAAGAGAAGTATATGACCATTCATATGCTTAAAGGGTATGAATGTCATTTCACACCCCAAAATGGCTAAAAAAGATGTGTTTGAAAAAGTTGGCTATTTTTAATCTTTGCAATTTGGAAATGGCTATTTTGTACCATTTCCTCTATATTTTATATAAATATTATATAATAAATAATTTAATATATTATACTCCACAGGAAAAAGAGCGGGTAATGTTTGTTGGATCCAGACATTCAGGCCTTTAACTCGTCCCAACAATAATGGGCCAGGCCCAAAGTTGAGAGAGGTCTGAGTTGTGCTTATAACCCGAATAGGGTATTGTTGTAAATACGGACTTTCCAGGCCCAGCCCAAAAGAGTTTAAACATCCTCTAAAACCCTGGTCTTCTCCTTCACTCATTCCTTTCCCTCCCTTCACCGCCACACCTACGCAGCCATGCCGAAGCACTACAGACCCGCCGTGAGTCTCGATATCACCGCCACCTACTTCTCAAGCAGCGAATATTCTGAGTCTCATAGTAATTTCTAACTTCTGTTTCAGGGAAAGAAAAAGGAAGGAAACGCCGCGAAGTACGTGACAAGGTCTCAAGCTGTAAAATACCTCCAACTCAGCCTTCCAGTTTTCAGGTCCTCACTTCTTCTCCTCTTGTATTTGTTATTTCGTGTTGTAACTAATGTTGCAATCAATTTTCGCATGCACTGGAAATCGCGGTGATTTATTACAATATTCTACGAGTTTAATTTCTGTAGAGTATTCCACAATCAACGAAATTATGCATCATAAAAGATGTTTCTATAGTTATTTCTTCTTCCTTTTCCTGTTTTTTTTTTTTTTTTTTAATGTGCATTATCTTGCTGGAGTGTGTGTTTCAAATTCAATTTATTCCCAGTCAAGTCTATGAATTAGACATTTTTTCAAGTATGTTTTCTGCTGAGCTTGTTTTATGATCGGGAAATTATGCATATATGTTTTTTTTTACTGTTTATTGGTTTTTCAAATTTTTGTTGCTATGAATTATGGTAATTATGTTATGTTATGCATATGCTCTAGTGAGTTTCTGCATAAGATGTAATTATTTGTTATTCCTTTTATGCATAGTTTGCACATTTTTGTTGCTATGATAAAGATGCACTGTTTGTATGCATATATTTTGAGTTTAGTTTCTGCGAAAGGTGCTTTTGTTTGCTATTTCATTTTTACTAGTAGTTGAACATGTTTGTTGCTATGATAATTACGTGATGTTTCTATGCATATATTTTGAGTTTATTTTGTGCTTAATGTTTTCTATTATTTGGTAGGCATGAGCACTCTCATGTTTTTTTGGACTAGTTCTAAATGGATGCACTATTATGCGGCAATGTGTATTATGTGATGTTTTGTGTGAATGCGAAGAGTATAAGTACTTTTGAGTTTTCTATATTTCAGGAAATTATGCATCCTCAAAGGTGTTTTTCCTCGGGAACCAAAGAAGAAGGTGAAGGGAAATCACCATTCTTATTATCACATGAAAGATATCATGTTCCTTAAACACGAGCCCTTGCTAGAGAAATTAAGAGACATACGAACTTATGAGAAGAAGGTGAAGAAAGCCATGTCAAAGAAGAATAGGGATCTTGCCGAGCGCTTGTTGACTCGGAAGCCTACTTACACTCTTGACATGCTTATTAAAGAGAGGTGAACTTCAGTTCGCAGTAATTTTAAGGTTCTTTTGTGTTTGGTATTCTGTGGTATTGGCTGTCGCTTTTTGTTTACTGTTACTTCTGTTTGGTTTTTAGGTATCCTAAGTTCATTGATGCGCTGAGGGATCTTGATGACTGTCTAAGTATGGTACACCTATTTGCAGCATTACCTGCTGTGGATAGGGCTGTCGATGGAGAAAAGATACCTGTAAAACGTGTCCATAATTGCAGAAGGTCACTGCTCTACATCTTTGTCATTGAGTTTTAATCTCTTTCGTTGATACTATATGATGCAAATTTCATGCACTTAAGACAATGTGTTAATCTTGTTTGTTATGTTTTGCTTTAATGATGCGTATAGGTTGAGTCATGAGTGGCAGGCATATATTTCTCGCACCCATAAACTAAGGAAGGCATTCATTTCTGTGAAGGGAATTTATTATCAAGTAAGTATAACATTCGATATGCAAGTCTCTATTGATATATTGCTTAAGATGTTGGCTGCCCTACCATGTTTTGTTTATCCTCACAGGCAGAGGTTGAGGGGCAAAAAATTACTTGGTTAACTCCGCATGCATTGCAACAAGTACTGCCTGAAGTGGATTATAGAATCTTACTAACATTTTTGGAATTTTATGAGGTCAGTTCATATTAATTTATATTTATGATCTTATTATTGTTTTATTTTCAACTATGTTTGTCGGAGTTTTTATGTGGATGCAAACCATGGCAAGTTTCAGTTTGAAAGTAATATGGAGGGAACTGAGATTTCTACCCCCTAAGCAAAGGCTGAAGAAAACTCATAAAGAAATTGGATCACGATTAATCTATGTACTCCTTAATTGTATGGAAATTTTCAACCTGTTTTATCACCATTAAAAATGAAGATTAGTCTTAAGCCGTCATCATATATTTCCTGTTTGAAGGTTTCTTTATCCATCCCTTGTTGCTGTCGTTGAGTGAACTAGTTTTTTTGTTTTAGGGGTCCACAATTTGATTTGGACAATATGCTCTGGTTTTCTGTAATTTATTCCTTTAGTGTGAATTGATGATATTGTTTCGTTTGCAGACTCTTCTTGCATTTGTTAATTACAAACTCTATCATTCAATAAATGTGAATTATCCACCCATTCTTGATCCTCGGCTGGAAGCTCTGGCTGCAGGTATGATTCATCTTTTGTCTTCTAACATATTCAAGTTTGTGCTCTATTCATTTTTGATCACTGTGCAGATTATAGAAATTTTTAGCAGAGTTGATGTAATATATATTATGGAACCAAGCAAAGGCAGCCTTCTGCTGCTGAGTATAATGCACATTTGATGTTGTTTGAACTATGCAGATCTTTATGCGTTGTCAAGATACTTTGATGCTAATGCTCAAAGTTCCTCAGTGAAGACAAAAGCCGTTACTTCTCCTGGATCTGAGCAAACTGAGCACCAGCATGAGGGGACAAAACTTGATGAGTCTGAACTTAGGCTTGCCCAACTTCAACAACTTCTTCCTTCTAATGAAGCTGGTGCTTTGATGCACCTTGTTGAAGATGCTGGTGGCGAGGATGAGGAAGATTTAGAAACTCAGGAATGTAAAAATCTCTTCAAGAACATGAAATTCTTTTTGAGTCGTGAGGTAAGGTGCTATGACTTCTTGTTGTAGTATAGTTTAATAGTTCTATCTTTTCATGATTGAGCTAAACAAACACTATATGGATTGGTGAGTACTATGATGTGATGGGTCTTATGTCGGTGTTTTTTGGATTCATTTTGCAAGCATCATGGAATGATATCACTCATTTTTTTTTTTTTTTACATCTCTCTCCCTCTAACTTGAGATTGTACACTATTGTGATGCAATAAATTTTTACTATCTTCTTGCTAATAGCAGATACAGTGTTGTTAGAGGCGCGCCTCCAGCGCGCCCGAGGCGCTAGAGGCGCGAGGCGATAAAAAAACGCCTCTGGAACTCCGAGGCGACGCGTGTTCCAGAGGCGCACGCCTTTGTGCGCCTCTGGGCGCCTCTAGAGGCGCGGGGGGCGCGCCTCTGCTACATACAACTGTTTTTGTTTGTTTTTTTGGTTAAAGACTTAAAGTTGTTACTTTAATAAAAAATTAAACACACTTTCCACTTATATTTAACACTTTTTGCTTTTTTGACTTTTCAAAAACCTGAGAATACTCAAATTAGGGTTTTATTTTACACTTTTGGAGAAAACAAATAGAAGCCTTAGCAACTCACTGCCTCCAGCCCCTGCCCCGTGCCGCTGCCCACCCCACCGACATGTGCCTGCCGGATCGGCTCTACCGCCGCCCGGTAACCTTTTTTTTTTTTCCCTTTTGTTTTGCTTATTTTCCATTGAAGTTTTGGTTTTAGTAAATAAATATTATACAAAATATTCATGTAGTAATTCTTCCTAGTTATAATTAAATGTGTATTTTTTTTATAAAAAAAGTTCAGCTTCTTTTATGTGATTTTATCTTGCTTCTTATTTGTCAAAGTAGTAGCTTATATTATTTTTTTTTATTTTTTTAATTTATGCGCCTCATGTTCAAGAGGCGCGCCTCGGGCGCGCGCCTCTCGCCTCGGGCGCTAGGGGGCCCTTTGCGCCTCAGTGCGCCTCTCGCCTCTAACAACACTGAGCAGATATAAGAAAATAACTTTACCAAACAAGTTGATGAAATGGAGCAAATTCCATGACCAAGTGTCATGATATTTGAACCCGTAATTATTTAAATCCCAAAATAAGATGAGATTCTTTAAATGGAAAATATTTGTAATGCGCTAAACTGGTTTCTATTGTTATGTAATGAGAATACCAATGAAATATAAGAAACTACTAGCACTTCCAGAGCTGAAATTATTTATAGTGGGGGAGGGGGGGAGAAACAGTGGTCGGACTGGGTTTTATGGCTGGAGAAATGGGCCTATATGCCAATGACACCACTTGAGTAATGCTATTGGCAAGTGAAGAGGGGCAATGAAGTGTGTCAGAATATCAATGATGGAAAATCTTCGTTTGACACTCGTGTGGCTAATGATCCTTTCACCCAAAATTGTTTTCCACGCCATTGTCTTTGGTTGTGGCATTTTGATCCATGATTATTCATGCTGAGTCAATATTATCCTTAAGACACAAAGCAGCGCCGTAAGCCGAGCGCTTCCCCCGTGAAAGAAGGGGTGGCGTGGTATTCCACGGGAGAGGTTTTAAATCGTGGCGCACTTTTAGTGTGACTGGCGCACATTAATTCACTTGGGGACTCCATGGCCGCTTTGCTGCTTTAGTTATGCAGTCAACTGCGAGAGGATTGCCCTATATTTTTCCTTCGAGTTAATATTATCCTTAAGACACAATATGTAATTTTACTGTTCCATTGAGGACTGATTTGCTGCTGATATTCACCTCCCTGTTTGCCTCTTTGTATCTAATGTTTCTTGGCTTGAGTAATAGATATGCTTACATTGTCATTTTTACCTCCGCCCCTCCTCTCTTCTCTCTGTTAACTCATCTGCCGTCCCAATTGCTTCTTCTTCAGGTTCCTAGAGAGTCATTACTGTTTGTCATCCCTGCTTTTGGTGGCACAGTTTCTTGGGAAGGTGAAGGAGCACCGTTTGAGGAGTCTGACCACAGCATCACTCATCAGGTCTGTCATTCCATGTTCTTTTATGAATATGTTTGTAGAATTCATGTACGTGATGAAAGAATTTTTATAAGTTGCTGAAATTGCTATAAGAACTTGTAGGAGTATATAGAGGTTTACCTGCATATTTGTGCAGGTTGTTGATAGGCCAACCCAAGGGCGCAAATTCCTTTCCAGAGAATATATCCAGCCACAGTGGGTGTATGATTGCGTAAATGCACGCATGATATTGCCAACTGAGAAATATATGGTGGGATGGTAAGTTCTGGAACAATTTCATCTCGCACTTCTTTTCATTCCCCCTCCATCTTTCTTAAACTTATTTATGAGGATTCTTCACGCGACAAATTGTGAAAATGTTACTGCCTGTGGTATGTGCTTGGTAGACTGTCATTATCTTCATTTTATATGAAGTTGTTTCCTTGGAAAAAAGATAAAATGATAAGGGGTAACCCTGGTGTACTGGCGCTCCAGCTTCCCTTTTTGAATGGTATGCAACAGACAACAGTTTTACCTAATTGCTTCTTGTCCATGGACCTTGTTAGCACAGGGATACACATTTTAAATGATTGGCGACAGTTTAGTAAAAATGATTGGCTACAGTTTAGTTTTTAATGTTTCGTGTCTGAACTATACTTTAGAAATTTGTATTTTCAGGAGTTATATTGCTCCAGTTTAATGCAAGGTTGTGCATACAATTATATTGGATTCCTCTTCTTGCTGGTTGATTAGTACTTGTTGCATTTCCCACTTATACATCATTATTGTCTTCTTAAGAGCATCTTCATTTTCCCAGCAATTTATCCCTTTTTCTTTAGAATGCTTGCTTCACTTATTACATTATGAAGTTTGACGCTTTCAATTTTAAACGTCACATTTCGACAGTGTTCCTCCGCCACATTTGTCTCCATTTGTTGACAATGAAGCAGAAGGTCATATTCCTGAATATGCAGAAGCTATTCAACGACTGAAGAATGCTGAAAGAAAAGAAGTCTTACCACTGCCTGGCATGGGAAAAGAAGACTTAGATGGCCCTCACAGTTTACTAGGTATTAATGACCGAAAAGAAGCTATCGAAGCTGCTGAGAGAAAACAGAAGGTATAGATTTTGTTGCACTTGAGCTGAATAATAATTCATTATGGTCAAGTTTGAGTGGTTAGTGTTTCTACATATACTGGTTGCTCACCTACCTCTCTTCATGTGTGACAACAAATATGAAAATGATGACTCATGAATAACTAAAATGGCTTTTAGAAATTATTTGAGCCTAAATTGGAAATAATGCAGTAAAACACCTTGTTATCATTCTCACCTCCGCACCCTGCCCCATCATATTAAGGAGAAAAGAGCTGTTATCATTATAAAATGGGTTAATTTCAAAAAGTACCCTTGAGATTTGACCTAATTACAGAAAAACCCAGCTATTTTTTGAAATTACAAAAAATACCCCTGAGGTTTTATTTTGTCTAACATTTTAACCCCTTCATAAGCAAAAAAATTTCAAATTCCCCCTTCATATTTATAAAATCATTGCAGTATACCCCTTAATTTTAACACTGAATCAAACCTCAGGGGTACTTTTTGTAATTTTGAAAGTTAGCTGGGTTTTTTTGTAATTAGATCAAACCTTAGGGGCACTTTTTGTAATTATCCCTTATAAAATAATGCACATTTTGTTTGCCCCTCCATATTCTTATCTAATCAATTACATTATGAGAAACATTATCTTGTTCTTGGTGATTCTATATTTTAGTTTATTGAATTATTCGTTTTGTTATCAGATTATTATCTTTGCAGCTAAAATAATTTGACAATTTTTTCATGGATTCAGATGTCAATAAAGCAGAAACAGTATCATGAAGAACTGAACCTAGAGCTTCAAGGTTCCCAGTATTCTGCTCTCTCTAGTGACATTGAGGTCAAGGATGCCGAAGGAGACGCAGTTCCTAATATGCAGCAAATTGTTGAGGATGCTGCTAATATGTCAAAGGTCTTAATGCCGCGCAGGAAGAGAAAGCTTCTAGAAGCGATGGAGGTGAGAATGTCAATCATTTTATATTTCTTTGGTTATGTAGTTGTTTCTGTAAAATGGCGGTCTTCGTTTTCGTCGATAATTGATATCATGTGATGAAAATTGCAAAACTCTGCAATTTATTGATTAATATATCAAATACCTTTTTCTGCTGTTTAGCTTGTAATATTGGTCATTTAGCTTACCACTTTTTCGATCTATTTGGGAACATCAATGATTTTATTTATAATGAAGCTGCAATTAATAATATATTTATCTTGCAATTGCATGCATGATAGCTTTGTAATGCATATGAAACTTGTAGAATGTGCTCACTGATATCTTTTTAATGTTTGCTTATATGTGTTGCTTTCTTGTTCAGATTGGGAAAGAGAAGAAACGGGCTCATGTACATCGTTTGAAAGAACGCAAGAAAAAAATAGACGAGGCCAAGAAATCTGCATAAGTGTTCTTCTCCTCATCAGAGATTTGAATGAGCACTCTTAATTTTATAAGGTTGTTTCTTGGGCTGTTGTCTCGATATCTTAATATTGTTAATCGGACACCGGCTATCATTTAAGGTTGGCTGCAATTTTGTTGTAATATTTAACCCTGACAGTTTTCCCCAAGCAATATTTATTATCCCTTCTATTGTGATCTTCTCATGTTGATTTTTCATTACTTTGGCATGCATGTTCTCGCACTCGATTTGATCAACTGCGAAATTTTGACTCATTCCCATTTGAATACTTAGACCAGACCTAAATGATTTTTTTTTGATGTGTAGATAGGCCTAAATGGTTTTTTATTTGGAACACTTGTAATGCAAATATTATGGGAATTACCACAGTTGGTCATCCTATGTTTTTCATTTCAACTGTATTTTTTATTGTAGTATTATTGATAAAAACAAATTAAATATATAAAATCATTGATGTATGCTTAACGTGTACATTAATGATGTCATTTTAAAATCAATCACAAAAATGGATTTCGTACTAATTGTGTGGTGCTGCGCTCGGAATTGCACATTGAGTTTATAAGCTTTTTAAAAGTGTTTGGTAATTTTATTTTGAAAGCATTTAGAAGCTCACAAAATAAGATTAGGAGCTGATAAGATGTTTTCAAAAAGTTAAGGGAATCTCAACTTATATTTAAAACAAGTTTTTATTTAAATAACCTTCCTTGATTGGAATGAAAATCGTAGAACAGCTGGTGGAGGCCATTAGATAGAGAATATACTATATATTTTCTCGAAAAAGAAAAAAAAATGTCCATCTAAAATATTCTGTGCTTTCACGCCGTTTCACGTGTTAACCAAAAATGGACAAGTTAACAGAAAACCGAGAACAGCAAAACTTGAACTGCTGAGGCTGTATAAAATTAGTGTTACCAACTGAAAGATAATGCTTTTGCATCTGAAAATCTCAATAAATTTTTAAAATATATTCATATCTCTAATTTTCTCCTTCTACACTAATTCTCCTTGCAATTATACTGTATTGTAGGAGCGAAAAAACACAAAAAACTAATTTACAAAACTGTGTGTTTCTAAAACATCATATACACATCATGTTCTGCTCAAGCGAGAGGTGAGATCAATGAATAAATCCTCAGTGCAAGGAATTGTAAGGCCACCCATTGGATGATGAAACCCGAATTCTTCTTCAGCTTGGCATAGCAATTCTTGAAACAAAGGGTGGTTCAAGTATGATACTGGAATAACAAATCGCTTCTTTTCATTCTCTCCAACATAAACAGCAAAATGCCCTTTTGGAATATCAGCTCCTGAAGAAGCTGATCTTTTTTCGCTGGATAAAGATCGTCTAAGTATTTGGCGGATGGCCATTTTAGTAAAAAGTGAATCTTGCTGAGATGAAATGGAAAACTTTCTGGAAAATATTGTTAAGTTTAAGCTGAGAAAGCTGAAAGTGTTTTTGTTGTTGTTGGTTGTAATCCAGAAATGTGTTGTATATATAGGTGATGAAGAAATGAAATTTGGATTGAGTGGTGAACATAGTAAGCTGGATATGTGTGGCCTGTTAAACTACTTGAGAAACATAAGCACATGAGGATGCACATGCATTTGTCTTCCAATCATCATAAAGATTTTAATTTTCAAGGCAACAAAAAATTGTGTGATGAGAAATATTGTATCCTACCAAGTCTGGCAACATAGCCCTTAAATGACCCTACTCTAATAAATCGGATATATACGTAGAATTTGAAAATGAAGAGAGAATACAAATAGGGACCATATTATCAGCAAAAACACTAGCAAATGAGAGATCACATGGATCTGTCTTCCAATTGTCAAATATTATTTGAACTACTATTATACTAACTAAAGTACTCTTAGGTTAATATGGTTCATATCCTTAACGCCTTAATTGCAAGTGTGATTTGTGATGTTTGTTACCATAAGTTGTAGGGTTTTATGCTCCTCAACAACTGTGCAAGATTATGTCGAGTCATATAATTTTCAGTTAGGACATACTTCACTGTTGAGTGTGGTCATCAAGTGAACACTAAATCGAAACATTAGCACATGAAAATCCACATGGTTCTGTCATCTAATCATCAATATTACTAATTCAAGTTATTTGAATGTGGACATGGTAAAACGAACATAAATCTACCATTTTGGTGACATTGATAGCCAGCACAAACATAGCTTGATGGTAGACAGCAATCTTGCACTCAGATTTTATTGACTTGAACAAAAATTGATCTTTCAAGCAGAATCTTATTAAATAGTTCAATTTGGTCATCACTAATGTGTATTTTTCTTGAGAATTATACAAAGTAATTTGTTGTTCACAGTGATCAATCCTAAATTAATTGTTCGACGTGGCTTATCAAGCTCTAGAAGCGAAAATCGGCTAGGACTTGGGTGTTACAACATTTATTGTGGTGGTGGCATTTTGGCAAGCATAACAAGTTTTACTCTCCCCACATTTTTGCAATAGTTTGAGCATGTTGGCCTAGGTATATTTGGGAACCATTGTCCTTAACTGTAAATTCTCTGTAATAAATTGTGCTAACAAACAAAAAACAGATAATATACTTTTGCACCATAAAATGTTTCAGTAATTTTTCATGTATTCTAAGATTGGAATTTTGTCCCCAGATACAATTTTCCATGACAAAACATCCTAAGTCTCAAGAAAGGGAGAAAAAACAGAAAAACAAATGAATAAAATCCTAACTACAAGAAACTAGTTTACAAAACTGTCTTCCTCTAAACATAGTATATATATACATTATGTTCTGCTCAAACGAGAAGTTAGATCAACGAATAAATCTTCACTGCAAGGAATTGTTAGGCTGCCCATTGGATGATGAAACCCGAATTCTTCTTCAGCTTGATATAGCAATTCTTGAAACGAAGGATGGTTCAAGTATGAAACTGGAATAACAAAACGCTTCTTTTCGTTTTCCCCAACATAAACAGCAAAATGGCCCTTTGGAATTTCAGTTCCTGATGAAGTTGATCTCTTTTCGGATGATAAAGACCGTCTAAGCATTTGGCGAATGGACATGTTTGTATCAATGTAAATCTTGCCAAAAAAAATATGGAAAGTTTTGTGAAATAAGTGAAAACTGAGAAAGCTAAAGTTGTTGGAGAACTTGTTGCTGGTTGGAAGATAGAAATGTGTTATGTATATATAGATATGTAGTGGCCAGTTAAATTAAACTTGAGAAACATAAGCACATGAAAAATCACATGGATTTGTCTTTCAATCATTTAGAGATTTTAAATCATCAAATGAAACATTCATTGGTTGGATGTTTCCATCTTTCCCTACCAATTCTTGAAAAATGGCCCTCAACAGAAATCAATTGGATCACATGAGTTTGCCTTCCAACTCCTTATCAAGAATTTGGACATGCCAACTAAATTATATGTGCCGTTGATCTGAATTAGGGAAATGTAAGGAAGCCAACTAAAACTTATGAATTTTAGGTAAAAGGGGGCATCACCTTTTGATATCATGTTGATTGTAGGGTCATTTGAGGGCCATTTTGGCAGAGTTGGTAGAATACATTATGTTTTGATCACACAAATTGTTATTGCCTTAAAATCTATAAGATGATTGAAAGACAAATCCATGTGATACCTCATATCACAAGTTGCTATGTTCACCTATAAATACATTACATTTTTGGATTATAAAACCATCAAAAAGTCCTCAAAACACATTAGCTTTCTCGAGCTTTCACTTATTTCAAAACACTTCCAAGAAAGTTTTATTTTTAATTTCAACTCACAAAGATTTGCCTTATACCAAAATGGCAATTCGCCAAATACTGAGACGGTCTTTATCCAGCGAAAAAAGATCAGCTTCATTAGGAGCTGAAATCCCAAAGGGGCATTTTGCTGTTTATGTTGGGGAAAACGAAAAGAAGCGTTTTGTTATTCCAGTTTCATACTTGAACCACCCTTCGTTTCAAGAATTGCTATTTCAAGCTGAAGAAGAATTCGGGTTTCATCATCCAATGGGTGGCCTTACAATTCCTTGCAGTGAGGATTTATTCATCGATCTCACGTCTCGGTTGAGCTGAACATGATGTGTTGTACACTAGTTTTAGAAGCACACAGTTTTGTAGGGTACATTTGTAATGAGAAAAAATGTATCCAAGGAGAGAATTAGAGTATATATGAATATACCTGACATTCTATTGAGCAACACTAATTTTATATAGACTCAGTTGTTCAGATCTTTCTATTCCTAGTTTTGTACTTTTGTTGTGCCATCCGAAATGGTAAATGTTGTTTCTTCCAAATTATTCACTGTTCAGTCTGTTTTAACATCTTTTAGTACTAATGACGGTTATAAGGCAGAACCATGCGATTCATCATGTGCTAATATCTCAAAAGTTAAATATGTCACTATTTGTACTTATGGAATAGCAACCTGAATTTGTATAGCGTGAGCCTCATTAAGAAAGGAGATTTTTATTCCGTAACGATGGATGAAGGGATTTATCATCAACGTACAACGGAGTTACAAGATTCATTAATCGGACGACTCCTACTTCCAAAAGGGGCAAAGCCATGCACGTTAGAGACGCTCAAATTGAAATTGCATGCCGTTTGGAGAATTCAACATGATTGGCGATTGGTACCACTAGGTAAGGGTTATTTTAGTTTACAATTTAATGATATACCTGACCGTAATCGTGCTTTCGTTAAATCTTCATGGAATTTGAATCCGGGTACAACCGCATCACTAATTGGATCCCATATTTAGTTCTTATAAAATTAATACTTCTATGGCACAAGTTTGGGTTCAGATTTATGAACTAAGTATCGAGTATTGGCATCCCTCTTTGATTACGAAGATTGCAAGTGTGATAGGTACTCCGATCCAAATTGATGGTCATTCGTTGTCCGGGGAGGTGGGACATTTTGTTCGAGTGTAGTTGAACTTGATTTGAATAAATCTCTTCAGGAATTTATTATGGTTGAAAGGGTGGGACATTGCTCTGTTGTTTTGATTAGTTATGAGAGTGCCCGATTTTTAAGTTAATTGTTAGATTGTTGGGCATCAAATTACGAATTGTCGCCATCAAGATGCGACAAAAAGAGCTGACATTGTTCAAACTGATAAGAGCCTGGTTCGTGGACGATCTGTCATTAGAATGGGAAATCGTGGTAAGATTCCGGCTAACAAGGGTAAGGAAGTAGTTTCGGAAACTTGGGTTCAAGTTAAGCCCCTGAAAGCCCATTTTGCGGAGAGGAGTACTGGCCCTAAGGAGGGTGGACCATCCACTTAGGGTATTCAAACACGGAATTCTTTTAAGTGTTGGGTGATGCATCAGAGGAATTGCATGAAGAGACTGACCCCTCACATGTCCGTGCAGATGAGGACCTCAAAGGTTCGAATGTCAATCCTGATAGGACTATAGTTCTTTATCAACCACCAGAACAGAGTTCGGCTATTGTTCATGAAGACACGATGACTGCACCAAATTTAGATGAAAAGAGTCAAGCAGATCTCCACAGTGCCATGGAAGTTGTATCAAGAAATCATCTGCTTAATGATTATGTACTTAGCTCTAACGATCAGTCAGAGGGAGCAATGACTGCATCAACACGGAAGCGTTGGTCTGATATGCTGGATGAAGAACAACAAGACAAATCGGAAGCTTTAAAGACCAAGCTAGGCAACTCCTCAACTACTCCACTTGTTATTTACTCATGTGCTCTCTCAGAAGCTATGAAGGCTCTGGAAATTGCGGCTCGAGCATCCTAGGCCGACATTCCACAAGCTACATCAGACGGACGATACTCGAGCACGTACAGAAAATACAAATGATAATATCACTCGAAAATCCTTGAGACATAAACACCCTTCATTTAAATTGCGCCATTAAGTTATTTCATTGTTTTTTTCCTGAAATTTTGCATTGTTTTTCCTTTGCTACCTGATCGGCTTGTGATCAGGACCTTTTCCTTTCTTTTTATATATTTTCATTTATTTAAAAAAAAATATCGTCATCACATTTTTTTCTTATATCTAATCACACTCTCAAAAATCATTTTCATTTTTCAAAATAAAATTTTAAAAAACTTCTCTTCAAAAGTAGAAAAGAACGAAAAAAAAGGTATGTTTTGTTTTCCAACTATCAAAATAAGTAAATGTCTACCATTATGGATGGAACTTAGCCAGTACAAGGACAACTTAATGCTAAAAACTAACTTTGGACTCAGATTGTTACAGAATTAGCTGTAATAAATAAAACCAGTAATGCTTTTGCATTTGAAATTGGATCAGTAATGTTTCATATATTCATATACTAAATGGGTATATTTGTTTTCCTGATAAAGCATAATGTATGTCTAGAAAAGGAGAAAACAAAAAATCTACAAAACTGTCCCTCTAAAACATAGTATACACATCATGTTCTGCTCAAACGAGAAGTTAGATCAATGAATAAATCCTCAGTGCAAGGAATAGTTAGGCCACCCATTGGATGATGAAACCCAAATTCTTCTTCAGCTTGATATAGCAAATCCTGAAACAAAGGATGGTTCAAGTATGAAACTGGAATAACAAAACGCTTCTTTTCATTCTCTCCGACATAAACAGCAAAATGGCCCTTTGGAACTTCAGCTCCTAATGAAGCTGATTGTTTTTCACTGGATAAAGATCATCTCAGTATTTGGCGAATGGCCATTTTCGTATAAATTGAATCTTGCTGGGATGAAATGAAAAACTTTCTGGGAAATATTGTTAAGTAAAAGCTGAGAAAGCTTAAAGTGTTTTTGTTGTTGGTTGTGAAATCCAGAAATGTGTTGTATATATAGGTGATGAAGAAATGCAAATTTGGATTGGTGAGTGGTGAACATAGTAAGTGTTAAACTAATTGAGAAACATAAGCACATAAGGAATCACATGCATTTGTCTTACAATCATCATCAAGATTTTAATTTTCATGGCAACAACAATTTGTGTGATCACAAATATTGTGTCCTACCAACATAGCCCTCAAATGACCCTACTGTAATAAATCGGGTATGTAGAATTTGAAATGAAGAGAGAATACAAATGGGGACCATATTACCACTTGCAAATGAAAATGAGCTAGAGATCAAATGGATCTGTCTTCCAATTGTCAAATATAATTTGAAGTACTATTATACTTACTAAAGTACTCTTATGGTTAATATGGTACATATCCTCATCGCTTTAATTGCAAGTGGGATTTGTGTTGTTTGTTACAATAAGTTGTAGGGTTTTATGCTCTTCAACAATTGTACAAAATAATGTTGAGTCATATAATTTTTAGTTAGGCCATACTTCACTGTTGAGTGTGGTGAAGAGTCCGTCATTCAAGTGAACACTAAGTTGAAACATTAGCACATGAAAAATTCACATATTGATATCCTGTGGATTGTAGGGTCATTTGAGGGCCATTTTGCCAGAGTTGGTACAATACAATATGTTTTTATCACACAAATTGTTGTTGCCTTAAAATTTTTTTAAGATGATTGATTGGAAGACAAATCCATGTGATCCCTCATCTGCTTAATTATAATTTCCCAAGTTTCATAAGCCACCACATATCCACTTGCTATAAATACAACACATTTCTGGATTTCAAAACCATCAACAAGTCCTCAAAATACACTAGCTCTCTCAAGATTTCACTTATTTCAAAACACTTCCAAGAAAAGTTTTTCATTTCACCTCAAAAAGATTCGCTTTCCTACGAATATGGCCATCCGCCAAATACTGAGACGATCTCTATCCATCGAAAAAAGATCAGCTTCATTAGGAGCTGAAGTTCCGAAGGGTCATTTTGCCGTTTATGTTGGTGAGAATGAAAAGAAGCGTTTTGTTATTCCAGTATCATACTTAAACCATCCTTCGTTTCAAGAATTGCTATTTCAAGCTGAAGAAGAATTCGGGTTTCATCATCCAATGGGTGGCCTAACCGTTCCTTGCAGCGAGGATTTATTCATTGATCTCACCTCTCGCTTGAGCAGAACGTGATGTGTTGTACACTAGTTTTAGAAGCACACAGTTTTGTAGTTAGTTTTTTCTGTTTTTGATCTCCTACAGTAGAGTACATTTGTAAGGAGAAAAAATGTATCCAAGGAGAGAATTAGAGTATATGAATATACCTGACATTCTATTGAGCAACACTAATTTTATATAGACATCAGTACTTAGTCAAATTCTGTGGAGGAAATTTATTGTTTGAGTTATTTTATGATTTTATGGGTTCAAATAGAAAGATTGCTCTTGCTTTTTCATTCCTGCTCCATGTCTGAATAATAAATAGGGATAATTACAAAAAAGCCCTTGAGGTTTGGGCTAATTACAAAAAAACCCAATGATTTTTGAAAATTACAAAAACCCCATTGAGGTTTGATTTCGTCTTACATTTTCCCCACTTCATAAACAAATAACATTTCAAAAACTCTGTTGACATTTATAAAAATATTACATTTATTTAAGACAAAATCAAACTTGAGGGATGAAACATCTAAAAAATATTACATATGCAAAAAATATTTCAACCCCCCACCCCCGGCCCCCCCGCATATTTATATAAATGTTACAATTTAAAAATCAAATCTCGAAGTCTTTTTGTAATTTTGAAAGTTAGCTGATGTTGTAACCTCTAGAGGTGTTAATTTCGGACACGCAAACCCGACCACCACGAACCTAACACGAAATTAATGGGTATGGGTCCGAGGCTTGGGGGTCCTGGTCGAAAATGGGTCGAACCCGAATAACCCGCCAATTAAACAAGTCGGGTTCGAGTCAACTACTACGACCCATTTAACCCGTTTGTGAATTTAAAAGAAAATTAAATAAATAATTAATTGTAAGAAAAAATAACAAACAAGACATATCCTTAAAACTTAAATGATAAAACCTTCTTAATTATGTATTTGTTATTATTATGCATGTTTTTTTTTAATATTGTCCCTAAAATATGATCAGTTTGTTATGTTATTTATGCAATTATATTATTTCTTTTTGTATGTTGTGAATTGTGATATTTTTTTATTGATTGAATAGTGTATGATAGTTATTGATTTTAAAAAAAATAAATTTATTCAGTTAAAACTTTTAAATATACTAGTAAGGTGAACGTGCGTTGCACGTGAACCAAATAATTTTATTAAATTAACTCAAGTTAAATCTATAAATTGGAATCAATTTTTATTTATATTTTTTGTATTTATAATAAATGTCATTCATGTATTTTGATCTTAAAAGAAAGTTTGCAAAAACTAAATTTAAACTTATTTGTCGGTGAAATAGTTAAGACATTTTGGACTAAAAAACATGATACTTAAATGATATTATCGCTCAACAAAGTACAATGGATATTAAAAAAAAACTGATGAGTAATCTATATAAAAATTTAAAATATATATTCAAGACGAGTTTTAAATTAATGCATCTTGTTTATTTTTTGAGTGTCTACTTCTTCTTCATACTTATCTTTGAGATTTTTTTGCAATTTTTTTTGGAATGCACTTTTAGCCCATGCATGATTGGTTGACGTATGGATGTATTTCTCTTTTACTCCATTTTCTAATGTGTGTTATCTTTTAAATCAGTTTGACTACAAGATTCAGTTTTTCATTCATTACATGTGTCTCTTTTGTTACGAACGATGAGAAAGTAAAATTCAATTTTATGTTTAGAAGCTTAAATCCCGTACATATTTTGATTTATGTTCTCCTTTTTTTATATTTAAGTACATATCTTGGGAGGGGAGGGATGATGAGAATCAAATCGCACACTTCTAGCTGGGATGGAAGTATTTACCACTCAACCATTATTCAATTTTTCTCATGTTCTCCATAATTAAATTAATTATTTATATAACAGAAATGGAGATAAAATAGACTAATCAATTGTAATTGAAAACAATCAATAAATTGATTCAGTTTGAAAGAATAGTCACATTTATATATCAAATAAGCGACAGAACCATATCATAGGAATCAAAGTTAAGAGCATGCACGACATCACAAATTTATTATTTCCACATATTTTTTATGATTGAGTGTGCTGATATGAATACTTGTTATTCTAATTAATTTTTGTATCAAAAATTAGTTATGTAATATAGTAATGACAAATTTAATAGCAGTAAAAATTATTAATTAGTACATTGAAATAAATTATATGAAGAACCTCAATTACGTCTTTTATGTTATTTTCTTTCAAAAAATCACTTTACATTCTAAAAATCCATCCAATGGAGCATATCCAAAGTATAATCAATCATTCAGAGTTTTGCAACAAAATTATAGAATATAGAATATAATAATCCACAAGTGTGTCAAATAACCGTAAAACATAGGTTAAGCTATAGCATTTTTATAAAAATGGCATAACAAAAAACCTCCTCACTTTTTAGTTGTCATGTTCTATGCATGTGACATTTTTCGAGCAAAATAAGGTCTCAATTTATTATTATTTTTTTGTTGTTATAAAATCGAAAAAAACATCATATATAAATTGACAGACTATCTTTTTATTGTCTTAAGCATAAAAAAATTCATTTTATTCATTTTATCTTTGTTGGTTAGCATCTTAGCATCTTTCAATGTAGCATAAAATTTACAACACAATTCACAAAAGTATAATGCATGTATTTGAATGCTTAAAATATTAAAAATAAATATCTTCATAAATTTAAATATTCGACCTAATATTAAATCAGTTTTACCAGATGATGAATTTGATGTTGAAGAATGTCAATATATACATTTGGATTTTGATTAAAGGATTATTATTATCCATATATAGAATTTTATATGTGAATGCTTAGAATATTACTTTTGAACTCTAAAGAAGGGAATAAATATAATTTTTTAAATCTTACTCAAATTATTGTCCTTTTTTGCCTCTTGATATTCCATCACAATTTTTTTATTTATTAATTGTATGTATGTATATTGTTATTCATAGATAGAATTTTATTTAATAAAATAAAATATAATAAAAAAAGGTTAAAAGTAAAGAGGATTAAAAAATAGTATATCTGTCATAGTAAAATTTAGAACAAAAACATGAAAAATGCTATTTAGATATTTGTTAATTTAACATTTACGATAAAATCTGGCTACACTTGAAAAATATACATTTTAAAAATTAAATTGTTAAAGAGAGGGATATGTTTGATACATGTTTTTATCTTAATTTTGATGATTTTATTTTATCACCAAAACAATGTTTTTAAAGGTTGTCCAAGTACTCCTAAATGATTTAAAATGTTTTTAATATTTTCCGGAGTATTTTCTCAAAGTTTATTTTCGTCTATATTGGACAACGCTTTTAATGTTTTTACGTTATTGGGTTTTCACTCTCAAACGATGTTTCTAAATGTTGTCCTAATACTTCCGATCGGTTTAAAATGTTTTTACTAAATTTTCGAGTATTTCTTGGGTTTTATTTTCGACAAAAATTGGACAACATTTACGTCTCGTGGTCGACCGGGTCGCCCCTATAGGGCAACCCATACCGAAGATGTTTTTAGAAACATAAAAATGAGACGGAAGGAAAAAGAAGCGGTCGGCCAAGTGCATCAAGGCGTCGACCGGTCGGTCGGCCGTCGCCAGTGCGGCCGTTTTCTGCAAGTGTGTTTGAAATGCGAGCGTTTTATCCTTGCAAAATCCATGAGGGGGACCGGTTGGGGTGATGGTCGGCCGGTCGAGGTAGACGCGTCGGCCGTGCCCTGTGTTATTTTCTTGTGTATTCTTTTTCAACGTCTATTTACGTGCGGCCCGGTCGCCTCTATGTATTGACAAAAAAAATATGACCGTTTGACAATGTGACACATTTCCTTAAATTGTGGGATTGATTTCTAACAGCTATTTTCTTGATTTTAATTGTATTTTTCTGTAGATTTTCAATCCCCAAGAGGAGCCTATGCTTGATCAATCATCTCCTATAAATAGAGGAAGTTTTGGAGCAACCAACACAACAATTGAGATACAACACAACAAGATACACTTCAAGCAAACACTTGGTCTTTCATTGTCATTATTCTTGTTGGAAAATTGCCTAGCTTATCACTTTCACATCTTTGAGGTCTAGGCTATTCTTGATTACACTTTGCACTCAAATTGTATTATTCTTTATTGAGTTGTAATCTTGATTTTTGGTTATCATTCAAACACAAGATATCCTTGTGAGTGTTCTTGTGGTAAGAGCACACTTGGATGATCTAGGTGATAGGTGCAAGAAGATTGTGGTAATCTTCTTATTAAGGTGTTGAAGAATTTGGTATTCTTCAAGGTTGAAGATTGTGGTAATCTTCACAAGGTGCCGTTGAAGGAAGATTGTGGTAATCTTCAAAGGGAGATTGTGGTAATCTCCAAAGGTGGTGTTGAAGAAGAGTGTGGTGCTCTTCAAGGTGTTGTAAGTTGAATTTGTATTAATTTTGGTAATTAATAAAATTCTTTTTCTTTTCGAAATCCATCCCGGATATCTTTGGGGTGGTAGAGGATTAGGCCCTAGGTGGGTTGAACCTCTTTAAATCGGCGTGTGTTGTTTACATTCCGCACCTTATTATTGTGTTTGAGCATTCGGTTTGAAAAAGAGGGCGAAATCGAAAAGATGGAGATAATCTATTCACCCCCCCTCTAGATTATCGTAGCCGCTTGGACTTACAGGATATGTTTTTAAATACATAACTATGAAAATAACGTCTGGCCAAAATTTAAATTAACACTTTAATAATACATATATATATATATATATGTACACTACAAAATGTGAGATCAAAATCATAATTATTTTTTTATATATAAAAATTAAAGTATAGTGTTTATATCTTCAAAGAGACTCAAGATTTAAAGGTGACTAAAATTACTTACTTTTGTTAATGAAATTAATTTAAATTATAATGAAAAATTTATTTTCCAAATCATGTTTATTTTTGAAATAAGAAGGAATATATTACTTTGATCCATAAATAAACTTTTTGATAATATTTTTCACTCAAATGTAATGTTATGGTTGCCGCCTAAAATTCAAATATCAAGTAAGTTTTATACTTATTCTGCATAATTTAATACAATAATTTTTTATGTAAAAGATTAGCATATCAACATGTAAGTTATAAAATATGTACTTATGATATAAATGTCAGATTATTTTTTTTTTAGTTTTTCTTAGCGCGCGCGCGTGCACACACACACACACACACACACACACACACACATATATATATATATATATATACTTCTTTAAATTTTCAGGTTTTGATTCTTGTTTCCATATTATATTATATTTTTTTTTGGTTAAGTTAGATTATTTCACTACCTAAATAATATAATACATATCTTTTTACCTAAAATTATATAATTATTAAGGGTGTATGAAAAATTTAAGCAAAGCTAAGTATTGTCATACATGTTAAAATGTACATATGTAAGTGATTTTTCTTCAATATTTCTTCTACCATTCTTACAATAGTATATATATATATATACATATATACCCTTTTAACTGTATTTTATTTAAATCTATTTTAATTTATTATATTAGTTTTTATTTTTTTAAATCAAAGTCTATTTATTGATGCAATGTTTTTCAACCAAAACACCTCTATATAAGTAATAAATAAATAAAAACTACCATAAAATAGAAATACTAAATAGGAAAAATAATTTCAATCTAAATTAAAATTTCTGATATGTAAAATAGAATAAGATTATTAAAAGTCATATTGACTTCTTATTTATAATATAAAAATAAAATATTTTGCTACAATAAAATAACTTATTTTTATCCAAATTTGTTGGACCTTTCATCCTATTAATTAAAAATTTAAAAAAAAAATAAAAATAAAAAATATATTTTCCAGCTCTCTATACCTCTATATTAAAATATAATTTATAATTGCATTTCGTTAAGTTTGAGAACAAATATTTATCCTTTTAAATATCTTTTATAGTTAATGTGAGACCCCGAATTTAACGTGAGATTCGGTGTTATGTAGTGATTATTTATTCGGCTATGTATCACAAACCTATTATTAATGAAACTCGACTCTATTTTTATTTATTTCTTCCCACGTCAATTATGCATTTCGCATTTTTAGAGCTTAGCAATTTTATATTCTTCCTCTAGTATTAATACTTGATCGAATGACTACTACTTTAGGAATATTAGACCTCCAACAATTTAGGAGTACATTCCAATCCTTATCCTAATATTTCATCTTATTCTATAATTCATCCCAACCAATTTCCCAATCAATTTTTTTTTTTTTTTAAAAAAAAAAAATATTTTTTTATATTTTAAAAAAATTTGAAAATTACCATAAATGGGGAGGTTGTTTCATATTCTTTTCAAGACCTACAATTATATATGTATATATATATATATATTTACATATATATATTTTTTTTTCAACTTTTGGTCACATGCTTAAAGGATGGACAAACTTTTCTTTCCACCAAGTTCTAATAAATAAAAATACCAACACCATGATTATTATTCCCTCCAACTTTTGGCTCCTTGTCTTAGGGGAATCAATAATTTTTATTATTTTTTTCTTTATCTACCAATATTATTCATTTCATAATTATCATAAAAACACAAGACTTGCTTCCATTTTCCTCTCTAAAGGATCAAATTCTTCAAGCATAAGGTAAGAATGTCTTCATTTCTCCCAACTCTATTTTCTTCTCCAATCCTCAACCTTATACCTTCACCATCTAATGATGTTGAATCCTTCTTGTTGAGGTACTCCTAGAGAAAATTCTTGAAGAATTAGAGACCTAGATTTGACTACAAGCTTGAAGAGGAAATTCAAGATTACATATTATTAAGGTGAGAAAATTATGGTTTTAGTATTTTTCTCTTGACAACATGAAGAATTAATTTTTGACTCAAGAATATAAATTTTTGGAGTTTAGGGGCTGACCTACATCATCTCAAGTGGAGGTTAGAGGCTTGAAGGAAAATTTCCATTTTTGAGACTACTTGAAGATATTAAGGTGAGTAGTAACCATTTGGTACTAGTATATTTTCTTTAGACTTGAGACTTTAATTTTAACACCAAAATATGGTTTGGATACCATTTAGGGGCTGATCTTCAAGAGTTTTAGTCAAGAAGTTGATTCAAGGAAGAAGACCACATTTTAGATCAACCCGAGAAACTACTACGAGGTGGGTGGAAAAATTCTTTCAACTTCTAGGTGTTTTAAATTGAAAATATGCATGTAGTATTTTGTTATTGAGCACTTGAGATATATATTATGTATTGCATGCTATTTTCTTGTATCAAGTTGGAAAAATTCTCAAGTGTTGCTCAAAAATGT
Source organism: Rehmannia glutinosa (assembly GCA_016081115.2). Taxonomy (NCBI): domain Eukaryota; kingdom Viridiplantae; phylum Streptophyta; class Magnoliopsida; order Lamiales; family Orobanchaceae; genus Rehmannia; species Rehmannia glutinosa. The sequence continues at coordinate 384,454 of JABTTQ020001022.1, read as the reverse complement.
GATTTATCGAAAAATAGGGCATACATGCACATTTTATTGTTATACTTGATGAAATTTTGTATGAGAAGGATATGTATGTGTATGACTCTTGAAATCTATGTTTTGAATGATTTATAACCTGGACAAGTCGAGCATAATTGATTAAATTTCAACTTTTGGACTTAAAATGCAAAAATGGAAAGTTGGTGGACTTAATTGCAAGAAAATAAAACTTAAGGGACCCCTCTGTAATTTTCGATTTTTGGGACTGAACTCAAGTTCAAAAATTATGCTTTGACAATTTAATAAAGTTTTAAGAGTTTTTAGATAAATAAAATCAACCCTTAAAAGCCCAAGGACTAGATTGTAAAATTCTAGAAGTTTAAGGGCTATTTTGCAATTTTCGAAACTGTACCAGACCCTAATTTTAAATTTTGAAATTTTAACTCTTAAGGGACTGGAAATAACATATTTTAAGTGTATTCCAAAAATCCAAGTGTTTAGAGCTTGGAAAGTAATTTTATAAAATTTGAGGGACCAAATTGTAAAAGATTAAACTTGAGGACCAAAATACAATTTCCAGGACTTATGCAGTCCATGCACCTGGAAATACTAATTTATCTATAACATAATTATATCTTGGACCCAAGGTTCAAATTTCATAACAATCGACCCCTAAAAGCCTTAAAGGCAATTATTTCAAAACGGGACAAAAATGAGATTTTCAAAACTTAAGGGACCTAAACTTATTTCTTTTAAAACTGCTTTTGTCCCAATATCCCACTAACCATAGTGATATTTTTCAACTGGAATCACATTAAAAGCCCTTCCGGTTTGTGAGTTCCAATTATTTTAAACTTAGAGCCCGAAATGGCAATTTTAACAAATTTGGGGCCAATATGAGAATTTTATAAAAACTCGACCTCAAAACTTCAAAAATCTGAATCTATGAACAATTTTAAGAATTTAGAAACTGACCTCATAATGTTTCAAGGTCGGGATATTTATTTATTCAATTTTTAACCCCAAAAGTATTGGTTTTTACAAAACGGGGCTAAATTGTAAATTTTCTTTTTATCAAGGACCTAACTCTAATTATTTTCCTTTTACTAAAACAGCCCTGGACCCTCTGACTTCAATTTTTAATTAAAATATTTTATTTTCTCAAAAACCCCTTGACTTATCGGACCGCCTGACCGACATTAATACCCGATCGCAGGCGGCTTCCTCGCTCTTGCGATTTGAATCTATAATGGGACTTATGTTCCACCTAATATTTCAAGATATCGAAGATTGCTTATCCTCCCGATAATCATCTTCATCCAAATAACTCCACCAACGCCATAATTACCTTACGCAAATGTTTGAAAACTTTTCATGAACTCGCTTTCCCGAATCAATATACTCATTGCTGGTTGACTACCCGAAGCGTGTATTTAATTTATTGCTTGAGTCAACTTGGTGTGTCGAGCTCACGGTCGGAGTGGATACGTCGGGGATGGAACCGCAAGGCGGCTCGGCTTATTCCACTCTTCCCCCATCGCCCTAATCCCGCAATCGAGGAACGGAGTTGTCCAGGGAAGCGGGTCGTAGTACTTGAGGTATAATCATGATTATGACGAATCCGAGCCTTGCTAGCTCCAACGTGGATTTTGTCTTTGCCTATGGAGCAATAAGGTGACGAGTCTTGGACCATCATGAACGGGGAGTTACAAGGAAGAACGAAGAATCGTTGTCGATCCACACGATTCCGGAGTTGAACGGGCGTTTGGTTGGTGCTACACTTCAAGACGCAACCGCTACTTGTAATGCATGGGTTGGCGCTACACTTCAAGAGACGCAACCACTAATTGTCTTGCATGGGATTGGCGCTACACTTGATGACGCAATCCTCCCGTCTCTTGAATCATCGTGCTGTGTGACCACGAACTATTTTTCAAACTATATAAATATATTACTTAATATATATTTATCACGATATCTTGTGGGCTATGTATGAAAACATGCATCATACCTCACGCGTTTTCATACAACCGTTTTCTCGCATTAACTATATATATTGCCACACTTGCACACGATCACCCCATCCACCGAGATTTCGCCTCACTCCCTCCTGTTTTCTAACCTTTAGATGAAGAGTACGTTGAAGACGTCGAACCTACCACATTGAATTCCCTCGTTGATGTGGAGCGACACTCCTTTTACTTTTATTGTTGTTAGACTTTTCATTTTATTCTGTTTGACCGTAAGTTAAATTCGGATAATCTATTGGGTTGTATTCGGATTCCGTCGGACCTTAAGATGTAATTTGTACTTGTGTGTATTTTATTCCCGCATTAGACTCTATTTCACTTGGAGTTTGTATCATTGGTTTAGACTATTGAATTATTTCTGTTTAAGTGATTGATCGTTGTCGCGTCACGTTTGGGCGTGATGCTTAATTTCGTGTTTTTATTATCATATTTATGGGCTTATTTAACAAAAAGAATATACAATTATATATTATTAAAATTGATAAATAAATCTAAATTATAGAATTTGTAAGTTCAAATGGTGCATCCATAAAACAATAAATACGTGCATGAATAAATGTTAAAGAAAAATTAGTTCTCAATTTTCAATTTAGCCTCAAAATTCTTAGTATTAACTGTTTTATATTGTTATTGTAATTTTTGCTGTAAAATTATTTTTTTTTATTTTTATTTATTTAGTTTTACAATATAGATATATATGTCAACCCTTAAAAAAATAATTTTTTTTATAAATATACAGTTGTGGATAAAAATTAAACAAATATCACTCATCTCATCCACTTCACTTTGAGATTTAAAATATCATTTCATTAATTTCAAACACATAACTCTTAGCCAAGTTTATTTCATTTTTAAATTTTAGAGTATGTACTTATAATATATTTGTTTTGCAAATTTAACTTTACATTGTCACAATGATCGAGTTTTTTTTTTATCGAAAGAATTCATGAACAAAATAAATTAATAATTGAATCTAAGTCATGTTGAACCGTATATCCATTATTACGGGAAAAAAACATATATAAAGATTAATGAATAGATCTTAGAAACAAAATAATATTTTTTCAAAATTTTAGTAAAATTTTATATTTAACTTATATATATTAAACTAATTATATTTTATAGGAAAAGCATAAAATTCCTTGAAATTTTCAATAGTCGCGAATTTTCATCTTCCCATACCTAAAAAACGTATCATTTACTCCAACCAAAAATAATATTATCTCATAATTTAGAGTGTGATAGATGATAAATTTATTATAGTATGGATATTCTCAACCAATAGTGAAGTTTAAAAAACGTATTTTGTCCTGCTATTTATTTTGAATAAAATAATATTAAATATTTTTAATTTATTTTTTCTCTTTATTTTGTCTTTGTATATATTCATACTCTTTTTCTTTTTTTGATGTATTTAATTATTTAGAAAATTAAAGAAATATATTATAAATGTGTGTTTTACATAGCACTCAACTTTAAATGGCTAAAATTCTCTCATATGAAGTCTTTTATATATGTTTATCACATATGATTGGAAAGCTCTCGATATGTAGTATAATATAAAATAAATATTATCTAAAAATTTAAATTATTTTAAGAGTTAAAATTGAAATAAATTATATAAGAAGGGTTTGAAATATAAAGAGACACTTGTCAATATTATTAAACAAATAAAATCAAAATCAATATGAAAAACTACTTAATTACCCTTAAAGCTAACTTTACCATGAGGACTTTTTTGGCAAATCAAAATTTTCAAGAAACCTTAAAACCTATTCACACTTTTGTAATAGGTATAGATATGAAAATAATTTTATTAGACGGATTCGCGGCCGGTCCGGGTTACCTTTGAAATAAGTAGGTCGTCAGGGTTCAAGATTCGACACAAATAATTAAGCAGTCGGGTCCGGGCCACATTTTTTTTTCGACACGCGAACTCGCGAACCCGAACCCACGAACCCTGACCCAACCCAAATTGACACCCCTAGTAACCTCATGGGTAGTTTTTGTAATTGCCCCAAAATAAAATAATATCAAGATTGAGTGGTGAAGAGGGGCACTAGATGTATGGCGGTTGACAAATTTTTCACAAACATAAGCACATGAGGAATCACATGGATTTGTTTTCCAGATAAAGAAAATGAAGAACATGTATTCTTGAGACTGTTTTTTGGTATCAAATCCAGCAAGAAACCCCTTAAAGGGCCCTCTGCTAATCAATGAGATAATGGTATTTGATACCTAATTCACACCTAAAGATGCACAAATTAGTTAGTAGTATTCCTCTTGTATGAAACATGATTGATTAAGGTGTATCAAAATTTTCTTGTGGTCAGCAAATCCGGAGGGAAATTTAAAATGGGACGACACGGATACTTGTAATGATTTTAGCAAAATTTCTATTTCCTGGATAAAAAGAACTCACATTATTCTGTCGAACATTTGGTTTACGTTTAATCTAATTGACAGGTCCAGATTACGGCATTTGCTTTCACGTACAAGCAGGGAGTACTTGGAGAAATACGTCGTTCATGTGACATTGTTTCTCGACAACCATATAAGAATTTATAGTTTTATGGACGACGAATTGACAGGAAAAAGGATTAGTCAATGTTGTCAAGATCATTGTTGAGAGGCCTTTCATGATTATTATGAGTTTAAGAGTAATACATCAGTAAGTGGATCTGTTTGAGTTTTGTTAAAAAAAATTCAGTTCATTGTTGGGAAACAAACTTTATGGTAAAAAAGAACTGCAAAAAGCAAAAAATCAAATGACAAACAATTGCATTGTTGAGATAACGATAAGTAGTTTACGATAACGGGATAACACATTTTCATTAGAAAATGGTGCAGAATATACAAAAATTGTACATTAATGTAATGTCATTAATTTGTCCAGGGATACAGTTTACACCAGACAAAGTATCTTCCGTCTGTCGAAAAAAGGAAAGAAGAAAAGAATAAAATGTTTTGTCCAGGTTAAACTAGCTAATAACAAAATTGTATTGCTCTAAGACCTAGTATATCTCATTTTGCCCAATCGGGACGTGAGATCAATAAATATTTCTTTGCTGCAAGGAATAGTAAGGCCACCCATCGGATGATGAAATCCAAATTCTTCTTCGGATTGGCATAGTAAATCCTGAAACAAAGGGTGGTTCAAGTATGACACTGGAATAACAAACCGCTTCATTTCATTTTCTCCAACATAAACAGCAAAATAGCCCTTTGGGATTTCAGTTCCTGTTGAGTTTGATCTTTTTTCAGATGATAAAGATCGTCTAAGCATACGGGGAATGGCCATGGCTTTATTAATGTAAATTCTTGGTGAAGAGTTGAAATAAAGGAATATATATGTGAAAAGCTGAGTATTCAAGGAGTTGTTGATGTTTGTGAGCTTAGAAATGTGTATTATATATAGATGAACTTGTAAATGTCATATCCTTGAGAATTTAGATTGAGTGGTTTAGAGGCAAATGGATATGTGGTGGATAGAAAATTAAACTTGGAGAAACAAAAGCACATGAAGAATCACATGTATTTGTCTTCAAATCTTCAAAAGATTTTAGAGAGCCATAATTAATGATTTGTCATCTTGAAAACATTTATTCCCTACCATCTCCAGCAGAAAACACCTCATAGGACCACTATATCATCACTGCATCATACAATTTAAGTTCTTGATAATTATTAGGATAATTACAAAATTACCCCTGAGGTTTAGCCTAATTACAAAAAAACCCAGTTATCTACATATCCTTATCGCCTTAATTGCAAGAAGGATTTGTGCTGTTTGTTACCATAAGTTGTAGGGTCTTATGCTCTTCAACAATTGTACAAGATAATGTCGAGTCATAATTTTTAGTCTGGTCAAAGAGTCATTCAAGTGGACACTAATCTGAAACATTAGTCCATGGAAAATCATATGGTTTTGTCATCCAATCATCAATAGCCAGCACAACTACGTACAACTTGATGGTAGAAAATAATCGCGCACTCATATTTTCTTTACTCGAACAAAAAATTGATCCTTCAAACAGACTTCTCTTGAATAGTTTCAAGTACATATGCAAGACAATATCATCCATAATATAATCAATATGTGTATTTGCATGAGAATTATAAAAAACTAATTCCCTGTTCAAAAATATGATCTGCCTTATTAGGGATAATTACAGAAACCCCCTGAGGTTTGAGCTAATTACAAAAATTCCAGAGGTTTTCTAAAATTAAAAAAACCCATGAGGTTTGGTTTTGTTTTACATTTTCCCCTTCATAAGAAAAAAGTATTTCAAAAGCCCCCTAATATTTATAGAAATATTACAATTACCCCCTTAAATTTAAGACATAATCAAACCTGAGGGGGCTTTTTGTAATTTTGAAAACATCTCCGGATTTTTTTGTTACTAGCCCAAAACTTAGGAGGATTTATGTAATCCCTTTTGGATAAGATAAAGATGTCACTACATTTTTGTGGTAATTGTCCTTAACTGTGTGTTTGAACTGTTAATTCTCTGTAATAAAAAGTATGAAGTTAACACTAATCAGCAAAAGGAAACCAAACTGAAAGAACAAAAAACTTGAAATATTGTTGAGTCTGTAGATAATTTGTACTATCAACTCAAAACCAGATAATAATTTTGCATCATAAAATGGCTCAGTAAATTTTCATGTATTCATTGACTGTAATTTTATCCCTGGATACAATGTTCCATGACAAAACATCCTCTGTCTCTAGAAAGGGAGAAAAACAGAAAAACAAATGAACAAATCCTCTCTACAAGAAACTAATTTACAAAATTGTGTTTCCTCTAAAAATATAGTGTATATATCATGTTCAGCTCAACCGAGAGGTGAGATCAATGAATAAATCCTCACTGCAAGGTATAGTAAGGCCACCCATTGGATGATGAAACCCGAACTCTTCTTCAACTTGACATAGCAATTCTTGAAACGAAGGGTGGTTCAAGTATGATACTGGAATAACAAAACGCTTCTTTTCGTTTTCCCCAACATAAACAGCAAAATGACCCTTTGGAACTTCAGCTCCTAATGAAGCTGATCTTTTTTCGCTGGATAAAGACCGTCTCAGTATTTGGCGAATTGCCATTTTCGTTGAAAGCGAATCTATTTGAGGTGAAATGAAAAACTTTCTAGGAAATATTGTTAAGTAAAAGCTGAGAAAGCATAAATTGTTTTTGTTGTTGGTTGTAATCCAAGAAATGTGTTGTATATATATAGGTGATGAAGATATGCAACTTGGACTGAGTGGTGAACATAGTAAGTGGATATGTGGTGGCCTGTTAAACTACTTGATAAACATAAGCACATGAAGAATTAGTGATCCTACCAAGCCTGGCAAGATAGCCCTCAAATGACCCTACTCTAATTAACCGGACATGTAGAATTTGAAATGAAGAGAGATCACATGTATCTGTCATCCAATTGTCAAATATAATTTGAAGTACTATTATACTAACTAAAGTACTATTATGGTGGAAGAAATAACTCAGTGTTGTAGATACATAACATGGCCTACAGAGTATATATCTAAAAACAAAGACATTCATATGTATGGCCTACATAGTACTCAGAGGCATCTACGTATCATTATCGCCTTAATTGCAAGGGGATTTGTGCTGTTTGTTACCATAAGTTGTAGGGTCTTATGCTCTTCAACAATTGTACAAAATAATGTGGAGTCATAAGTTTTTGTTAGACCATACCTCACTGTTGAGTGTGGTGAAGAGTCAGTCAATCAAGTGGACACTAAATTGAAACATTATCACATGAAAATTCTCATGGTTCTGTCATCTAATCATCAATATTACTAATTTAAGTTATTGAATGTGGACATGGTAAAACAAATATAATTCTACCATTTTGGATGACATAGCCAGCACAAACATAGCTTGATGGTAGACAGCAATCTTGCACTCAGATTTTATTGACTTGAACAAAAATTGATCTTTCAAGCAGAATCTTATTATATAGTTCAAATTGGTCATCACTAATGTGTATTTTTCTTGAGAATTATACAAAGTAATTTGTTGTTCACAGTGATCAATCCTAAATTAATTGTTCGACCTGGCTTATCAAGCTCTAGAAGCGAAAATCGGCTAGGACTCGGGTGTTACAACATTTATTGCGGTGGTGGCATTTTGGCAAGCATAACAAGTTTTACTCTCCCCACATTTTTGCAATAGTTTGAGCATGTTGGCCTAGGTATATTTGGGAACCATTGTCCTTAACTGTAGATTCTCTGTAATAAATTGTGCTAACAAACCAAAAACAGATAATATACTTTTGCACCATAAAATGTTTCAGTAATTTTTCATGTTTCTAAGATTGGAATTTTGTCCCCAGATACAATTTTCCATGACAAAACATCCTTTGTCTCTAGAAAGGAAGAAAAAACAGAAAAACAAATGAATAAAATCCTCTCTACAAGAAACTAATTTACAAAACTGTCTTCCTTATACACCATGTTCAGCTCAAGCGAGAGGTTAGATCAATGAATAAATCCTCAGTGCAAGGAATAGTTAGGCCACCCATTGGATGATGAAACCCGAATTCTTCTTCGGCTTGATATAGCAATTCTTGAAACGAAGGGTGGTTTAAGTATGATACTGGAATAACAAAACGCTTCTTTTCGTTTTTCCCAACATAAACAGCAAAATGCCCCTTTGGAACTTCAGTTCCTGATGAAGTTGATCTCTTTTCGGATGATAAAGACCGTCTAAGAATTTGTCGAATGGCCATGATTGTATCAACGTAAATCTTTCGAAAAATTAATTTCTTGATGAAAGTTTTGTGAAAAGTGAGAAAGCTAAAGTTATTGGAGAACTTGTTGCTGGTTGGAAGATAGAAATGTGTTGTATATATAGAGTAAGCTGGATATGTGGTGCCCCGTTAAATTATACTTGAGAAACATGATCACATGAGAAATCACATGGATTTGTCTTCCAATCATTTAGAGATTTTAAAGCAGCAAAATGAAGCATTAATTGGTTGGATAGAAAACATTTTTCCCTACCAATAAATGGCCCTCAAAAGACCCCACATAAATCACTTGGATCACATGATTTTGCCTTCCAACTCCTTATCAAGAATTTGGACTTGCAAAATTTGTCGAACAACATAAGACCCTACCACTTATCATAACAAACAACAGAAGCCTCTCAATGCCATTATGGAGACTCTAACAGGCCCCTAACATCAGAGTCTCTGTTTATAAGATATAGGGATAATTACAAAAGACCCTCTACGGTTTGGGCTAATTACAAAAGAACCCAGAGATATTTCAAAATTACAAAATAAAAACCTCGAGAATGATTTTGTCTTAAAATTAAGATGGTCACTGTAATATTTCTAGAAATATCAAGGGATTTTTAAATTTTTTTGCTTATAAAGGGGAAAATTTAAGATGGAATCAAACCTCAAGGGTTTTTTTTGCAATTTCCAAAAACCATTGGGTTTTTCTGTAATTAGCCTGAACTTCAGGGGGCTTTTTGTAGTTAACCCTAATATATCTATACTTAAATGCTAGGTTCATCATATCCACATACTTTTGTGAATTATACTTCAATTTTTACTATACAATCAGGTGACAAATCCATGTGATCCCTCTCATCTACTACTCTTCACAACAAATTCTGCAAGTGGTGGCCATTCATCTATATATACACCTGTTTACCAACCAGCTAATTCAATAGTTTCAAATTTCATTTGTAATTTTCTACAATCTTCACAATTTTATTTGTTTCTCTTGTTCAAGAAAAGAAAGAACATTTTGCCTATACATTGGCTGAAAGCCATATTCCTAAAGGATATTTAGCTGTTTATGTTGGAGAAGGTGAAAACAAGAGATTTGTTGTTCCAATATCATTTTTATACCAACCGTCGTTTCAAGAGTTGCTGAACCGAGCTGAGGAAGAATTCGGGTTTGATCATCCAATGGGGGCCCTTACAATTCCATGCAGTGAGGAATTATTCATTGATATCACATCTCAGTTGAGTTGATTATGAGATGTTAGAGTTAGTATACATTTGTAGAACACATTTTTGTACGGATGATCAATGTTGTACATTATAGTGAGGGAAATAATAAAAATTTGAAAAAACTTTTTTCACATCAGTACTTAGTCAAATTCTGTGGAGGAAATTTACTGTTCGAGTTATTTCATGATTACAAAAAAAACCAACTAACTTTCAAAATTACAAAAATACCCTCGAGGTTTTATTTTGTCTAACATTTAACCCCTATATAAGCAAAATATATTTCAAAATCGCCCTTCATATCTATAAAATCATTGCATTTACCCCTTAATTTTAAAACTGAATCAAACCTTAGGGGTACTTTTTGTAATTTTGAAAGTTAGCTGGTTTTTTTTGTAATTAAGTCAAACCTCGGGGTACTTTTTGTAATTATCCCCTGTAATTATATATCTTCTATTGAACCATGGCCATCCGTATGTCACGAATAATCCATGCTAAGAAAATTATTCAATCAGTCCTTTCTTCTTCACATAGAGAAATATTTACACAACTGATACTAAAAAATTCATTGCTGAATTTTTCCTGTAACTTAACAGATCTAGAAAGCATCAACAGCATAATATCTACATCAAATTTGGCATTGTACTGATTTTATTATTTAAAGTTAAAGGTATAATTACAATAAACCCCCTAAGGGTTTGGCTAATTACAGAAAAATTCGAAGATGTTTCAAAATTACAAAAAGCCCCCTCAGGTTTGCTTTTGTCTTCAATTTAAGGGGGTAATTGTAATATTTCTATAATTATCATGGGGTGTTTTGAAATGTATTTGTTATGAATGGGGAAAATGTAAGACAGAGCCAACCTTAAGGGGTTTTTTGTAATTTTGAAAACCTCTGGTTTTTTCTTGTAATTAGCCCGAACCTGAGGGAGGTTTTTGTAATTATCCCAAAGTAAAATATTTCCTCAAGTTCATCCTTGATTTGGAGAAATTTATGCATATAGGCTTTACAAGATCACATAATATGTATTCCATTGTGGTAATTTTATGTATTAGTTCATTATTGGCTTAGTTATGACAGCCATAGAACAGGTGGTGAAGGCCATTAGAAAGAGATAACACTATATTTTCTTGGGAAAAAAAGCAAGAACATAAATATTTGAATTGCTGAAAGATAATGCTCTTGAATCTCAAAAGTTGCTCCGTAAAATTTCAGGTATATTCATATACTCTAAATACTCTAATTTTCTCCTTACATATATAATGTATTGTAGGAGAGGAAAAAACTAATCTACAAAACTGTGTGTTTCTAAAACATATTATACGTATCATGTTCTGCTCAAGCGGGAGGTTAGATCAATGAATAAATCCTCGCTGCAAGGAATGGTTAGGCCACCCATTGGATGATGAAACCCGAATTCTTCTTCAGCTTGAAATAGCAATTCTTGAAACGAAGGATGGTTTAAGTATGATACTGGAATAACAAAACGCTTCTTTTCGTTTTCCCCAACATAAACAGCAAATACCCCTTTGGAACTTCAGTTCCTGACGAAGTTGATCTCTTTTCGGATGATAAAGACCGTCTAAGCATTTGGCGGATGGCCATGATTCTATCAATTTAAAATCTTGCAAAAAATTTCTGGAAAGTTTTGTGAAATAAGTGAAAACTGAGAAAACTAAAGTTGTTGGAGAACTTGTTGCTGGTTGGAAGATAGAAATGTGTTATGTATATATAGATATGTAGTGGCCAGTTAAATTAAACTTGAGAAACATAAGCACATGAGAAATCACATGGATTTGTCTTTCAATCATTTAGAGATTTTAAATCATCAAATGAAACATTCATTGGTTGGATGTTTCCATCTTTCCCTACCAATTCTTGAAAATGGCCCTCAACAGAAATCAATTGGATCACATGAGTTTGCCTTCCAACTCCTTATCAAGAATTTGGACATGCCAACTAAATTATATGTGCCGTTGATCTGATTTAGGGAAATGTAAGGAAGCCAACTAAACTAATGAATTTTAGGTTAAAGGGGGCATCACATATTGATATCCTGTGGATTGTAGGGTCATTTGAGGGCCATTTTGCCAGAGTTGGTACAATACAATATGTTTTGATCATACAAATTGTTGTTGCCTTAAAATCTTTTAAGATGATTGGAAGACAAATCCATGTGATACCTCATATCACAAGTTGCTATGTTCGCCTATAAATACATTACATTTTTGGATTATAAAACCATCAACAAGTTCTCAAAATACACTAGCTCTTTCAAGATTTCACTTATTCCAAAATACTTTCCACAAAGTTTTTTTTTTTTTTTTTTTATTTCAACTCACAAAGATTTGCCTTATACCAAAATGGCAATTCGCCAAATGCTTAGACGATCTTTATCCAGCGAAAAAAGATCAGCTTCATTAGGAGCTGAAGTTCCGAAGGGTCATTTTGCTGTTTATGTTGGGGAAAACGAAAAGAAGCGTTTTGTTATTCCAGTTTCATACTTAAACCACCCTTCGTTTCAAGAATTGCTATTTCAAGCTGAAGAAGAGTTCGGGTTTCATCATCCAATGGGTGGTCTTACTATTCGTTGCACTGAGGATTTATTCATTGATCTGACATCCCGCTTGAGCTGAATGTGATGTGTTGTACACTAGTTTTGTAGGTAGTTTTTCTGTTTTTGATCTCCTACAATAGATTACATTTGTAAGGAGAAAAAATGTATCCAAGGAGAGAATTAGAGTATATGAATATACCTGAAATTCTATTGAGCAACACTAATTTTATATATAGACTCAGATGTTCAGATCTTTCTGTTCCTAGTTTTGTACTTTTCGTTTTCTTTTGTTGTGCCATCCGAAATTGTAAATGTTGTTTCTTCCAAATTATTCACTGTTCAGTCTGTTTTAACATCCTTTAGTACTAATGACGGTTATAAGGCGGAACTTCATGTGCTAATATTTCAAAAGTTAAATATGTCACTATTATACTTAGGGATAATTACAAAAAGTACCCTGAGGTTTGACCTAATTACAAAAAAACTCAGCTAACTTTCGAAATTACAAAAAAGTACCCCTCAGGTTTGATTCAATGTTAAAATTAAGGGGTAAACTGCAATGATTTTATAAATATGAAGGGGGATTTTGAAATATATTTTGCTTATAAAGGAATCACATGCATTTATCTTCCCATCATCATCAAGATTTTAAGGCAACAAAAATTTATGTGATCAGAAATATTGTATCCTACCAAGTCTGATAACAAACTCCGCCTGCATATAGACAGGGCAACCCGTCTATATGTTGCCGATCCCAAGCCCTGATAAAGGAGGAGGGTTGCGTTAGGTCGACAACCAGCGTAAAACTCTTGTCATTTCCTTATGGTATGGATCATATAAGACATCGTGATAAAGGCTAGGATGCTCCCCGTAAGGAGTGCGCCGCAGGTCCGATCATGCGGTGTCTTGGCAAGGACCGCTACACCTCCATAAGGGCTTGGGTGTAGTGAAAAATACACAAGAGCCCTCACACACTAATAAGAGGAACACAAATGATAATAAGAAAATTAGAAAGTATAGAATTGGCAAACATTGGAACATAGGTACTTTGACAGTAAAACTATAGAGCTCGTAGATATTATGAAAAGACGAAACATAGATATTATGTGTATCCAAGAGACTAAATGGGTAGGCGAAAAGGCTAAGACACTAGATCTTTGCAGGTTATAAGCTTTGGTATAGTGGAAAGGATAGAACTAGGAATGGGGTGGGTATCATTGTAGATCCTCTCTTCATAGATCAAGTAGTAGGAGTAACTAGAAAAGGAGATAGAATCATATCCCTTAAAATTGTAGTAGAAATGAACTTATAAATATTGTTAGTGTATATGCACCTCAAGTAGGATTAGATGATGCTACTAAGGCTAAATTTTGGGAAGATTTAGAAACTCTAATGCAATCAATCCCTCAAAATGAAAAAGTCATCATAGGTGGAGACTTAAATGGACATGTTGGGAAGGATAATGAAGATTATGAAAGGGTCCATGGAGGATATGGCTTTAGCTCACGTAACAATGAGGTAGAACCATCCTGACTTTGCGCTTGCTTATGATTTTATTATAGGTAATACCTTCTTTAAAAAGAGAGACGAACATTTAATCACATTTAAAAGTGGTCCTAACAAATCACAAATTGACTACTTTCTAACCAGAAAAAGCGATAGAAAAATATGCAAAAATTGCAAAGTAATACCTGGAGAAAGCCTCACCACCCAACATAGACTACTAGTTTTGGATATCAAACTTATTAACATACACTTAAAGAGAAAGAAAATTAACATACCGAGAATTAAGTGGTGGAACTTAAAGAATATAGAAAAAAGAGATAGTTTTGTCAAATCTCTAGTAGAAACCATTGATTGGAAAGTGAAGACAAAGCCGATGAAACATGGAACTATGTAACTACTCAAATGAAAAAGATCGCAAAAGAAACATTAGGGGTGTCAAATGGTAATAAATGGAATAAAGAGTCATGGTGGTGGAATCAAGAAATCCAAGAAAAGGTAAAGGAAAAAGCGAACTAGTTACAAAGTATTGTATTCTGTAAAAACGAAGAAAACCTTAAAAGATATAAAGACGCCAAAAAAGAAGTAAGAAGAGCAATATATGAAGCAAAAACCAAGGCATATGAAGATTTCTATAAGAAACTAGATACTAAAGAAGGAGAGAAGGATATATATAAAATAGCAAAATTTAGAGAAAAACAAACAAGAGATCTAACCCAAATTAAATGCATAAAAGATGAGAATGAAAACATTTTAGTGAAAGACGAGGACATAAAAGATCGATGGAGGAGGTATTTCAATAATCTTTTTAATGAACCGAAGAGGAATGAAGTCACATTAGGGGAACTAGGCCAACTGAATCGAATAGAAACCGTACCTTTTATCGTAGAGTTCAACTTCACGAAATGCAAAAAAGCACTAAATAAAATGAAAACGCAAAGCGGTTGGCACAGATGATATACCAATTGAAGCGTGGAAATGTTTAGGTGGAGTTGGAATATCATGGCTTACTAAATTATTTAATGTTATTCTAAAAACTAAGAAAATGCCGATGAATGGAGAAAAAGTATATTGATACCTATATATAAAAACAAAGGGGATATACAAAATTGTGCAAATTACGGGGAATTAAATTAATAAGTCATACAATGAAACTATGGGAAAGAGTTATAGAAGCGAAGAATAAGGAATGAAACTAGTATATTAGATAATCAATTTGGCTTCATGCCAGGAAGATCCACAATTGAAGCTATACACTTAATTAGACGATTATGTGAACAATATAATGAGAGAAAACAAGATTTACATATGGTTTTTATTGATCTTGAAAAGGCATACGATAGAGTCAACCGTGATATAATGTGGCGCGTATTGGAAAAAAGAGGAATAAAAATAGCCTACATAGATGCCATAAAAGATATGTATGATGGTATAACAACATGTATCGGGACACCAACAGGGAATATCTAGTGAATTCCCAACACTATAGGTTTGCATCGGATCCGCTCTAAGCCCGTACCTTTTATCCTAATAATTGATGAAATCACTAAACACTTACAAAAATCCATCCCCGAATGTATGTTATTTGCGGACGATATAGTTTTAATTGATGAAACAAGGGAAGGAGTAAATGCAAAATTGGAAGTTTGGAGAGAAGACTAGAATCAAAAAGGTTTTACTATAAGTAGGGCTAAAAAGCAGAATACATGGAATGCCACTTTAGTAAAAACAACAGAACAATGAGACGAATGTTAAAATTGATGGACATGAAGTGAGTATAACAAAGAGTTTTAAATACTTAGGATCTATAATTGAAGAGAACGGAGAAATCAATAAAGATGTCACACATAGGATCCGGGCGGGTTGGAATAAATGGAGGAGTGCATCTTCTATCCTTTGTGACCGTAAAATACCATTAAAATTGAAAGGAAAATTTTATAAAACGGCCATAAGGCCCGCAATGCTTTATGGAGCGAGAATGTTGGGCGACTAAATATGAACACGAACAAAAAATGAGGGTAGCGAGAGATGAGAATGCTAAGATGGATGTGCGGGACACACTAGATTAGATAGAATAAGAAATGAACACATTAGAAACAAAGTGGGAGTAGCACCAATAGACGAGAAAAATTAGAGAAACACGATTAAGATGGTTTGGACATGTTTATAGGAGACCTTTAGATGCACTGTGCGGCGTTTAGAAGGTAGAGAATCACTCACACAAATCAAAAGAGGAGAGGTAGGCTAAAAAGACTTGGAAAGAAGCTATTAAACATGACATGTTATACCTAGAAATAAACGAAAATATGGCTTATGACCGTAAACGATGGTAGCGATATGATCCGTATAGCCGACCCCGTGAGTGGGATTAAAGCTAGTTTGTTGTTGTTGTTGTTGTTGTACCAAGTCTGATAACATTGCCCTGAAATGACCCTACTCTGATTAACCGGATATGTGGAATTTGAAATGAAGAGAGAATACAAATAGGGACCATATTACCACTAGCAAATGAGAGATCACATGGATATGTCTTTTAACTGTCAAATACAATTTGAAGTACTATTATACTTACTAAAGTACTCTTATGGTTATGGTGCAAGAAAATAACTCAGCATTAAAGATATACGACATGGCCTACAGAGTACATATCTTAAAACAAAGACATTCATATGTATGGGCCTGTTAGGTTCTTGATATAGTACTCAGATTCATCTACATATCATTATCGCCTTAATTTCAAGAAGGATTTCTGCTGATTGTTAGCATAAGTTGTAGGGTCTTGATATAGTACTGAAAGACATCAACATATCCTTATCGCCTTAATTGCTGTGTTGTTTGTTACCATAAGTTGTAGGGTCTTATGCTCTTCAACAATTGTGCAAGATAATGTGGAGTCGTAATTTTTAGTTAGGACATACTTCAGTGTTGAAGTGTGGTGAAGAGTCATTCAAGTGGACACGAAATTGAAACATTAGCACATGAAAAATCACGCGGTTCTGTCATGCAATCATCAATACGACTAATTCACATAGTAAAATCAAATAAATTCTACCATTTTGGATGAAATAGCTAGGTAGCATGGCCACAGCTTGATGGTAGAAAGCAATTCTTGCACTCATATTTTCTTTACTTGAACGAAAACTGATAGACTTCTCTTGAATAGGCAAGCCATAATGCCATCAATAATGTATATTTTGCATGAGGATTATAAAAAGTAAATAAATTTTTATGGTGATCAACCCTAGTTACTTGTTCGACCCGGCTTATCAAGTTCTAGAAGCAAAAACGGTTTTTGGATAAGGCAAGTATGTCATAACATTTTGGTGGTAGTGGCAAGCATAACATGTATCCCTTCAGGCACATTTTTGCATGATGAAAACCATTGTCCTTAATTGTCTGTTTGAACTGTAAATTAATTATCTGTAATAAAACTTATGAAGGTAACACTAATCAGCAAAAGGAAACCAAACTAAAAGAACAGAAAAATTTGAATTGTCGAGTCCATACATAATTTGTACTAACAACTCAAAACCAGATGATATATACATTTGCATCATAAAATGGCTCAGTAAATTTCATGTATTCATTGACTGTAATTTTATCCCTGGATACAATGTTCCACGATAAAAAATCCTCTGTCTCTACACGAGGAAAAAAACAGAAAAATGAAAAGAATGTAAGTTTGTTACAGAAACTAATTTACAAAACTGTGTTTCCTCTAAAACATAATATATATGTCATGTTCAGCTCAAGCGAGAGGTGAGATCAATGAATAAATCCTCACTACAAGGAATGGTGAGGCCACCCATTGGATGATGAAACCCGAATTCTTCTTCAGCTTGATATAGCAAATCTTGAAACGAAGGATGGTTTAAGTATGATACTGGAATAACAAACCGTTTCTTTTCATTTTCTCCGACATAAACAGCAAAATGCCCCTTTGGAACTTCAGTTCCTGATGAATTTGATCTCTTTTCAGACGATAAAGACCGTCTCAGCATTTGACGAATGGCCATGATTCTATCAATGTAAAATCCTGCAAAAAATTTCTGAAAGTTTTGTGAAATAAGTGAAAGCTGAGAAAACTTATAAAGTTGTTAGAGGACTTGTTGGTGATTATAACCCTGAAATGTGTTGTATATATAGGTAGTGAACATGTAAATGTTGTATATGTGGATTAAATGAGTAGTGGATAAACTAAGTGGATATGTGGTGGCCTGTTAAATTATACTTGAGAAATATAAGCACATGAGAAATCACATGGATTTGTCTTTCAATCATTTAGAGATTTTAAAGCAGCAAAATGAAACATTCATTTGTTGGATGGAAAACATTTTTCCCTACCAATTCTTGAAAAATGGCCCTCAAAAGACCACCCCACAGAAATCAATTGGACCACATGATTTTGCCTTCCAACTCCTTATCAAGAATTTGGACATGCCAACTAAATTATATGTGCCGTTGATCTGAATTAGGAAATGTAAGGAAGCCAACTAAAATTATGAATTTTAGGTAAAAGGGGGCATCACATATTGATATCCTGTGGATCGTAGGGTCATTTGAGGGCCATTTTGCCAGAGTTGATAGCATACAATATTTTTTGATCACACAAATTGTTGTTGCCTTAAAATCTTTTAAGATGATTGAAAGACAAATCCATGTGATACCTCATATCACAAGTTGCTATGTTCATCTATAAATACATTACATTTTTGGATTATAAAACCATCAACAAGTTCTCAAAATACACTAGCTCTTTCAAGATTTCACTTATTTCAAAATATTTTCCACAAAGTTTTTTTTATTTCACCTCAAATAGATTCACTTTCTACGAAAATGGCAATTCGCCAAATATTGAGACGATCTTTATCCAGCGAAAAAAGATCAGCTTCGTCAGGAGCTGAGGTTCCGAAGGGTCATTTTGCCGTTTATGTTGGGGAAAACGAAAAGAAGCGGTTTGTTATTCCAGTTTCATACTTGAACCATCCTTCGTTTCAAGAATTGCTATATCAAGCTGAAGAAGAATTCGGGTTTCATCATCCAATGGGTGGCCTTACTATTCCTTGCAGTGAGGATTTATTCGTTGATCTAACTTCCCGCTTGAGCAGAACATGATGTGTATACAATGTTCTAGAGGAACACAGTTTTGTAGATTAGTTTAGTTTTTTCCTCTCCTACAATACAGTATATATGTAAGGAGAAGAAATGTATCCAAGGAGAAAATTAGAGTTTTTAGAGTATATGAATATACCTGAAATTTTACGGAGCAACTTTTAAGATGCAAGAGCATTATCTTTCAGCAATTCAAATATTATGTTCTTGCTTTTGTTTCCTTTTTTATTTTCTTTCAAGAAAATGTAGTGTTTTCTCTTTTTAATCGCCTTCACCACCTGTTCTATGGCTGTCATACCTAAGCCAATAATGAACTAATACATAAATTTACCACAATGGAATACATATTATGTGATCTGGTAAAGACTATAGAAATAAATTTCTCCAAACAAGGATAAACTTAATGAAATATTTAAATTTAAATAATAAGATCAGTACAATGCCAAATTTGATATACACATTTGGCTGCTGGTTAGATTTATCTCACATCTTCAATTTCAGACTGTCTCTGGAAAAGTTTATAAGGTACATGGGGAATCACATCTTTTTGTCTGTCAATCATCAGAGATTTTTAATTTTTATTTTTAATTTTTTATTATCTCTAGCAATACAAACTACCCTTAAGATTTTTAAAACTAAAGACATTGGAATGTAGATTTAGACGTCTTCACCTCATATGCTCGTTTACAAAGTTTGGTGATGATTTTTGTCTTACATAAATCTTGATTACAGTAATAGAGTATGATTCTCAAAGTTATTGAATCCCTTATATTTAATCTTAGTACTAAGAAGAAGAAAATGCTAAGTCACTAACTCACTATTATTTATTATTCGGACATGGACCAAGAATGAAATATCATGAGCAATTATGAGCTGAAGATGTCTAAATCTACATTCTAATGTCTTTAGTTTTGAAAATCTTAGGTGTACCTTCTATATCAGTCAATTTCAGCATTGTTCTTGTCCTATTTTGATAAAGCCGAATATTTCTTCAAACATATTTCTCCTTGGATACATTTCTTCTCCTTACATATATACTGTATTGTAGGAGAGGAAAAAACTAAACTAATCTACAAAACTGTGTTCCTCTAGAACATTGTATACACATCATGTTCTGCTCAAGCGGGAAGTTAGATCAATGAATAAATCCTCACTGCAAGGAATGGTTAGGCCACCCATTGGATGATGAAATCCGAATTCTTCTTCAGCTTGAAATAGCAATTCTTGAAACGAAGGGTGGTTTAAGTATGATACCGGAATAACAAAACGCTTCTTTTCGCTTTCCCCAACATAAACGGCTAAATGCCCCTTTGGGACTTCAGTTCCCGATGAATTTGATCTTTTTTCGGATGATAAAGACCGTCTAAGCATTCTATGAATAGCCATGGTTGATTGTTTAAAGCAGAAAGCAAATGAAAGCTAAGTTTTCTTAGGAGTTGTGGATGGTTATAGGCGCCCAATGTGGTTATATATAATGTAGAGGAACTTGTAATTAATGTCATATCATATCCAAAAATAAAATAAAATCAAATAAAATCAAGATTGAGTGGTGAAGAGTGGCATTGGATGTATGGTGGCTGGCAATTTTTTTACAAACATAATCACATGAGGAATCACATGGATTTGTCTTCCAGACATTGTATATTTTTCAGACAAAGAAAAAAAATAACTTGTGTTTCTTGATGACTGTTTTTAGGTATTTACCACCTCCAGCAAGAAACCCCTTAAAGGGCCCTCTGGTAATCAATGAGATAATGACATTTGATACCTAATTTACAACTAAAGATGCATAAATTAGTTAGTAGTATTCCTATGAGCTGTCTATTTATGGTCTGCAAATTAATTGACCTTGTATGAAACATGATTGATTAAGCTGTCTATTTCTGGTATGCAAATTAATACGTTGGGCAGTTTAATGATTTTAACAAAATTTCTATTTCCTGGATAAACGCTCACATTATTCCGTCGAACATTTCGTTTACATTTAGGGATAATTACAAAAACCTCCCTAAAGTTTGGGCTAATTACAAAAAACCTAGAGATTTTTGAAAATTGCAAAAAACCCTTGAGGTTTGAATCCGTCTCACATTTCCCCTTCATAAGCAAAAAGATATTTCAAAATCACCCTGATATTTCTAGAAATATTATAGTTACCCCCTTAAATTTAAGACAAAATCAAACTTGAGGGGACTTTTTGTAAATTTGAAACACATCTGGGTTCTTTTGTAATTAGTCCAAACCTCAGGGGATCTTTTGTAACTATCCCTTACATTTAATCTAATTGACAGGTCCAGATTACGGAATTTACTTTCATGTACAGGCAAGACTTGGAGAAATTATATGTTGTTCACGTGACATTGTTTCTCGACAACCATATAAGAATTTATAGTTAGGGGAATTTTGTAATTTTAGAACATCTCTGGTTTTTTTAGTAACTAGTAAAGTGTACGTGCATTGCACGTGAAGCATATGTTTTTCTTAATTTAATCAAAATAGGTTATTAATATAATTAAGTTTGATTTAATTATATTATAAATATTGTTCATAATGTATAATATAGTTTGACTTGAAGAAAAATATGCAACAGCAAAAAAATTATAAAGTAAAATATAATAAGTGAAACATAGTGAATACATAGTGGACACATAAACCTATGCGGATGAATAATTGAAATTGTCATAAAACTGCACGCAACAGCTAATTCTTGTGTAGGATATAAAGAACCCCACATTATGTAGCACATAAATCCATTTTGATATTGTCAAATGTATCTCTTGAAGAAAGAAAAGCAAACTTGGTGTCAGTCTAATGCTAAGTTAGAAGTCCTTGCACTAATTCTATAAATGTTTGACTAAATGGTCAAGAAGCTTCAAAAATTACAAATAGCCTCTTGTTATGCAACCACTATTTCTATATTATTTCTCATAGAAAGTGCGTATACACTTAACAAAACGACCTCTTTTAATTTAAAAGTCTCTTATGTACATGTCCAAACCAGTTAAGTGTGTTTTTCTAATTTTCTCATCATGCTACACCCATTTATTTCCTAATATATTCGTTTATTATTTTATCTCATCTTGTATATCCAAACATCTATCCTAATAACATTCTCATTTCTCCTACCCTCGTCTTTTGTGTTCTCATATTTAGTCTCTCAACATTCTACTTCACAAAATATTGCAAATCTTATGTTGTTTTATAAAATTTTCCTCTCAATTATAATAGTATTTTATGGTCACAAAGAAGAAAAAAAAAAGAACATTTTTTTTTAATTTCACATATCTCCAGATATAGGTCACATTAACTATATATAGAACTTTTTATAAAAGCATTATACAAATACATATATCTTGAATCGTCACAGTTACAAATAAGTTTCTAGAATTTTAAACACTGGAAAAGTGTGACACACAAGACGAATATGCACACAAAAGGGTATTGTGCCTAACTTGAACCCATTGTCACAGTAGGATTAAGGAGTTTGGTTGATCTTAATATTTAACATATCTTAGTATTTTCGAGAGTTTAAAAGAATTGATGTGAGGTCAAGTAAAATTTTCAGAAGATGAGCATACAAGCTCCTAAAAATAATTAGAAGCTACAGTCAATAAGCTACAAAACACAAATGCACCTATATTGTACTAAACAGACTTCAGGCCATCCATCGATTGCATGCCAGAGATTAACATCTAAAGATGGTTGATGTCGTCTGTAATCCATTACATTGTTCAAGGGCCAATCATTTGATGTAAAGGCATGCTCTGATTGTATCAGCAATTGATTCCCTATAATAAGTAAATCACCCATATGTACCCAAAATGAAGCTACGTACAAATCTGCACAAAGAAGAAAATAGGATTGATTCAAAACTGAAGCATCCACAAAAACGAATTTAGAATGCACCAAAACAAGAATCCTAAGCTAAAAAACCATCACTTATAATAAGTAGCAAATGTTAAAAAATAATTGAAAATGCAATGCTTCAATCCAATAACCCACAAAAAGAAGGAAAAAACCCACATACATGATCAACGGCGCTTATTTTTTTCACCTACAAATTTTATAGTGAAATAATTAAGAAACCCAGTATTGTACTACCAATGCCCAAGCAGACCAAAACCAATGATTACACAGCCCACTTCGCTTCGTTCTCTTTCTATGCTGACTGGGTTCAACATATTTCCTTCTTGATTTGATACTACAGTGGGTCAGAAGAAGTATGTCAACATATTATAAATACCAAAAAATATTTAAATGCAAATGACAACGTAAAGGGTGGGAAAAAATCTAATATAATCAGATAAATGGGATGATTGGTTTCCAGATTGGATATCGTGATACATTTGCAATTTGATTAGAGACCGACTTATACTACTCTGTAAACTCAAATCATAGAAACATAAATTTTCGGCCGGTAGCTACTATCTATAGAGATACTTGAAAAATCAGTTGTTGATACATTCATGACATAGTCCCACAAAGTATCATTGGTGTTTATTTTCCTAAGCAAGATAACTAAATTACATTTCAATAAAAAGATAAGTTTTGGAAGGAATATGAAATTTGGTCACTTTGATATCCAGGATAAAGATATTTTTTCCACAAGTTTCTTCATCCATCAATTTCTTCTATGTCTGCACCCACGTATATAGAAGGTCAACAAAATCATGCTACTTGCTTGTAATTGTGTAAGCTTTGTGCTGCATTTCCGTGAACCTCGACTCTTAATGTCTGTTTGGGTTCCCAGTATGTATCATTATATCAGAAAATTTGGTTTAGAGAAGTTACTCATAGAGAAATAAAACAGACCCACTTTCATAGCAAAGTTGATAAATCAACTTTCTAAAGTACTATGCAATGTTATAAGAATAAATTAAGTGATTCCGATTTCTTGAGCTAGGTTGCTGGCCAAAGAAAACAAATCAAGAGCCTATATTTCAAGAAAGAGATAAAAGACTAAATCCAAAATTTCAAGCGCCCTAAACGTACCTTGTCAAAGTAAATATTCTTTAAGCTAAATTGAGATGATTATGCTTATAATATCAAAGGCTATAAACAGATCAAAAATCAACCGTCGTACATCATATTGAATAAAACAGGAAAAATTTGGTAACGATCATTTACTATACCTCGCCCAAAACAAAAAGTACAAAAAAAAATTTAAATAAATCAATAGATGCCATAAGTATTATGAAGGAAATTTAAGATTGAGGGAACGAAAAGTTACATCAGTTGAGAAACCCACGAAAAGTCGTTTAAAGGCAATTACATTTTTACCATTTAAAATAAGAAAATAATCAACTGAATACTATAATTTGAGGGTGTTTTTAGTCCAAAGCGATAAACACATAACAAACATTTCATTAAAATAGAGGAAAAGGAAAACCAAAGAAATATTAGACCTAACAACACAACTTAAATGAGAGATGCCATTGGCTCTTCAAGAAAAATAAAAATCCACACTTTTACATAGTTGGGATACTTCAACAAAGGTAAACATCATTAAGACAGGATTAAATATTCACAAGCTCTGTAACACTTGAAAAAGATTGATAAACCAAAGTTACGCAAACATTTTTCCTAGGTAATTTATGCAGGATAGCCCAAAAAAAAGGTAGAGGCGAGTATGAATAACTTTGAACAGATAAACACTTAAGTAACTATGTTCTGAAGTTATCACAAGTTGGATTCTATTTGAAAAAACTGGGATCCGCTTCTACATCTTCATTTCTTTGTTTTCTTTCGTTTTTCCTTTTCTGGCATAAATATGGGAAGTTAATTAAGGTAATGCGATTTTTAGGTGGCTCCTCATCCACAGTCACTGATCATGGAAGATGTGTGGACAAAACCATATTCGAGGGAATATACGCAAGTAAAATCAAAAGAAAATTCCATACATGTTCAAAATCACTAAATGAGGAAAAAATTAGCATACACCTGTGAATAATAAACTATGAATTCCCAAGATTTCGATTTAAGCCAATGCAACTGAAAATTCATTGAGAAAATCATATTCTTGCATGAATAAGTCATAAAAGCTATGGCTGACAGTAGTTGGAGCTATGGCTGACAGTATTTGCTGTACCTTATTATATGAGCACGGAAATTTAATTCTTAGGGAATCTGATGTCGACATCTCTACCTAAGCTTCTCCGCATTTGAATAATGGAGAACTCTGGAATTTTGAGAAATATTTTCTCAATTCATCTCGATTTTGAGAGGCAATAAGATTTCAATTTCACCAAATTAAATTGAAATAGGTCCTGACTCAGGTTAAATTCAAACTTCTTTTCCACTTATAACTTTTTAGGTAACTACATAAGGCTTTAGAGAGAGGAAAGCTCATATAGAAGCAAATAACATGTTTTGTTCTCTTGATTCAACGGCCTCATAAATTATACTTACAAGAGTTTCATGAATGAGACATTCTCTGCCATATAATTAATCTTTTCTCTCAATTCACATATTTCTTTTTAATTGTATAATCTTCTTTGAATTTTTATTAAAAAAGGTGGTCATAGAGAATTAATTTTGTGAGCTTCGTAATATGTTTGCTTCCGGTCTCAACACATCAAGCAGCAAGCATTTCCAAAACAAGAACACTACTAAAAAACAGAAATAATATAACAGTACAATACCTTATGACATGTAATAGAGTTAAACTCCATATTAATTTTGATGTCTTTAAAAAAATTATCATATAAACGTGACTCAGTTGAAATGACAAAGCGCAATAATTTTCAATGATTATGAATCATATGACTGCTTTAAACCGTGCATCAGGTAATTTAAGTTGTCAAGCACATAAGTATAGACTTGGGTTTGCTTCCGGTCTCAAAACACCAAGCATCAAACATATCCAAAAACAAAAACACTACTAAAAGCAGAATAATCTGACATGAAGTAGAGTTAAATTCATGAAGATGCTAATCAAGCTACTCCATTTTCTCCTTTTACTTTTCATAGTCTCACAAAATTTCATCCAGTAGGAGTATTTATGTGACAAAATTTTTCAAGTATGAGGCATATCCGAAAATAGGTTGAAACTGGGTCCAATTCTAATTTCAAACCATAAAACTCCAATTTGCAATAATTTCGAACAAAATTTTGTGGTTTGTGAAAGAATTTAAGGGGGTGAATTCTGAAGTTGCAGTGAGTGTTGTGCAGAGTGTTGCCAACACCTCAGATAACACAGCGGAAGACTTTATGTCTAAAACATAATGCACATTAATATGATGAAAGACTGAATATAGCAAGATGAAAATGAACACAATGTTTTGGTTTTTACACAAGTATATAAAAATATACTTGTGCGATAGCCTTAGGCTAAAAATTTACTAAGTGAAATGTGTACAAAATACAAAGTAAAAAACAAGACAAAAGCTCCCCTTTTGATCTTGCTCCGAAAATTACATTCACTGTAAATGAGAGATTCCTCAGATTCAATCTATATAGCTCTCCACTACAAAAGAAAGACACTCTCGAAAATCACAAGAAAAACAAGTTATGAGGAAGGTGTTGCCAAGTGTGACGTCACACTTCTGAACACACTTGACACCTTCCAGCAAACTGAAATTGGACTGACTCTTTTTATGTCCTTAAGCTCTCAACAATGGCTCTTCATTTTTCCAGCCTTTGGTCAGCTTATATACATGTAGAAGACATCCTTCCACCTGTAAAACACATCCAACAAAGTAGCACTAAACCAACAAATGTTAATGGATTAGTAGGTTAGCACATGGATAATATGTTAGTACATGGGTTAGTGGAATGTACAAGATAAAGAGATGAACATGTTATGGGTTAGAACATGGGATATGGGTTAGTGGAATTAATAAATTGTTAAGTGGAAGCATGGTCATAAAGGCAAAAAATAAATATGGTTGAAATATAAAATTTCAACACCAACAATCTCCCCCTTTTTTTTTGCCTTTCTGGACAAAACCTGCACAAGAACAATATTATCCCAACAAACCATATACCACAATAAATAAAATAAACTCCCCTAAAACTAACAAATGCAAAAGTCGATAACCTAATTATATACGTACCATCATCTCCTTCTCAACAACCCAAATTCCTTCGAGTTGCCAAAAGTGTTGTCAACACTGTCAACATCTTCTCGCAACGCCTTCCGTTGCCAACACAAGTCGCAACATCTTGAGTGCCACATTCTTCACCAATTGTTCATGCTCGATTTTCACAAACCTATTTTTGTGTTTATTCTTCTCCCCTTTTTGTGCGAGAAAGGAACACATATCTCCCCTCAAAAATACTTGATTCAACATTATGAACAAAAATAACACAATAAAAGGAAGAAGAAACAAATGAAACAAAGAGTTTAGAAAATCATAGAGTACATAAAGAAGGAAACTTGAAGAAGATGAAAGTTTTTTTTTTTTTTTAAGAAAAATTGAACGATACTCAAACTATCCGAAAATATCTTTTGATGTGAAAAACACTTGATGGACTTATGAAATTTACAATATGTTAACCATATAAAACAACCAAGTGTTGTCGTAAATATCTCGATTTCCAGATCTTAACTCCCCCATTTTTCAAGCCACTGACAATAAACACCAGTATATAGGAAAATGAGTAAGAAAGAGTAATCGCCACATATTTTCTCTGAAAATCAAATTAGAAATATACTCACTATTTATGCATGTCCTAATTATGCCTAAAAATATGCAAAATCTGAAAATAAAACGGAAAAAATATGCAAGCAAGCACACACAAAAAAATGAAAAAAAAAATATCATAAGGTGTTCATAGAAGGTGTGGTCACACCTGGCTAAACACTTTTCAGATTTCATCAAATTCGAAAATTCATGGCCATACTCAGATTTATGAGGAATTTTCCTTGCACAAATTCATACAATCTCAGTTTTTTTTTATTTGTTTTTTTTTTTTGTGAAGACATTAGAAACTTCTACTAGGTTTCAATTCCGGAATTTTTCATCGGAAACTCCTAGAGTGTTGTTGCATACTCATATTTAAGTCGCCGTTTTACGTAAAAGACAAACATGGGGCACATGAATGCTTCTAGTTACTAAGCAACATCAAAAAGTGGAGTATAGTCTCGATTTGTCTCTTTTTTTTTTTTTGGTACATGAAAGAAGGCTCTTATCTACTTTGTCATTGTTTCATATGGATACTCAAGTGAAAGTGTAAGTCCAAGCGCTACGATAATCTAGAGGGGGTGAATAGATTATCTCCATCTTTTCGATTTCGCCTCTTTTTTCGAATCGAATGCTCAAAGACAATAATAATAAGGTGCGGAATGTAAACAACACACGCGATTTAAAGAGGTTCAACCCACCTAGGGCCTAATCCTCTACCACCCCAAAGATATCCGGGATGGATTTCAAAAAAGAAAAAAAGATTTTATTAATTTACCACAAATTAATACAACACCAACTTACAACAACACCTTGAAGAGCACCACACTCTTCTTCAACACCACCTTTGAGATTACCACAATCTCAATTGAAGATTACCACAATCTCCAACGGCACCTTGTGAAGATTACCACAATCTTCAACCTTGAAGAATACCAAATTCTTCAACACCTCAAAGAAAGATTACCACAATCTTCTTACACCTAACACCTAGATCACCCAAGTGTGTTCTTACCACAAGAACACTCACAAGGATATCTTGTGTTGAATGATTACCCAAATTCAAGATTACAACTCGATAATTGATAATACAATAGAGTGCAAGTGTAATCAAGAAAAGCCTAGACCTCAAGAATGTGAAAGTGAATAGCTAGGCAAATTATAACAAGAAATAAGACAATGTAAGAACAAGTGTATTCTTGAGTGTATCTTGTTGTGTTGTAGTTTTGTCTCTTGTTGTGTTGCTTCAATTCTTCCTCTATTTATAGAAGATGTCTTGTACATGATAGGCTCCTCTTGGGGACATGAATTTCAGAAAAATTGCAAGACAATTGAAGAAAAGAGTCATAGAAATCAATCCCACAATTTAGGAAAAGGTCATCTGCACGCACAACGGTTAGAATTTTCTTTGTGAAACTTCAGGGCGACGGTCAAGCGCACAAATACGCGTTTGAAAATGAGAAAACACATTTACACAGGCGATCGGTCGACGGTCCGACGGTCGACCTATGTCCAAATGGCCGAAAGCGTAACCAAAAACGAGTCCAGAAAGTTCTTTTGAAAAAATGCTCCTGTGTACGGCCACACCGGCCGGTCGACCGATCGACGCACCGGCCGACGCCCGGCCGACCGGATCGACCACACCGGGTTCTATCGCCTGTTGACCGGTCAACCACCCTTTTTTCAAAGAAAATAGCTTATTCACTTTTTTCATAATTTTCAGTGTACGGATGCCCTATGTAGGCGGCCGATTGGCCTCAAAACAAAAGTATTGTCCAATTTTATATCGAAAATAAACTTCAAGAAATACTCCAAAAAATAGTAAAAATATTTTAGACCGATCGGGAGTATTAGGACAATATTTTAGAACCATTGTTTTGGTGTAAAAACACATTAACACAAAATCATTAAAAGTGTTGCCCAATTTATATCAAAAATAAACTTGTAGAAATACTCCGGAAAATATTAAAACCATTTTAAATCATTTAGGAGTATTTGGACAACCTTTAAAAACATTGTTTTGGTATAAAAACAAAATCATCAAAATCATGATAAAATCATTTATCAAACAATCTCCCCTTTTGATGATTACAAACCAAAACAATTTTAACGAGGTCGATTTTGAAAACAAAATATTTTTACCGGTAAAAAGGAACTTTCCGTTGTGAGCGACAAAATTCCACGCAATATAATCACAATGATGGGAGTAGAGATATTCACACACATATAGCAAATGCTCCCCTATCAACATACGCATACAACAAGAGTTATATAGAAGCAACTTAAACATAAGCTAAAATATTAGCTTTTCGATATTGGGCTTAAGTATCAAAAACTTAAAAGCTCCCCCACAAAAGATACATCATTAGAACCGTATATGAGTCCATACTACAACCAATGGACCATGATTCATACATAACCATAATGCACCAAGTGGACTAAATATGATCCACAACTTACGGCTTTATGAAGCCATAGCTTATAGCTTCTTTTCATTAAGCTTATCTTAGCTTTTATGAGCTAATGAGCTTATAACCTGTTTCTCCCTTTGGAATCATCAAAAAGAATGTTAGCACGATAAATACATCATATATTCTTATCAAAGTGCGCAAGTAAACCGATGTATCGAGCCATTTGAACATTGAAGCTTTTAAACCGAATAGAAAAGTCGAATCATACGACTTGTAGAAGCTTATGAAAAATCATTTAATTTGCAAAAACATGATCTCTATAAATATATGAGACTTTTGATATCAAGAGAGTCATGTATGTGATGAATTTTTCATTGAAACGTTTTATCGAACACTTGGCGGGCGTCAAAAATAGAAAAAGTTATATATAGCCCTTGTAAATGAAATCAAGCCAAGTTTTTCATCACCAAATACAATTTAACAAATATCATTCATCAACAATCAATAAGCTCATCACAAACATATATGAATCACATCATGAAAAATACATATAAGCCACAAACTCAAGGGTTCAACCCAATTGAGCTAAAGATAGTGAAATTCTTACCAATCAATCGGTAAAGACGAGCAATGATGATGATAGTCGAGCTAGATAATCCCCAAAATATATAATTCATGCATCAAAACTCATTTGAAGTGAATTGTGTGTGAAATTTGCAAAGGGGACGAAAAATGGCCAAAATGTGTCAAAGTGACGAATGCTGAAGACAGAACCATTTTAATCCAAATTATAGCCTAGGGCGACCGGTCGAGGTTGAGGGCGACCGGTCGAGGTTGAGGGCGACCAGTTGCCCTCAACTCCTTCAAATACCTGTTTTGTCGCTTTTCCAAAATCCGAATTTTCAACCAAAAATCCGATTTTTCGTCCCTAAGTTTTAAAAACGTGCAAAATGCAAACGTAGACCTCATTCAATATACATTATGTCATGATCAAACTCGAAATGAGGTAAAATACTTTTTGGTTAACGATCAAAAAGTCCACGAGTTATCCTTGAGACTAATTAAACACATCTCAAGTTTTTGTTTAAAATCACAATCCCTTAAAAATATATCGAATCTCAATAAGTTTAGTTCGATTATGACGAACCAAATTTTGAATACGAATAACCGTATAATAGATACCAAACTTGTTATCCTGAAAAAAAAAGAACGTTTTAAAGCTTTGGATACAACAAGTCATAAGAAGAAGTGCCTTTCAAATATTTGAAAATTTCTTTTAATAAAGACTTTAATGAGATTCGTTGGGATAGTTTTTGAAGTCGAGCATATAGACATAAGACATATGGAATGTCGAGTCTATAGGAATAATACAAGAAAACATACCTCGAATTTGTTTGTCGGCCGATATGCCTTTCTCAACCTTTGTCAATCTTTAGCCATAGAGGTTGAGATGGTTCTTCTTCCTTCAATGCTTAACTTCTTCAAGAGTTCTTATATAACCATCTTCTTGGCATTGAATAATTTGTAGTCCAAGCAAAAAATTGAGCTCCCCCATCATTCTCATCTCAAGCTCACCTAGTATCAACTTAGAAAAGCATATCTTGCACAAATATTCATTAGTAGCACCATAAATATTATCAACAAAAATTTGCACAAGTAAACAACCTTGCCCTTTTTCAAAACAAAAGTGTAGTATCTACTTTACCTTTTGTAAAATCATTTTGCAAAAATAGCTAAGTCTATCAATTGTACAAGGCCTTTTATAAAAATCATTTGGCCTAAAATTTTAGACTCCGATAGACTTATATGTGAATAAAACCATTTAGAAAGTTGGATTTAACATCCATTTGGTAAAGCTTGAAATTTTCTTTAAAACAAGAATGGGCAAGTAAAATGCAAATAGCTATTAAATGTGCTATGAGTGCAAATGTTACAACAAAATTAATTACCTTCTTCTTGAAAATACCTTCGAGCTACTAACCTCGCCTTAGTTCGACCAATGTTGCCTTGGTCATCGAGTTTGTTCCGGAATACCCTTTTTGTCTTCTTCATCACTATCATCATAGGCCATCCAATTGATCTAAGGTGTTCATAATAGAACATTCACATCCAAATATTTTGAGGTAACTAATATTTGGAGTACTTCATTTCTCATCTACTCAACTCAACAAACTCATTAACGGCATCGCTTATATAAGCAAGAAAAAATAGCCCAAGTGTAAAAACATGCCTTAATCACAAAATATCTTGCATAGTAGAAATAGACACTATATATAGACCATGAAGCAAGAAACACATACTATGCATTAGAATATCATCAAGAGTCTAATAAATCATGCAAGTTCAAATAAGCTTAAGAAAGCTATAAAAGGTCTCTTTTGAAATTTGAGAATCCGATAGCATATAATTGAGACCTCATTTAAAAAAATATTTGAACAAAAGTTTACAAAGCAAATATGTGCAATCAAATATCAAATAGTGCCTTTCAAAAAATCTAAAAATCCTCTTAATGGCATTTGTATGAAATACTGTGAAAAACAAGCACATAGGCACATGGCAATACATATATCGAGTCTAGAAGAGTAAGAATAACACAAGTAAACGTACCTCGATAATTTATGCCTTTTCTTGACAAATAATGACGAAAAAGGCCATTTGTGAAAATATGTAAATCCTACACAATTCTTAAAACATATCTAGCACAAATCATAATGATAAAAGTGTAGGCTAAGAGATATCACAAGTAAGCTCATGCCATAAAAATCCATAAAAGATGATAACACACTTTAGTTTACAAAAATGCACAAGAGTTTTAAAAACATCATATAAGGTCTTTTTTTTTAAAAAAAAAAATTTTAAAAGCACAAGTATATATTGAAGACCTTAATTAAAAAATAAATATTTGAAAACTCATTTTGCAATTAAGACACAAATAAAAGCATGCATAATAACAAAATAAAATGCATATTTAAATAGGGAGATACGGGTTACCAATTACGCCATTTCCATGGGTTGTGTCGTTCCCATTGTTGATGATATCTTCGCCTTGAGAAGTCACTTTGTTGATGATGACTTCTTTGATTGCTCCATTTCCAAGGTTTGTTGCTTTCCCATTGTTGAAAATCTCTTCTTCTTTGAAGATCATCTTGTTGATGATGTCTTTGCCATTTCCAAGGATTGTGTTCTTCCCATTTTTGATTATATCCTCTTCTTGGAGATTGGCTTTGTTGAAAATGGTTTCTCCTTCTTTGATCAAATGAAACGGTCATTTGATGTCTTCTCATGCGGTATAAATTTTCTTGATCATTATTTCACGGGTACCTAATATGACATTGTTTTGTGGTACCCTTATGTGTTTGGGTCCTTTGGGATTAGTCTTGAGACCTTTAGGTCTCCAACAATAATTAGAGCTATTTCTAGCCCGACAAGTATTTACCGTATGACCCTTTTTACCGCAATAAAAGCATGTAACAATTCTAGGAGCATAATGACCAACGTCTTAGAGACTTGATTCTTTTTCATGTGATTGACACCCTTAGGCTTATGATCAAGTTCTAGTTTCAATTATCACAACAATCAACAATATTGGTCATCTTATCGGTACTCAAGTTGGATTTAGATAAATCATTTTTCAAGCAATTTATATCCTCAACAAGAGTACTATTTTCTTTCTCAAGGTTTCTAACCTTGTCAAGAGTGGTGGTGTGAGCACATGATAGTGATTCATAGGAAGTAAATAAACTATCTTTATCATTCTTTAAAACAATGAATTCCTTTTTCAAATTTTTGTATTTAACAAGTAAGTTTTGGAATTCATCTTGTAGCTCATCATAATCATTTTGCAAGTCACTATATTCATTTTGCAATTCATTGTCATAAGAAGTAGAGGGTTTAGAACTTACCTCGTTTTCTTCTTCGATGCCCATGAGGCATTGTTCAACTTGTTCATCATGGGAGGTTGTAGAAGGCTTATCCCATGTTGTTGAATTTGATGTTGTATCCATTTGTGAAGTAGATGCTTTTGAGTTGCTCCTTTCATTTGCATATACTTCATAGATGGCTTCTAATTTTTGCCATACTTCATGTGCCGATCGAATACCTACAACATGATCAAATTCCAAAGTGGTAAGTGAACAATGTAAAATATTAAGAGCTTTACCATTTAAGGAGATGATTTTCTTCTCTTCATCATTGAGCTTTATGAAGCCTTTTGAGGTGTGTGGTGTATCTTTCATCTAATGGATTCTCCATTGATGACGGTGTTCCAAATATCGAACCCGCAACCTTGTAAATAGCATTCCATTCTTTCTTTCCAAAATATAAAATTTTTGGAATCAAACCGAGGTGGCTTGGTGGTGGAGGTGCTTAAAAGTTGAGCTTCGTTCGAGTAGCCGATGATCGTTTCTCTTCACTCGCGATGTGAAACGAGCTTGCCAAAGAGTTTAGCTTTGATACCACTTGTAAGTCCAAGCGGCTACGATAATCTAGAGGGGGTGAATAGATTATCTCCATCTTTTCGATTTCGCCCTCTTTTTTCGAACCGAATGCTCAAAGACAATAATAAAGTGCGGAATGTAAACAACACACGCCGATTTAAAAAGGTTCAACCCACCTAGGGCCTAATCCTCTACCACCCCAAAGATATCCGGATGGATTTCAAAAAGAAAAAACGATTTTATTAATTTACCACAAATTAATACAACACCAACTTACAACAACACCTTGAAGAGCACCACACTCTTCTTCAACACCACCTTTGAGATTACCACAATCTCAATTGAAGATTACCACAATCTCCAACGGCACCTTGTGAAGATTACCACAATCTTCAACCTTGAAGAATACCAAATTCTTCAACACCTCAACAAGAAGATTACCACAATCTTCTTACACCTAACACCTAGATCACCCAAGTGTGTTCTTACCACAAGAACACTCACAAGGATATCTTGTGTTGAATGATTACCCAAATTCAAGATTACAACTCGATAATTGATAATACAATAGAGTGCAAGTGTAATCAAGAAAAGCCTAGACCTCAAGAATGTGAAAGTGAATAGCTAGGCAAATTACAACAAGAAATAAGACAATGTAAGAACAAGTGTATTCTTGAGTGTATCTTGTTGTGTTGTAGTTTTGTCTCTTGTTGTGTTGCTTCAATTCTTCCTCTATTTATAGAAGATGTCTTGTACATGATAGGCTCCTCTTGGGGACATGAATTTCAAAAAATTGCAAGACAATTGAAGAAAAGAGTCATTAGAAATCAATCCCACAATTTAGGGAAAAGTCATCACGCACAACGGTTAGAATTTTGTTTGTGAAACTTGAGGCGACCGGCACAAGCACAAATAGACGTTTGAAAATGAGAAAACACATTTACAGGCGGCCGGCCGACGGGGTCCGACTCGGTCGACCTTATGTCCAAATGGCCAAGGTAACCAAAAAACGAGTCCGTAAAGTTCTGCTTTGAAAAATGCTCCCAGTCACGGCCACCCGCCGGCCGACCGGCGACCGCAGACCGTCCGACGCTTCGGACGGCCGACCGACACACCGCTACCGCCCGTTGACCGGCCAACCACCCTTTTTTAGCAAATAGCTTATTCACTGCTTTTTCACAATTTTCGTGCGGGATGCCCTATAGGGCGACCGATTGGCCTCAAAACAAAAGTATTGTCCAATTTTATATCGAAAATAAACTTCAAGAAATACTCCAAAAAATAGTAAAAATATTTTAGACCGATCGGGAGTATTAGGACAATATTTTAGAACCATTGTTTTGGTGTAAAAACACATTAACACAAAATCATTAAAAGTGTTCCCCAATTTATATCGAAAATAAACTTGTAGAAATACTCCGGAAAATATTAAAACCATTTTAAATCATTTAGGAGTATTTGGACAACCTTTAAAAAAATTGTTTTGGTATAAAAACAAAATCATCAAAATCATGATAAAATCATTTATCAAACAGAAAGATTATCCAACTACTCCAATGACTTACAACAGAGGAGCCACGCAAGAATGTACAAAAAGAAGGCAAGAATTATGTGCAAGTATTTGAAGTATATTCAATCCAATTTTTGGCCATAAAAATAAATCTGAATCCAACTGAAAAAGTTTCACAGATGGCACACATAATATGAAATCCTTGAAGATATTATGCCAAAAAATGCAAGATGCCTAAAAAAAATCCTAAAAATGCAAAAAGGAACAGGTGTTACAACAAGTGTCATATCACCTGAGACAACACACACAGTCAAATCACACATAGACGAAGAGATTTCCGAAAATAGGAAAATCTCTCAAAATCCAACGATTTAGTGAGAATATCTGCTAATTGATTTTCAGTGGCAACATGATCAATGCGAATCAAATCTTTTTCAACCAAATCCCGTATAAAATAGTGTCGAATATCAATGTGTTTAGTACGGGAGTGTTGCACCGGATTTCTCGAGATATATATTACACTTAAGTTATCATAATACATGATCAATATATCACTAGAAATTCCATAATCATCAGGCATTTTTCGCATCAATAATAGCTGCTCATGAAAAGAATCAACAGACATACACACACTTTCAAGACTATAACAAGACACCACATATAAACCACCAATAATACTTTTCTTATCATCGAAGTCCCCTACACAATCAGAACTACAAACCATAACATTAAGGAGACTAATAATAAGAAAAAGTAAGCTTTCAGTCATGTTTCTGTGACCAATACATTCAACATCACTAGACTTGCACAATTCATTCAAGTAATTGATCCAACATTTATCCTCAATAACTTCATTCATATTTTCAGGTTTAATAGATGAGACAAAACAGATAGATATCTCCATGATGCACATAGAAGAAAGTAAGAAGGTCCGACCTTATCCCGGATTTTATTCTCTTTTTTCTTCTAGTTGTAATGTTATCGATTACCTCACTAAACACCTCGTGATGGAGGATTGTCTTTATGAATTCTTCCCCGTAGATCTTGCAGAATCGAACAAGATTACCATCCACCTCTAAGTCGGTTTACGACCAATTTTCAATTTTGTAGAACAGTGAAGGTGAGACCTGAGGTGACGTCACACCTCGGCATCATCTTTTGAATCAACTTGATGTTCACTCCATTCTTTGAAGGTGTGGCACGAGGTGACATCTCATCTCCGGTAACATCCTCGTGAATCGACCAAAACAAAACATGTTTCTCCACAATTACAGAATCAAGCAAATATGCAAACTCTTCCTCTGATTTATTTCCCAAACTAGACAAATCATCAAAAACTACATTGACAGTTTCTTGGATTTTTCTAGTCCGAAGATTATAAATCCTATAAGCATGACTATTTTTAGAATATCCAAGAAACATGCCTTTGTCGCTTTTGGAATCAAACTTACCCAAATATTCTCTCATTCAAGATGTAACACACACAACCAAAAACATGAAAATACTTGAGGTTCGGTTTCTTTCCTTTCAAGATTTCATAAGAAGTCATTGTTGAACCGGGTCTCAAGTATACACGATTAGAAATGTCACATGCTATGTTCAAAGCTTCTGCCCAAAACCTTTTAGAAATATTTTTTGAAAATAACATCGCTCGGACCATTTGTTGCAAAGTTCGATTCTTTCTTTCGCCACACCAGTTTGTTGAGGTGTTTTGGGGGCCGAAAACTCATGGAAAATTCTCTTTTTATCACAAAATTCAGAAAATAAAGTATTTTCAATTTTCTTTCCATGATCAGTTCGAATTCTTGCAATGCTAGGAACATGCATGTTACAAATTCTAGTGTAAAGTCTCTTAAATGCTTCAAAAGTTTCAGATTTTTCACTTAAAAATTCAACACATGAAAATCTAGAAAAATCATCAACACATACAAGGATGTATTTCTTCCCTCCTGAGCTATCAACCTCAACTGGACCCATTAAATCCATATGCATTAATACACAACAGTGTGAGGTGTTGAAGTGTTGTACCATTTGGTGAGACACCCTTGTTTGTTTTCTTTTTTGACAAGGTCCACAAACATGTGATACTATACCTTTAAAGGTAAGTTTAGGAATACCTCTTACTGCATCAAAACTGATCAATTTTTGCATATTTCGAAAATTAACATGTCCAAGTTTTTGGTGCCAAAGAATGTTTTCATCCAACACAACATGATTACAAGTTTGAACTTTTTCAAGTAAATAACAATTATCCGATGATCTAGTACCATCATGACACAAGTATTATTGCTATCAAAAACTCAACAAAATTCTTTGTCAAACTTCACATGCAAATTATCATCACATAATTGACTTATGCTAATTAAATTAGCAAGTCCTTGGACATGAAAAATATTTTTGAGTTTAGGAAGACCTTTCACATTAAGAGTTCCTTTACCAATTATCTTTCCTTTTGCACCACCACCAAATTTCACTCTTCCACCTTCACACACTTCATAATCAGTTAAATGCGACTTAGTACTTGTCATATGACGTGAGCAACCACTATCCAAATACCAAGTATCATCAATATTAGAGCCCAATGAAGTGTGTGCAATATGACAAGATAAATCTTTGTCATTACAACTCAACCTGGAAGTGTTACTTGAAAAATCGGCATTTTTTCTTGAGGTGTTGTCTTGTGTGTGACGTGTCACTTTAGGCAACACTCGACCATTTTGCCTATCTTTCTTCAGTTTGAAACAGAAAGGTCGAATATGGCCAGGGGCAAAACAATAGTGACAAACATATTTACGTTTGGTTTTCGAATGGTTTGAGGAAAATTTTTCAGATTTGCAAGAATCAGTTTTTAAGGAAAATTTTTCAGATTTTTCAATATTTCCTTTTCCTTTAGCTGAAACAGGTGTCTTGCTCTTTTTGTGGAAATTTGACGAAGTGTTTTTATTGTAACCCAAACCAGTCCTATCAAATCTAGCTTTTAGAAAAATTTCATCAATAACCGTAGAGCTAGAATCAAACTTACTTATAGTCTTTTGGAGACTTCCAAGTTCAGATTTTACCTTGTCAAGTTCTTTATCCTTTCTGGTCAAAAGAACTTCCAATCTACTTACTCAACTTTTTAGCCCTTCATTCTCCTTGGTAAGTTCTTCATTGATATGACCGATTTTGAGCCACCTTTCAGATAGTTCTTCATACATGATTTTTAAATCATCATAACTTTTAGCCTCATCATTAGAAGAACTATTAAAATGTTGTCCTGCATCAACAAAGCGAGAAGTATTGCAACAGATAATATGTTCATTTCCGAATCAATACCGCTGTGTTGTTGTCCGAGATGTCGTCACACTTCCTAACACTTCTCGAATTCTCGTGGATTCTCGCCGCATCATCTCACGAAAGAAATCAAGCCTTTATAATTTTTCTCTTCATCCACATTTTCTTCATTGAACTTAGGTGGATTAGAGTATTCAAAATTGAATTGTTCCTTGGGCTTGGGAGCTTTATTGTTGAATGGAGTTTTGGTGTTGTTGCCCTTGTTTATTTCCTCGATAAGGTGATGCATTGTAGTGTTGGCATCACTTTGGGCGTCACCATGTATCTCACCAGCTTGTGATTGAAAGCCAAGCTTTTCTCTTTATTGCATGTCTGATGCTCCATTTGTTGAGCTAAATGACTCGAATAGTTGCAGGATATCGATAAGCTCATTGAGTCGGGGAGAGTCGGTAAAAACCTTGCTTACAAGTCTTTTTGTAATGTAAATTCGAACACTGCAAAAACACACAAGATCACACTTAGTAGCGTCAAGTGTAGGCTCTGATACCAATTGAAAGAATTTAAGGGGGTGAATTTGGTTGCGGTGAGTGTTGTGCGTAGTGTTGCCAACACCTCGTATAACACAAATGGGAAGACTTTATGTCTAAAACATAATGCACATTAATATGATGAAAGACTCAATATAGCAAGATGAAAATGAACACAATGTTTTGGTTTTTGCACAAGTATATAAAAATATACTTGTGCGGTAAATTTTTAGGCTAAAAATTTACTAAGTGAAATGTGTACAAAATACAAGTAAAAACAAGACAAAAGCTCCTTTTGATCTTGCTCCAAAATTACATTCACAGTAAATGAGAGATTCCTCGATTCAATCTATATAGCTCTCCACTACAAAAGAAAGGCACTCTCGAAAATCACAAGAAAAACAAGTTACGAGGAAGGTGTTGCCAAGTGTGACGTCACACTTCAACACACTTGACACCTTCCAAAGAATCGAAATTGGGTCGACTCTTTTTATGTCCTTAAGCTCTCAACAATGGCTCTTCATTTTTCCACCTTTGGTCAAACTTATATACATGTAGAAAGACATCCTTCCACCGTAAACACATCCAACAAAGTAGCACTAAACCAACAAATGTTAATGGATTAGTAGGTTAGCACATGGATAATATGTTAGCACATGGGTTAGTGGAATGTACAAGATAAAGAGATGAACATGTTATGGGTTAGAACATGGGATATGGGTTAGTGGAATTAATAAATTGTTAAGTGGAAGCATGGTCATAAAGGCAAAAAATAAATATGGTTGAAATATAAAATTTCAACACCAACAGTTTGAGAAACTTACCCATGTGCAAATCGAAATGAGCATCACCGAGAATTGACCTGGTAGATGGAACCCGATCAATAAGCCCCACACCTATAATCCCATGAGATTTCCCTTACACATTACTCCTGGTTGATGTTTGTGCAGGACTGCAGCTAAATCCTTATCTGGGTCTTTGCCACTAAAAGTACCTACAAATTGAAAAGCATCTTCAATTTTTCATCAATCACTTCCAATATTTAAAAGAAAACAGAAGGGGAGAAAAATCACAATTAATATAATACACACACTCATATATCTTATCTCCTTGTTTTCTATCGGATAAAGAACACACAAATTTATCCACACAATATGTAGAATTTTACTTTTTTATAAATATATATGGCTATTTATGTTCCTCAAAATCCTTAAATTATGCAACAACCACTTGGTATTTAATCAAAAACAGCCCAGAAAAGCAGACTATTTGTAAAAAACACGCGGCACCGGGGTAAAAAAGACACTCTGCATAAACATTGTACAATAAATTCTCATAAGAATTAAAAAACACAGACAATTTTTACTTACCTTGAAGAGGAAAGGGGGAATTTAGGGCTGCCCTTGTCTTTCTCGTATTGGAACAGACATCTCTTGAATCCCATTAGCTGATTTATTTTCCCATTCAGTTCAGAGCATATTTCGTAAAAATCCTACTTTATTTACTCGCCTCGACGTCCCCGAATCCCTAGGTAGGGTGAAATATTTTGTTTTTTCAGTTTTTGGATTTCAAAGGGTTGCATTTGTTTCCCCTTCCGGTCAGTTGAAACAATTTTTCGATATGCCTTTTGGATGTCGAGGATAGGGATGTCAATGGTCGGGTATGGGTCGGGTCTACCCGGACCCGAGACCCGACCCATTAAAATTTCATAGACTCGACTCGGACCCGTCCCGCACTCCGCCTCACTGCACTCCGAGACCCGCCCCAACCTGCATTCCGGCGTTAAGCTGGTAAGACCCGCCGACCCATTAGACACTTTATGTCATCCAT
Organism: Rehmannia glutinosa; assembly: GCA_016081115.2. NCBI lineage: Eukaryota > Viridiplantae > Streptophyta > Magnoliopsida > Lamiales > Orobanchaceae > Rehmannia > Rehmannia glutinosa. Next base: position 342,663 of record JABTTQ020001022.1, on the reverse strand, counting down.
TTTAACTTATTTTTTTCATTATATTGCTACCAAAAATAATTTCAAATGCTAAAATCATACAGCTTATATATATGTATATATATTGTACCAAAAAACATGATTAAAAAACATATATATATATATATATATATATATATATATATATGGAAGGTAATAATTATTATACTAAAAATATAGGTAAACCAAAAACTACAAAGAATATACTAATAAATCTATAAGAACAAACTATTACATTCCTCCATATTAAGTACTTCAATTCTTCAAAGAGAAATACGACTTGATTCTTGAAAGAGAAATATAGAGCATCAATGGAGAAAATACAACAAAATTAAATTAACTAGTTGCTACATCACTAGCACATTCTTGTTGATCTTCTTTTTCCTCATCAAGCATGGTAGGACAAGTTGATAAACCACCAACAATTGAACAAGTACCTTCAAGAATAAACCAAAAATCATATTAACTTTTGTTAAAATGATATAACACTGAGTACACTATTATGATAAAATAGAAATGAAAGTGTATTTACCATTCACATCATTCCACAACCAACGACGAGCGCACATTAAAGCCTCCAAAGTAGTTGGATTAAGTCTACTACGATGAGGACTAACCAATCTTCCACTACAACTGAAAGCAGATTCAGATGCAACAGTAGAAACAAGAATAGCTAAAATATCCCTTGCCATCTTCTGTAAATTAGGATATTTCACACCATTTGTTTTCCACCAACTAAGAATATCAAAATTTTGAGTTCTTGGCAAGACATTTTCTTCCAAATACATATCCAACTCGTCCCTTGACACCGTACTTAGTAGAACTTGTACTTGAAGCCACATATTTGTCATACATTTCTAGGGGGTCACTGTCAGATGCATCAAGGAGACTAGAAACACAAGATGATGTTCCACCAATATTTCCCAGACTACTAATACTTGAGTTATCTTCATACAAAGATGTATTTCTCATTGGTAATCAAGCAATATCTTCGTAGCAATTTTGGTGAACTTCATCTACTTTAGATTGTGATCTTTCACCATATATTAGTGGAAAGTAAAACTCAAACCGCTTTCATCTTGTACCTAGGATCTAAAACAAAGAAACCCCCATCATAACATGGCAAGTATCCCAATATTTTACATATTTTTCCAACATTTTTTTTGCCATACATTGGATTATAATATTTGGACTCTTTACCCACTCATCTAATTTTAATCTAATATCACAAATTTTTGGAAAATAAAAATTAGAAGTGGGATAGAGTGTGCCAGAAAACATCTCAGTCACTTGATAAAAAACTTTCAACTTTCCACAAATTTCTATTGCAATCATCCAATCTTCATCAGTTAGTAGACTCTTGTAAAGTCTTTCTCGATATTTAACCCGTGGAAATACATCTTTATACATTATTGCAGTTTCTAACATCAAGTATGTCGAATTCCATCGAGTTTTACAATCAAGAGACAACTTTTTAGTACAACAAATATGCAATTGACGTGCAGCCTCTTCAAATTTTTCTACTCTAGCGGTGAAGCGAGTCGAATATACGATGACACTATCGCGTATTCTCTCAATTGCACCACTAATTATTTCCAAACCGTCCTTCACAATTAAATTCAAAATATGAGCACAACAACGCATATGAAGTAGCTTACCATTTAATAGCAAATCTTTCCTTGATAACTTGTCCGAGAGAAGACATAACATGGCATCATTGGTCGTGCAATTATCAACTGTAATTGTTGATATTTTTCGATCAATGTTCCAATCCATCAAAGAATCAAAGCAAGTAGATCGAAAAGCACTTCAAATGGTATGTGGAGCTGAACATATACAAACCTATATAAGATGAAATAAAGTGTTAAAAGTATATCAAAACACATCCTATATTTTAAACTAAAATATCTCAATAGAAATTACACATACCTCAAGATGCAATTTTGTAGTTTCCATGAATCATCTATAAAGTGTGCAGAATTGCCATGAAACCTTTTTGGTGTTATTTGATGTCCACATATCCGTTGTGATAGCTATTCGACATTTAAGCTTGTCCATCAATTCATAGCACTTGGTTTTCTCAACACCGTAAATACCCAAAATATCACTTCTCAAAGTATTTCGTGATATTATGTTAAAGCAAGGTTGGAGGCTAGCAACAAATCTTCGGAACCCTATATGCTCAACAATACTAAGAGGGTAATCATGTAAAATTACCATCATAGAAAGCTCTCGCCTCGAATCTTCTTGTTTGAAAGTATGTGATCTAAGCTCTTGTCCTCCACAAACTTTCTTGGTTGCCATCATCAAACTTTGCGAATATCTGCTTTTTCTTGGTCTTCTTTTACAAGTTTTCTCATAGTGTTTTTTCAAACTAGTAGTTCCATGACTTGTTGGAGCTTTGAGGCGAGTTTTGCAATAGTTACACTCCGCATGTGGAATTCCATCAACCAACACTCTTTTAAAATGATTCCAAACCTCTGAAGTTCTCTTTCTCTTACCATTGTTGTCAGGAATATCCTCAGTCCCAAAGTCATCATCACCTTCATTAGTACTTTCTGAGTTAATTCCCATTGTAGAATGGCTTTCTTGGATGTTAACAGATGGAAGAGAATTATCTCCTCCTTCGGAATCCATATGTAAATTAACAATGATAAAAAAAATTGTGAGTTATTTGCAATAAACCTGCAAACCAAAAAAAACACATTAGTAATATATTGAAACAATTTACATGCACTAATGATAAATTAATTATTGAAAATCTAGAAACAAAAGGACCCCTGCCATTAGAAACCTATCTCATTTTTTTCCAAAATAGGGCAGTCAGCCCAACAAAGGTCAGAGCAAACAAAATTAAGCATTAACTGATGCACTCAGCTATTAATACATCAAAAAGAATTATACCATCCAAGATAAATATCAAGCATCAAACAAGCTCTCAAATCCATGAACCTATCTCATTCATTCAAGCTTTTACAGACTCAAACACACGCACACTCTCTCTACGTACACACACAATGACAATGACACAAACAAATTCACCTCTCTAGTCACCAATCACCATTGAACACACACACAAACAAATTATGACACACACACACACACACACATACCACAAGCAGACACACACATTACGGCATGCACAAACACCCCACAAATACACACACACACACATTACGGCACACACATTAACACACATACACTCTACGACACACACACACGCACATTACGGCACACACACTCTCTACGGCGCACACACACACACACTCTACGGTGCACATAGAGACCACGAACACACACAAAATCGAACATTTAAAACATACACAATGCTGAAGAAATAAAGAATCATTTAATTGATAAAGTTATGATAATATAAATATGTAATATAAAGAAGATTATCTAACCTCTAAAATTACTTTTTATCACCTTCACGAAATCACAACTCCATTTCCTCTGTTGCCTCTGTTGTTGTAAAAAATTACCAGGATATGGCTTCCACTGCTATCACAACTTATATACCAAGATGAAGTCTAATTAGTTTAAGATTTCATAAAAAAAAAAAGAGATGTTGAGAGCAGGGTTATGAACAAGAGAATAATTAATTTGAGAGAGAAAAAATGAAATGAAAACTGATACCTCATACCTGGACTTAGAAGCGGCAGTAGAAAAGAGGAAACCCTAAAGTGTATCTTATATATACTAATTAAATGGGTCGGGTATGGGTCGGGTCCGCCTGGACCCGTTATCCGACCCATACCCGCCCGGGTCTGAAAATATGTACCCATTACCCGCCCCATACCCATTTACTTGTCCCATACCCGTCCCAAATAAGGCGGGTCCGGGTCGGGTCTGGGTCTTACCCGGACCCATTGACATCCCTAGTCGAGGAAGTCTTTTCACTGGAGGTTACTTTTTTGTGGAAGAGTAATTTAGGCATTTTTTTTTACTAATTTTCAAATTACCAAACTGACATTAAAAATTAAAAAAATGTAGGGTTATTTTAGTCAAATCAAAAATTCACAGAAATATTCAGACTTTTAAGGTAGAGAGATTAGTCCGAACCTCAGGGGGTCTTTTGTAATTATCCTTATTATTTTTTCTTTTCTTCCAGTGAAGATACTAAGAAAATGTTGGGAAACAAACTTTATGGTAAAAAAGAACTGCAAAAAGCAACAAATCTAGACAAGCATTTGCATTGTTGAGATCATGATACGGAGTTTACGATAACGGGATAACACATTTTCATTAGAAAATGGTGCAGAGTATATAAAAATTTACATTAATGTAATGTCATTAATTTGTCCAGGGATACAGTTTACACCAGACAATGTATCTTCCGTGTGTCGAAAAAAGGAAAGATGAAAAAAATAAAATATTTTGTCCAGGTTAAACTAGCTAATAACAAAATTGTATTGCTCTAAGACCTACTATATCTCATTTTGCCCAATCGGGAGGTGAGATCGACGAATAATTCCTCACTGCAAGGAATCGTTAGGCCACCCATCGGATGATGAAATCCGAATTCTTCTTCAGCTTGATATAGCAAATCTTGAAACGAAGGATGGTTCAAGTATGAAACTGGAATAACAAACCGCTTCTTTTTATTTTCTCCGACATAAACAGCAAAATGCCCCTTTGGGACTTCAGTTCCTGTTGAACTTGATCTTTTTTCAGATGATAAAGACCGTCTAAGCATACGGGGAATGGCCATGGCTTTATTAATGTAAATCTTTGGTGAAGCTGAAACAAAGGAATATGTGAAAAGTTTTGTTAAGTAAATGAAAGATGAATAATATTGAAGGAAATGTTGATGTTTGTGAGTAGGGATGTAAAAGAATCAAATATTCTTTATTCGATTCGCGATTCGAATTCGAATATCATGATTCGAATTCGACAAATTCGAATAAGAATTCAAATAAGAATATATTTTTTGATTCGTATTATTTTGAATTCAATTCAATAACACAATATTCGATTCGATATTCGAATCGAATATTCGAATAATATATATTTATATTATATATTACTAATAAATACATATATATTAGTATTGATATTATATATATGTATATATATTTCATAATTCTTATGTTAATTTAATTTATTACCAACTAGTACTTATTTGATAAGTTTTTTATTATTCAGATTTTAATTTTATATTATAAAATAGTCACAATTTAAAGAAAAAACTATATAAAATAATTTAAAAAATTCGAATACGAATATTTGAATCGAATCGAATATATTCGAATATATTGGTCGAATCGAATACAAATACGAATATATTTTTCAATTCGAATAATAAACGAATACGAATACGAATATTCGAATATTAGTCGAATTCGAATCGAATACAGTTAATATTCGATTCGATTCGATTCTTTTACAACCCTATTTGTGAGCTTAGAAATGTGTATTATATATAGATGAACTTGTAAATGTCATATCCTTTAGAATGTAGATTGAGTGGTGAAGATACAAGCTCTTGGAGAAACTAAAGCACATGAAGAATCACATGTATTTGTCTTCAAATCTTCAAAATGTCATAATTAATGATTTGTCATCTTGGAAACAATTATTCCCCACCATCTCCAGCAGAAAACACCTCATACGACCACTGTATCATCACTGCATCGTATAATCTAAACAGATTTTTTGAAGGCATTGGGGTCCCCCTTATTTCATTTGGGCCTTCTGCTCTTCAACATATATGCATTCTAAGTTCTTGATAATTATTAGGCTTAATTACAAAAACTACCCCTGAGGTTTAGCCTAATTACAAAAAAACCCAGTTATCTACATATCCTTATCGCTTTAATTGCAAGAAGGATTTGTGCTGTTCGTTACCATAAATTGTAGGGTCTTATGCTCTTCAACAATTGTGCAAGATAATGTTGAGTCATAATTTTTAGTTTGGTGAAGAGTCATTCAAGTGGACACTAAATTGAAACATTAGTCCATGGAAAATCATATGGTTTTGTCTTCCAATCATAAATAGACAGCACAACTACGTACAACTTGATGGTAGAAAATAATTGCGTACTCATATTTTCTTTACCCGAATCCTTCATACAGACTTCTCTTGACTAGTTTCAAGTACATATTGTATCCATAATGTCATCCATACAATATGTGTACTTTGCATGAGATTTATAAAAAGTAATTCCCTGTCCAAAAAGATGTTCTGCCCTATTTACTTGTTCAACTTGACTTATGAAGTTTTAGAAGCAAAAATGGTTTTGGATAGGGATAATTACAGAAACCCCACTGAGGTTTGAGCTAATTACAAAAAACTCCAGAGGTTTTCTAAAATTACAAAAAACCCTTCAGGTTTGGTTTCGTTTTACATTTTCCCCCTTCATAAGCAAAAAAATTTAAAAGCCCCCTAATATTTATAGAGATATTAGAGTTACCCCCTTAAATTTAAGACATAGTCAAACCTGAGGGGGCTTTTTGTAATTTTGAAACATCTCCGGATTTTTTTGTAATTAGCCCAAAACTTAGGAGGATTTATGTAATTATCCCTTTTGGATAAGATAAAGGTGTCACTACATTTTTGTGGTAATTGTCCTTAACGGTGTGTTTGAACTTATGAAGTTAACACTAATCAGCAAAAGGAAACCAAACTGAAAGAACAAAAGAATTGAAATATTGTTGAGTCCATAGATAATTTGTACTATCAACTCAAAACCAGATAATACTTTTCCATCATAAAATGGCTCAGTAAATTTTCATGTATTCATTGACTGTAATTTTATCCCTGGATACAATGTTCCATGACAAAACATCCTCTGTCTGAAGAAAGGGAGAAAACAATAAAAACAAATGAATAAATCCTCTCTACAAGAAACTAATTTACAAAATTGTTTCCCCTAAAATATAGTGTATATATGTCACGTTGAGCTCAAGCGAGAGGTGAGATCGATGAATAAATCCTCACTGCAAGGAATTGTAAGTCCACCCATTGGATGATGAAACCCGAATTCTTCTTCAGCTTGAAATAGCAATTCTTGAAAACAAGGATGGTTTAAGTATGATACTGGAATAACAAAACGCTTCTTTTCGTTTTCCCCAACATAAACAGCAAAATGACCCTTCGGAACTTCAGCTCCTAATGAAGCTGATCTTTTTTCATTGGATAAGGATCGTCTCAGTATTTGGCGAATTGCCATTTTGGTATATGGCAAATCTTTGTGAGTTGAAATAAAAAAAACTTTCTTGGAAGTGTTTTGAAATAAGTGAAAGCTTGAGAGAGCTAGTGTATTTTTGAGAACTTGTTGATGGTTTTATAATCCAGAAATGTAATGTATTTATAGGTGAACATAGCAACTTGTGATATGAGGTATCACATGGATTTGTCTTTCAATCATCTTAAAAGATTTTAAGGCAACAACAATTTATGTGATCAAAAAATATTGTATTGTACCAACTCTGGCAAAATGGCCCTCAAATGACCCTACAATCCACACAGGATATCAAAATGTGATGTCCGCTTTTACCTAAAATTCATAAGTTTAGTTGGCTTCCTTACATTTCCCTAATTCAGATCAACGGCACATATAATTTAGTTGGCATGTCCAAATTCTTGATAAGGAGTTGGAAGGCAAAATCATGTGATCCAATTGATTTCTGTTGAGGGCCATTTTTTCAAGAATTGGTAGGGAAAAATGTTTTCCATCCAACCAATGAATGCTTTATTTTTCTGCTTTAAAATCTCCGAATGATTGAAAGACAAATCCATGTGATTTCACATGTGCTTATGTTTCTCAAGTTTAACTAGCCACTGTTAGAGTAGTTTAATATTTATTATTATTGTGATTAATTTGTAATGTTAAGGGTAGTATAGTCTTTTTATCTTCCTTGTAGCCCTAGCTCTATTTAAGAGGTTTCATCCTCATTTGTAATTGTAGTCTTGCTTCTCCCAAATTGCAAGAACACATTTTCTCTCTTCATTTTGCAATGTATAACCTTTTTGTTCTATCATGGCATCAGAGCCAAATTTAATCCCATACACAACGTTCGCAGAAATTTTTTTATTGCAGTTGATAGTTTCAGTAGATCGGAGCGTATCGAAGTAGATCGGGCGATTCGTTGAAGATATCGGGGATCGGTCAGTAGATCCGAGCGGACGAGCAACCGCGGCCTTCATAGTTTTTGATGTTTGGGTAATCTTCCTTACTTTGTTTTTCAAATATTTTGGGTTTGAATCTGTTTTGTTTGTTTGGGTTTGGCCTCTTTTGTTGGTTTTGGTTGTGCTTGTTCGTTGGTAGTGCAATATGGCTTCTGAAAAGGATGATTCGTTGCAATCTATTGGTGTTCGGTTGGATGGGAAAAATTACACGTATTGGAGTTATGTGATAAAAAAATTTTGAGGGGAAAACGGATGTGGAGTATCGTAAATGGTACTCAATCTAAACCTAAGAGTGAGAATAATGACAAATATCTTGAACAACTTGAGGCTTGGGAGGTTAATAATTCAAGATTATTACTTGGATTAATAATTCTGTTGAGAGTTCGATTGGTATGCAATTGGCAAAATATGACACGGCCAGGAAGTTTGGCAACACTTAGAACGATTGTACACACAATCCATTTTGCTAAACAATATCGATTAGAAATGGACATTCGAACTCGCAAATGAAAGACACGAGTATTCGTGAATTCTATTCGAATGACAAATCTTTGGGACCAATTAGCTCGGACAGAATCAAAGAGCTTAGTGCATTTGCTCCTTATATTGCCCGACGTAATGAACAACGGTTGGTTCGGTTTAATGGCTCTTCGTGATGATTTTAAGTCTTTGTGGGAATATTTTGCATCGTAATCCTCTTCCAACCGTTACTTCGTGGTCAATGAATTAATTAATTGATGAAACACGCCACAAGTCTCGCATCGATAAAGGGGATCCTTCCAACACCTACCCATTTGTCTTAGCTGCTTCCAAACCGCCCATTCCGTAAGTATCCGAATAAGTCAATCCTGGGTTGTTGCTCCAGATGCATGTAGCTTTTGTAGAACTCCGGGTCATTGGAAGGCTCGATGTCCGGTTGATGAATCGATCGACCTCGCGTGCCCTCATCCTCAATTTCCTCAACGTGGTCCTGGACCACCTCCATCAATAATACTGCTGCACTGTACCACCATCACCACCTACTCTCCTTCGCATTGCGGATAATCTCTACGAGCGCCTGGTTCGAAAATTCCTTAGTCTTCAACCACATGCTATGTCTTGCGGGTTCATCGGCTCCGAGTTCCTCATGTATATCTTCCTCTATTTGGTTATTAGACTCGGAGCTTCTCATCATATGTCCCCAATGCAGAATCCTTTGTTTCTATTTCTCCTTCGAACTCGTGTCTCATCCATGATTTGTTGATGGCACGCCTTTATGCATTTAGCAGTGTTGGTTCTGTCATCTCACCACATGTGTCTTTACCTAGTGTTTATCACATTCCTCAACTTACTTTAAATCTTGTTTCGATTGGTCAATTATGCGATTCTCAGTTATTCTCGTGACTTTCTCTTCGATTCTTGTCGTGTGCGGATCCTCACTCCCAGGATTGGGACAGCCGTAGGAGTGGAGGGTTATATATTTTGGATGAACTTGAGTACCGGATGTTGCAAAAGATCTACTATTGATTTGTCTTCTTTTCGTTTGGGTCCATCTTCGTCGATTTTTATTTATGGCATTCTCGTTTGGGTCATGTATCTTTTTCTCGTTTGAAGTACTTAGCCTTTCTCGGACTATTAGGAAACTTGAAAACTCATGATATTTCTAGTTGTAGTGGTTGAAAACTTGCTAAGTTTTCAAAGATTGCCTTTTAGTAAAAGCATGTCCATTTCTACTTCACTATTCGATTTGATTCATTCGATGTTTGGGGACCTTCTCCAATTGCCACAAAAGGAGGGTCTCGATATTATGTTTCTTTTATTGATGATCACACACGCTATTGTTGGGTTTATCTAATGAAACGCCGTTCGATTTCTTAGGCATTTATACATCTTTTTCGAGCTCTTGTCAAAACACAACATTCTCGCGGTTATCAAGTGTTTTTTCGATGTGATTTGGGTGGGGAGTATACCTCTAATAATTATCGTGAAATGCTTGCTTTAGATGGAACCATATATCAAACTTCATGTACTGATACTCCTTAACAAAATGGTGTTGCTGAAAGAAAACATAGACATATCATGGAAACTGTTCATTCTCTTTTATTATCTCGCTCTGTTCCTAGAGAATTGGGAAAGGCATTCTACACTGTTTATTCAATCAATAGAATCCCAACTCGCCTATACTGGGTGTGTGTCACCATTTGAGAAATTATTTGGTTGCACTCCGATTACTCTTTTTACGAGTTTTTGGTTCTACATGCTTTGTTCTTCGTCCTCACGTAGAACGTAGTAAATTGTCATCTCGCTTACGCCATGTGTGTTTTCTTAGGCTATGGGGATGGTCAAAGGGGTATCGTTGTTATGATCTGTTGCACAAAAATTATATGTGTCACGTCATGTTTTCTTTCTTGAGCATATTCATCTTTTCTCCATTCCATCTAGCTCTCAATGTGTCTAAATCGATCTTTTCCATATTGATCCTTTTGCTTGTGATATAGATGATATACTGCAGATCTTTGTACCGATGTAAGCTACGATACTATTGTTCCCTCTCCTCCTGCGACTATCTCCTCACCTCATAAATGCGATCGTGGATCCCGCTCCCGTTATCCTTCACGTGTTCGTAAGTCTACTCAATTACCGATATTGTCCATTCTTCTTATTCACCATCTTTTACATCATTTTTGTCATCTATTCACAATCTCTCGAGCGACTTCTTACAAAAGAGGCGACTCTTGACCTCTTTGGCAACAAGCTATGGGTGAAGAATTGTCCGCTTTGTCAAAATCAAACTTGGGATTTGGTACCTCTACCACAAGGTAAAAATGCAATTGGTTCTCGTTGGGTGTATAAAATCAAAACTAAATCGATGGTTCAATTGAGCGGTATAAGGCACGATTGGTTGCTAAAGGTTTTTCTCGGAGATATGGTTTAGATTATGAGAAACTTTTGCTCTATTGCAAAGATGACTACAGATTCGACACTTATTGCGATTGCATCCGCTCGTAGATGGCATATATCCCAAATGGATGTCGAAATGCCTTCTTGAATGGAAATCTTCAAGAAGAGGTTTATATGGTTCTTCCTCCCAAAGTGTGATCCATAATCGAGGAGATGTCGTAAACTAAAGAAAGCTTTGTATGGTCTCAAACAAGCACCTCGTGCTTGGTTTGAGAAGTTCTCGATTTCTATTCTTTCTCTTGGTTTTAAATCGTAGTGATCATGATTCTCGCTCTTTTTATCAAGAATCTTCTGCAATGGTATTATTGTGCTCTCCTTATATGTTGATGATATGATTATTACGGGTAATGATGTTGATGGGATTACCGCTAAAATCGAAATTGTCCTCTCTTTTTGAAATGAAAGACTTGGGTTCTCTCGATATTTTCTCGGTATTGAAGTCGATTGGTCACCTAAAGGTTATCTCCTTTCACAGATCCAAGTATGCAATCGGTATTCTTGATCGTGCTCGCTAACCGACACTAAAATGATCGTGATTCTCCCATTGAAGTTAATGTTCGATATTCTTCTTCGGATGGCACACCTTTGGATGATCCTACTATGATCGTGCCATTGTTGGCGCTTTGGTTTATCTCACTATTACACGCCCGAGATATTGCTTATGTTGTTCACATTGTTAGTCGATTCGTTCTTCTCCTACCACTTTGTTCATTGAGGAGTTTTCTTCGTATCTTACGCTACCTTAGAGGTACCATCTTTCAAAGTCTCTTATTTTCGTCTCTTCTCTTTGGAGTTACGTGTCTTCTCGGATCTTTGATTGGGCGGTGATCCTGTAGATCGTAAATCTACTACTTTGGATTTTGCATTTTTCTTGGAGATTCTCTTATCTTGTGGAAGAAGCAAAAAACAAAGTGTTATCTCTCATTCTTCTATCTGGGCCAGTCACCGAGCTATGGCCTACTACCACCGAGATCGTTTGGTTACGATGGCTTCTTTGGCGATATGGTCGTTTTCTTCATCATCCCACTCCTATGTATCTGCGATAATAAGAGTGCCATCCAAATTGCCCACAATGCGGTGTTTTCACGAAAAGGACAAAGCATATTGAAATTGATTGTCATCTTACTCGTCACCATCTTCAACACGACACTATTACTTTGCCGTTCATTACTTCCTTATCACAAATTGCGACTTCTTCACTAAAGCACACCCGCTTCCTCGTTTTCGTTTTTTGGTTGGCAAACTCTCGATGCTACTTGCAGCCGCATCTTGAGTTTGTGGGGAGATGTTAGAGTAGTTTAATATTTGTTATTATTGTGATTTATTTGTAATGTTAAGGGTAGTATAGTCTTTTTATCTTCCTTGTAGAAATTTCTATTTAAGAGGTTTCATCCTCATTTGTAATTGTAGTCTTGCTTCTCCCAAATTGCAAGAACACATTTTCTCTCTTCATTTTGCAATGTATAACCTTTTTGTTCTATCAGCCACCACATATCCATCTTACTCTATATATACACACAACACAGTTCTATCTTCCAACCAGCAACAAGTTCTCCAACAACTTTAGCTTTCTCAGTTTTCACTTATTTCACAAAACTTTCCATATTTTTTTGGGCAAGATTTACATTGATACAATCATGGCCATTTGCCAAATGCTTAGACGGTCTTTATCCAGCGAAAAGAGATCAAATTCATTCGAACTGAAGTCCCAAAGGGACATTTTGCTGTTTATGTTGGGGAGAATGAAAAGAAGCGATTTGTTATTCCAGTATCATACTTAAACCACCCTTCGTTTCAGGAATTGCTATTTCAAGCTGAAGAAGAGTTCGGGTTTCATCATCCAATGGGCGGCCTTACAATTCCTTGCAGTGAGGATTTATTCCTTGATCTAACCTTGCGCTTGAGCTGAACATGATGTGTTGTACACTAGTTTTAGAAGCACACAGTTTTGTAGTTAGTTTTTCTGTTTTTCTCTCTCCTACAAACAGTATATTTGTAAGGAGAAGAAATGTATCCAAGGAGAAAATTAATGTAAATGAATATAAATGAGTTTCAGATGCAAAAGCATTGTCTTGTTTAAGATGGTAACACTAATTTTATGTGACTCAACAATTCAAATCTTTCTGTTCTTTGTTTTGTTTCCTTTTGCTGTTAATTTATCCATAACAGAGTTTTATTACCGAGGGGTTTTACATTCGGACACATATTATGAAAATACAGTATTTTCTATTTCTGATGGCCACACCACTATTCTATGGTTGTCATACCTAAAGCCAATAGTCAACTCATGCATATATGTCCCAAAGGGACACACATTATGTTTGAATAACCAAATGAAATAGAACAAATAAAAATTTATAACCTTGTCCTATGAAAAACCCGTTTTTTCGTTCTTAGAGCTTTAATAAGCCTTGTTGAACTAGAACTTGGGTTTGATCATCCTGAGCTTTTAATAAGTTTCATGTGAATTGCACACCGATGATAAAATGATATGGACGCCGTTATGTCTCCCAATCAATTTGGTAGGCATTTACTTCTTTCAAATTAAAATGTTCACTATTCAGTCTGTCATAACATCCATTAGTTACTAGGGATAATTACAAAAACACCCCTAAGGTTTGGACTAATTACAAAAAAAAACCCTAAGGTTTGGGCTAATTACAAAAAAAACCCAGAGTTCTTTGAAAATTACAAAAAACTCCTTGAAGTTTGATTCCGTCTTACATTTTTCCCCGTGATTTTCGGAAACATTTCAAAAAAAAACCTGACATTTGCAAAAATATTACAGTTACCCCCTTTAAATTTAAGACTAAATGAAACCTGAAGGGGTTTTTTGTAATTTTGAAACATGTCTGGTTTTTTTTGTAATTAATCTAAACCTCAGGGGTGTTTTGTAATTATCCCTTAGTACTAAATATGATTTGAAGTCAGAAGCATGTGATTCTTGATCTGCTAATATATAATAATCTAGTGTTCCCTTGAATAACTCTCTTCACCAAACTTCAAAAGTAAAAGATGTCAATATTCATTGTCTTGATTGAAATAGGTAAATAAATAGGCTTCTTGTTTGCATTTAATGAACAGGAAACAAAATTTGTATAGTTTGAGGCAGTGGGGCATCATGAAATTACTCAAAACAATAAATTTCCTCCTCAGAATTTGACTAAGTACTGATGTGAATAAAGTTTTTCAAATTTTTATTATATCCCTCAGCATAATGTACAACCTTGATCATCCTTACAAAAATGTGTTCTACAAATGTATACTAACTCTAACATCTCATAATCAACTCAACTTAGAGGTGATATCAATGAATAATTCCTCACTGCATGGAATTGTAATGGCCCCCATTGGATGATCAAACCCGAATTCTTCCTCAGCTCAGTTCAGCAATTCTTGAAATGACGGTTGGTATAAAAAAGATATTGGAACAACAAATCTCTTCTTTTCACCTTCTCCAACATAAACAGCCAAATATCCTTTAGGAATATGGTTTTCAGCCAATGAAGGCCATCGAATAAGCTGTTTAGTAATACGAGGTAGCCGGATGGCCATAGTATGGGCAAAATGTTCTTTCTTTTCTTGAACAAGAGAAAAAAAATAAAATTGTCAAGATTGTAGAAAATTACTTATTTGAAACTATTGAATTAGTTGGTTGCTAAACAGGTGTATATATAGATGAATGGCCACCACTTGCAGAATTTGTTGTGAAGAGAGATTTTAAAATAGAGTAGTACATGAGAGATCACATGGATTTGTCATCTGATTGTATAGTAAAATTGAAGTATAATTCACAAAAGTTGGTGGATATGATGAACTTAGCATTTAAGTATATATATATCTTAGGGATAATTACAAAAAAGCCCCCTGAGTTCGGGCTAATTACACAAAAAACCAATGGTTTTTGGAAATTGCAAAAAAACCCTTGAGGTTTGATTCCATCTTACATTTTCTCCTTTATAAGCAAAAAACATTTCAAAAAACTACACTGATATATGTAGAAATTTTACAGTGACCTCCTTAATTTTAAGACAAAATTCCTAGTTTTTTTTTTTTGTAATTTTGAAACATTTCTGGGATTTTTAGTAATTAGCCCAAACCTTAGGGGGTCTTTTGTTTGAGGGCCATCAATGATCATACTGATTTGTAGAGTAAGTCTACTTAGAATTTTCCTTCCATTCTTCATACAATATTTACTCTCCTATATTAGCAATTGCATCCCTGTTAACAGTAACTTTCAGTGCTAAAAAGCATTTGCATACAATATCAGTCAATTTCAGCATTGTTCTTGTCCTATTTTATAAAGCCGAATATTTCCTCAAACATATGTATAATGGTATTCGACCTGAGGCTCACACTATACAAATTCGGCTTGCTATTCCATAAATGCAAACAGGAAGCCTAATTACCTTTTCCAATCAATATAATGGAGTTATAAATAGTGACATACTTAACTTTTGAAATATTAGCACATGAACAATAGCAAGGTTCTGCCTTATAATCGTCATTAGTACTAAAGGAAGTTAAAACAGCGAATAATTTGGAAGAAACAAATTTTACCATTTCAGATGGCACAGCAAAAGAAAATAAAACTAGGAACAGAAAGATTTGAACAACTGAGTCTATGCAAAATTAGTGTTATAGTGTTAATAGAATTTCAGGTATATTCATATACTCTAATTCTCTGTTTGGATACAATTTTTCTCCTTACAAATGTAATCTACTGTAGGAGAAAAACAGAAAAAAACTAACTACAAAACTGTGTGCTTCTAAAACTAGTGTACAACACTTCACGTTCTGCTCAAGCGAGAGGTTAGATCAGTGAATAAATCCTCATTGCAAGGAATAGTAAGGCCACCCATTGGATGATGAAACCCGAATTCTTCTTCAGCTTGAAATAGCAATTCTTGAAACGAAGGATGGTTCAAGTATGAAACTGGAATAACGAACCGCTTCTTTTCGTTTTTCCCAACATAAACGGCAAAATGCCCCTTAGGAACTTCAGTTCCTGATGAATTTGATCTCTTTTCGCTGGATAAAGATCGTCTCAGTATTTGGTGAATGGCCATTTTCGTAGGAAAACTTTTCTTGGAAGTGAATGGAAATAAGTGAAAGCTTGAGAAAGCTAATGTGTTTTGAGGACTTGTTGATGGATTTGAAATCCATAAATGTGTTGTATTTATAGGTGAACATAGCACATGAGGAATCACATTGATTTTCAAGGCAACAGCAATTTGTGTGATCAAAACATATTGTATGCTACCAACTCTGGCAAAATGGCCCTCAAATGACCCTACAATCAACAGGATATCAATATGTGATGCCCCCTTTTACCTAAAATTCATAAATTTAGTTGGCTTCCTTACATTTCCCTAATTCAGATCAACGGCACATATAAAATCTATAAGGTTGACAGAGATAGACAGACTATAACACAGGCACATAATAGAGATTTCATGTGAGCTGTTGATCTGAATTGGTAGGATACAATATTTGTCATCACACAAATTCTTGTTGCCTTGAAAATTAAAATCTTGATGATGATTGGAAGACAAATCATGTGATTCTTCATGTGCTTATGTTTCTCAAGTAGTTTAACAGGCCATCACATATTCACTTACTATGTTCACAAACTCTGTCCGAAATTGCATTTCTAGTTCACCTATGTATATAACAAATTTCTGGATTACATCAAGCAACAAGTTTTCAAATTTATTTCAGCTTTCTCAGCTTTCATTTATTTCACAATACCTTCTATAAAGTTTTTCATTTAACCTCAGCAAAAAACACTTCATAGCTCATACAACAATGGCCATTCGCCAAATTCTGAGACGATCTTTATCAAACGAAAAGAGATCACATTCATCTGGAACTGAAGTCCCAAAGGGACATTTTGCTGTTTATGTTGGGGAGAATGAAAAGAAGCGTTTTGTTATTCCAGATTCGTACTTGAACCATCATTCGTTTCAAGAATTGCTATATCAAGCTGAAGAAGAATTCGGGTTTCATCATCCAATGGGTGGCCTTACTATTCCTTGCAATGAGGATTTATTCATTGATCTAACCTCTCGCTTGAGCTGAACACGATATGTATACTATGTTTTAGAAACACACAGTTTTGTAGTTAGTTTTTCTGCTTTTCTCTCTCCTGCAATACAGTATATTTGTAAGGAGAAAATTAGTGTAAATGAATATACAAAAGCATTGTCTTGTTTAATGGTATTTTGCGGTCACAAAGGATAGAAGATGCACTCCTCCATTTATTCCAACCCGCCTGGATCCTATGTGTGACATATTTATTGATTTCTCCATTATCTTCAATTATAGATCCTAAATATTTAAAACTCTTTGTTATACTAACTTCCTGTCCATCAATTTTAACCTTCGTCTCATTGTTCCTGTTGTTTTTACTAAAGTTGCATTCAATGTATTCTGTTTTAGTCCTACTTATAGTAAAACCTTTTGATTCGAGTGCTTCTCTCCAAACTTCCAATTTTGCATTTACTCCTTCCGTTGTTTCATCAATTAAAACTATATCGTCCGCAAATAGCATACATTCAGGGATGGATTTTTGTAAGTGTTTAGTGATTTCATCCATTAGTACTAAATATTGTTCGAAGGCAGAACCATGTGATTCTTGATCTGCTAATATATATTAATCTAGTGTTCACTTGATTAAATCTCTTCACCAAACTTCAAAAGTAAAAGATGTCACTATTCATTATCTTGATTGAAATAGGTAAATAAATAGGCTTCTTGTTTGCATTTAATGAATAGGAAACAATTTGTATAGCTTGAGGCAGTGGGGCATCATGATATAACTCAAACAAGAAATTTCCTCAACAGAATATGACTAAGTAATGATGTGAAAAAAGTTTTTTTAAATGTATGCTCTTTCTTTTTACAAGGGATATGCTTTTATCCATCCGGGGGAAATATTAATCATCCTTACAAGAATCTGTTCTACAAATGTATAATACTAACTCTAACATCTCATAATCCACTCAACTGAGATGTGATATCAATGAATAATTCCTCACTGCATGGAATTGTAAGGGCCCCCATTGGATGATCAAACCCGAATTCTTCCTCAGCTCGGTTCAGCAATTCTTGAAATGACGGTTGGTACAAAAATGATATTGGAACAACAAATCTCTTCTTTTCACCTTCTCCAACATAAACAGCCAAATATCCTTTAGGAATATGGTTTTCAGCCAATGAAGGCCATGGAATAAGTTGTTTAGTAATACGAGGCACGCGGATGGCCATAGTATAGGCAAAAAATTATTTCTTTCCTTTTACAAGAAAAAAATAAATTTGTGAAGATAGTAGAAAATTACAATTGTTGAAACTATTGAGTTAGTTGGCTGCTAGAAAGGGGTGTGTGTGTGTATATATATATATATATATATATATATATATATATAGAATTTAGTACATGAGAGATCACATGGATTTGTTCATCCGATTATATAGTAAAAATTGAAGTATAATTCACATAATGGCACTGAGAAGCTTCTGCTGTTTGTTATGATAAGTGGTAGGGTCTTATGTTGTTCGACAAATTTGCAACTCCAAATTCCTTGATAAGTAGTTGGAAGGCAAAATCATGTTTTTTTTAGGTGAGAGGAGACATCACAATTTGTTATGAAATTGATTTCTGTGGGGTCTTTGTCAGTAGACTTGGTAGGATACAATATTTCTGATCACACAAATTGTTGTTGCCTTGAAAATTAAAATCTTGATGATGATTGTAAGATAAATTAATCCATGTGATTCCTCATGTGCTTATGTTTCTCAAGTACTATAACAGGCCACAACATATCCACTTACTATGTTCACCACTCAATCCAATTTGCATTTCTTCATCACCTATTTATACAACACATTTCTGGATTACAACCAACAACAAAAACATTTTAAACTTTCTCAGCTTTTACTTAACAATATACCCCAGAAAGTTTTTCGTTTCACCTCAAAAAGATTCACTTTACTCAAATATGGCAATTCGCCAAATGCTGAGACGATCTTTATCCAGCGAAAAAAGATCAGCTTCATCAGGAACTGAAGTCCCAAAGGGACATTTTGCTGTTTATGTTGGGGAGAACGAAAAGAAGCGTTTTGTTATTCCAGTATCGTACTTGAACCACCCTTCGTTTCAAGAATTGCTATTTCAAGCTGAAGAACAATTCGGGTTCCATCATCCAATGGGTGGCCTTACAATTCCTTGCACTGAGGATTTATTCGTTGATCTAACTTCTCGCTTGAGTAGAACATGATGTGTATACAATGTTTTAGAAACACAGTTTTGTAGATTAGTTTTTCCGTTTTTTCTCTCCTAAAGTACAGTACATTCGTAAGGGGAAAAACTGTATCCAAGGAGAAAACTAGAGTATATGAATATACCCTGAATTTTTTTTATTGAGCAAGTTCAGATGCAAAACCATTGTCTTCTGTATAATCAACAATTCAAATCTTAATGTTCTTAGTTTTGTTTCCTTTTGCTGTTTACTTATCCATAGCCGAGTTTTATTACCGAGGGTAGGGTCTCAAGTACAGACACCTTAAATGTGTTCAGCTTTGAGAATAAGTTCATATAAATTGCACGCTGATGATAAAAGATACGGATGCCGTTATGTCTTACAATCATACGGAACCAGTCAAGAAAAGCCTTCTTGAGGATCAGAAGTTGTTTGAGTAAAAAGTAATCCTAGGTCAGAGTTATTTCTAAATATCAAGCTGTGTTGGCTAAGTGCCATCCAAAATGGCAGGCATTTATTTCAAAATGTTTAGAAGATACAACCGTGTGATTTTTCGACTGAATAATTTTTTTAGCATGTATACGGACGGCCATGGTTCTACAAAAGATAGTTCCTCAAGAGGGTCAGAGGAAAGAGATGACTGAAACTGATCTATATTGAGTTTGCAATTTGTAAGACTTATGCTGGTTGTATGATCAGTTCAATAATGTGCTAATTAGG
This sequence comes from Rehmannia glutinosa, assembly GCA_016081115.2. Taxonomy (NCBI): domain Eukaryota; kingdom Viridiplantae; phylum Streptophyta; class Magnoliopsida; order Lamiales; family Orobanchaceae; genus Rehmannia; species Rehmannia glutinosa. The sequence goes on along the minus strand of JABTTQ020001022.1, from coordinate 322,614 downwards.
TTTGAGCATATATAAGTGATCAATATAGGTAGTGTTTACAATCACTAAAAAAAGTGCTTCTCATCTTTTGACTTTAAAAAAAAAGTATTTTTTAGTGTTTGCAAATGCCAACTTGTGCTTCATTTAATCAGCAGAGAGATTAGTGTTTTAGATATCGATTCTGTTTCGGTTTGACTTTTACAAACAAATAAGCAATTTTATTCTCAACTACTTTTACTTCTCTGATAAATCACTTCTTCTAAAAACAAAAGTTTTTGCAAACACTCCCATAATCTTCAATTTCAGGCTGTGTGAGGAAGATTTCATAGGGTACATGTTAGTACATGAAGAATCACATATTTTTGTCTGTCAATCATCAAATATATGATATATATAGTTAAATGCTAAGTTCATCTTATCCATATACTCTTTGTAAATTATACTAGATAATTGGAAGACAAATCCATGTGATCTCTCATGTACTACTGTTTTTGCCTGGTTATGTTATATGGCCCCCTTATTTTTTTTTAATAAGTTCTGAAAAGACTTGGTTGAAAAATTTCAAATAAATCGAAAGATACGGGTTGAACCCCTACTTTATTTTTAAACTTGTGATTTTTTTTTTAAGTGAGAGGAGGCATCATATTTTGTTATCCAATTGATTTCTGTGGGGTTATTTGAGGTCCATTTTTACAGCATTGGTAGGGAACAATGTTTTGTATCCAACCAATGAATCCTTCATTTTTCTGCTTTCAAATCTCTGTAATGATCGATCGACAAATCCATGTGATTGCTCATGTGTTTATGTTTCTCAAGTATAATTTAACAGGCCACCACAAATCCACTTGCTTTATCCACTACATTTCTATGTTCACTGCCTATATATACAACACATTTCAGGGTTATAATCACCAACAACTTCATAACTTTTATCAGCTTTCACTTATTTCACAAAACTTTCCAGATTTTTTTTGCAAGATTTTAAATTGATAGAATCATGGCCATTCGCCAAATGCTTAGACGGTCCTTATCATCTGAAAAGAGATCAAATTCATCAGGAACTAAAGTTCCAAAGGGCCATTTTGCTTTTTATGTTGGGAAAAACGAAAAGAAGCGTTTTGTTATTCCAGTTTCATACTTAAACCACCCTTCGTTTCAAGAATTGCTATTTCAAGCTGAACAAGAGTTCGGGTTTCATCATCCAATGGGTGGCCTTACTATTCCTTGTAGTGAGGATTTATTTGTTGATCTCGCGTCCCGATTGAGCTGAACATGATGTGTATACTATGTTTTAGAGGAAACACAGTTTTGTAAACTAGTTTCTGTAACAAACTTACATTCTTTTTGTTTTTCTGTTTTTTCTCATCTTCTGAAGACAGAGGATGTTTAGTCATGGAACATTGTATCCACTGATAAAATTACAGTCAATGAATACATGAAATATTACTGAGCATTTTATAATGCAAATGTATATCATCCGGTTTTGAGTTGTCAGTACAAACTATGTATGGACTAAAAAATTTAAAAAAAGGATAATTACAAAAATACCCCTGAGTTTTGGGTTAATTACAAAAAAATCCAGACATGTTTCAAAATTACAAAAAACCCGTTCAAGTTTCGTTTTGCCTTAAAATTAACGGGGGTAACTCTAATATTTTTGTAAATGTGAAATGTTTCCGAAAATCATCGGGAAAAATATAAGATGGAATCAAACATCAAAGGGGTTTTTGTAATTTTCAAAGAACTCTAGGTTTTTTTGTAATTAGCCCAAACCTTAGGGGTGTTTTTGTAATTATTCCCTTAAAAAAATTCAATTCTTTTAGTTTGGTTTCCTTTTGCTGATTAGTGTTAGCTTCATAAGTTTCATTACAGAGAATTTACAGTCCAAACACACAGTTAAGGGCAATGGTTCTCATCATGCAAAAATGTGCCACTGCCACAAAAATGTTATGACACCCTTGTCTTATCCGAAACCCATTTTTGCTTCTAGAAGCAAGGTCGAACAATTAATTAAAATTAATCATTGGAAAATTTATTTACTTTTTATAATTCTCATTCAAAGTACACATTATTCATGATAGAAAAAGATGGATGACAATATGGCTTGCCTATGCAATTGCAACTATTAAAAACAAGTCTGTTAATTGAAGGATCAATTTTTGTTCATGTAAATCAAATCTGAGGACAAGATCTTTTTTTTTTTTTTTTTTGTAGCATCAAGTTGTGCCGTGTTGGCTATGTTATCCCAAACTGGTAAGCTTTTATTTGATTTACCATGTTCACATTCAATAACTTGACATGACAGAACCATGTGAACTTTCATGTGCTAATGTCACAGTTTAATGGCCCAACTTGACTTCATTATCTTGCACAGTTGTTGAAGAGCATAAGACCCTACAACTTATGATAACCAATGTTGTAAAAATCGGTCTAGTGCACAGTGCCCTAGCCTTTTTCACCGATTTTCCCAAAATCGCCAAAAATCTTCTGGGGCAAAAATCGGCGGGCCTAGGCGGCAAAAAAATCGGGAAAAATCGGTCTGACAGCGGTCTAGTCGGAATAAATCGGCAAAAATCGGAAAAATCGCCAAAATACAAAAAAATGAAAAAATAAGAAAAACTGCTTTGAGAACTTACAGGCGCGACGCCACGGCTGATTTCTGCAACCTTGATGATAACTAACAGCACAAATCCCACTTGCAATTAAGGCGATAATGATATGAAGATGCCTCTGAGTACTATATCAAGACCCAAATAGGTCCCATACACATGAATATCTTTGGTTTTTATAATAAGGGTAATTATAAAAACACCCCTGAGATTTGGGCTAATTACCAAAAAACCCAGAGTTATTTGAAAATTACATAAAACCCCTTGAGGTTTGATTCCGGGTGATTTTCAAAAATATTTCAAAAAACCCCCTCACATTTACAAAAACATTACATTTACCCCCTTTAATTTAAGACAAAATGAAACCTGAAGGTTTTTTTTTGTAATTTTGACACATCTCTGGGTTAATTAACCCGAACCTCTGGGATGTTTTTGTAATTATCCCTTTATAATATGTACTCTGTAGGCAATGTTATATATCTATAATGCTGAGTTATTTCTTGCAACATAATAGTACTTTAGTTAGTATAATAGTACTTCAATTATAAGACAATTGAAAAACAGATCCATGTGATATCTTCATCAAATTCGACATATCCGGTTAATTAGAGTAGGGTCATTTGAGAGCTATGTTGCCAGACTTGGTAGGACACAATATTTCTGATCACAAAAATTGTTGTTGCCTTGAAAATTAAAATCTTGATGATTATTGTAAGACAAATGCATGTGAATCCTCATGTGCTTATGTTTCTCAACTACTTTAACATGCCACACCACATTTCCAGTTACTATGTTCACCACTCAATCCAAGTTGCATTTCTTCATCACCTATATATACAACACATTTCTGGATTACAACCAACAACAAAAACACTTTAAGCTTTCTCAGCTTTTACTTAACAATATTTCCCAGAAAGTTTTTGCAAGATTCACTTTATACAAAAATGGCCATCCGCCAAATGCTGAGACGATCTTTATCCAACGAAAAAAGATCAGCTTTTTCAGGAGTTGAAGTTCCAAAGGGACATTTTGCTGTTTATGTTGGGGAAAACAAAAAGAAACGTTTTGTTATTCCAGTATCATACTTAAACCACCCTTCGTTTCAAGAGTTGCTATTTCAAGCTGAAGAAGAATTCGGGTTCCATCATCCGATGGGTGGACTTACTATTCCTTGCACCGAGGATTTATTCATTGATCTAACCTCCCGCTTGAGCAGAACATGATGCGTATACTATGTATTAGACGAAACACAGTTTTGTAAAATTAGTTTTTTCTGTTTTTTTTTCTCCTACAATTACATTAGAGTTGTAAGGAGAATTAGTGTACAAGGAGAAAATTAGAGTGTATGAATATACTTTAGAAAATTTATTGAGAAATTCTCAGATGCAAAAGCATTATCTTTGACTTTCAGTTGGTAACACTAATTTTATATAGCCTCAGCAGTTCAAGTTTTATGTTCTCAGTTTTTTCACCTTATACTTTTAACTTATAAGTAAAATAAAATAATATTTTAGGGGGATTCTTTATTTTTTCCCTCTTGAAAATATATAGTACACTCTCTTTCTAATGGCCTCCACCAGCTGTTCTGATGTTTTCATACTTAAGCCAATAATTTCCTAATGTACCAGAAAGATACATATTATGTTTGAACTACAAATAAATAGAAAAAAAAAGTCCATTTTGCAGGGGCCGAGCTAGACCCATATCTTTGGGGGGGAGGGGCTAAATAATTTTGGGGGGCTAAATCAATAAAAAATAAATATTTAGTGCTAAAAATAAATATTTTAAAATAAAATATACATATAAATAATATAATTTTCAAGAATTTTGGGAGGGGGGGGTAAAGCCCCCCATTCAATGCCAAGGATACGCCCCTGCCATTTTGTGCCTACAACTTGATAAGCCATGTTGAGCAACAACTAGGTTTTGATCATCCTGACATGGATCACAATTTTTTTAGGGATAATTACAAAAACACCCCTAAGGTTTGAACTAATTACAAAAAAACCCAGAGTTCTTTGAAAATTACAAAGAACCCTTTGAAGTTTGATTTTGTCTTACATTTTTCCCAGTGATTTTCGAAAACATTCCACAAAACCCCCTGACAAAACATTACAGTTACTCACCTTAAATTTAAGACAAAACGAAATCCGAAGGTTTTTTTTTTTGTAATTTTGAAACATGTCTAGGTTTTTTTGTAATTAACCCAAACCTCAGGGGTGTTTTTGTAATTATCCCTTTTTTTTAATAAATTGGGAGGAGTTGTTGGAGGGGAGGAGATAAATTTCAAAGAAACTGAAAATACATGATTCGAACTGGTCAACACCCTTTACTAGCGATACCACTTGAGCTAAAAGCTCGTGGTGACTCTGGATCACAGTTAAGGACAATGGTTTTCATCATGCAAAAATGTGCCTGAAGGGATACATGTTATCCGAAACCCGTTTTTGCTTCGAGAACTTGATAAGCCAGGTCGATCAAGTAAATAGGGTTGACCATCGTGAAACGTTAATTAAATTTTATAATTCTCATGCAAAATACACATTATTGATGATAGAAAAGATGGACGATATTATTATTTAAAGCTAAATATTTCCTTGACAGATAACAAGTTCATCCTTGATTGGAAAATTTTATGTTTATAGGCTTTACCAGATCATATGGTATTTTCATAAGGCCACTCTGCCTCAAACCTCAATTTTTTTTTTTTTTTTTTTGTGATTTTGAAACTTGTCCCAAAACCTCGGGGGTAATTTTTGTAATTGTCCCTATTATTTTTCGGCTATTGAAGAACATCAAAGAAGATGTTGGAAAATAAAGTTAATAGAAAAAAAGAACTGCAAAAAGAGTTTATAATAAGAACTCTAACTGGTTTATGCATTTTCATTTAACAATGGCGCCGAGTATACAAAAGTTTTCATAAGTAATATAATATTAATCTGTCCAGGGATACAGTTTATACCCGACAAAAGTATCTTCTGTGTGTACAAAAAAAAGATGAAAAAAATGTTTGTCAATGAACTAGCTAATAACAAAATTGTATTGCTCAGACCTACTATATCTCATTTTGCCCAATCGGGACAGTGAGATCAACGAATAAATCTTCACTGCAAGGAATAGTTAGGCCACCCATCGGATGATGAAACCCAAATTCTTCTTCAGCTTGAAATAGTAAATCCTGAAATGAAGGACGGTTCAAGTATGAAACTGGAATAACAAAATGCTTCAGTTCCTGTTGAATCAGATCTTTTTTCAGATGATAAAGACCGTCTAAGCATACGGTGAATGGTCATGGCTTTATTAATGTAAAGTCTTGGTGAAGAGTTGAAATAAAGGAATATATATGTGAAAGCTGAGTATTCAAGGACTTGTTGATGTTTGTGAGCATAGGAATGTGTGTGTATATATATAGATGAACTTGTAAATGTCATATCGTTGAGAATTTAGATTGAACTTGGAAGAAAATATGTGGTGGCTAGAAAATTAAACTTGGAGAAACAAAAGCACATGGATTTGTCTTTCAACTCTTCAATAGATTTTAAGGCAACATAATGAATGATTTGTCATCTTGGAAACATTTATTCCCTACCATCTCCAGCAAAAAACACCTCATAGGACCACTATAATATCACTGCATCAAATCATTAAAACAGAGGCAATCAGATTTCTTAAGTCACTATAATCCACAGAAATTGAGATGAAGAGAGAATAATACAATGGGGACCATATTACAAGGAAAAATACAACTAGAAAATGAGAGATCACATAATTGTTATAATTTGAAGTAGTATTATACTCACTAAAGTATGCTTATGGTGCAAGACATAAATCAGCATAAAGATATAACATGGCCTACAGAGTACATATTATAAAACCAAAGACATTAGTATTGCCTTAATTGCAAGAAGGATTTGTGTTGTTTGTTACCATAAGTTGTAGGGTCTTATGCTCTTCAACAATTGTGCAAAGATAATGTTGAGTCATAAAGTTGGGCCATTCAACTTGTCATCATAAAATCCCTTATGATGATTGAAAGACAAATCCATGTGATCTCTCATGTTTCCAAAGTTTCATAAGCCACCACATATCCACTTGCTATAAATACAACACATTTCTAGATTATCAAACCATCAACAAGTCCTCAAAAAATACATTAGCTTTCTCAAGTTTTCACTTCAAAACTCTTCTAAGAAAGTTTTTCATTTCACCTCAAAAAGATTCGTTTTATACGAAAATGACCATTCGTCAAATACTAAGACGATCTTTATCCAGCAAAAAAAGATCTGCTTCATTAGGAGCCGAAGTTCCAAAGGGACATTTTGCTGTTTATGTTGGGGAAAATGAAAAAAAGCGTTTTGTTATTCCAGTTTCGTACTTAAACCATTCTTCGTTTCAAGAATTGCTATTTCAAGCTGAAGAAGAATTCGGGTTTCATCATCCGATGGGTGGCCTAACCATTCCTTGCAGTGAGGATTTATTCGTTGATCTAACTTCTCGCTTGAGCAGAACATGATGTATATATTATGTCTCAGAAGAACATAGTTTTGTAGATTTTTTGTTTTCTCCTTTTGTACACATACATGATACTTAATTTATCAGGAAAACAAATGTACCCAAGGACAAAGATTTAGTATATGAATATTTGAGAACATTAATTATCCAATTTCAGATGCAAAAGCATTATCTTGGTTTATTTATTACAGCTAATTCTGTATGAGCTAATTATGACAAGCATATACTTGAAACCGTTCAAGAAAAGTAGTCTGCTTATAGGATCAGAAATTGTTCAAGTAAAGAACAATCTGAGTTCAAAGTTAGTTTTTAGCATTAGGTTGTCCATGTACTGTCTAAGTTCCATCCAAAATGAGAGGTCCACTTTTCAGGTCTATATAAAAATTTGGGATAATTACGAAAACACCCCTGAGGTTCGGGCTAAAAAAAACAGAGTTCATTCAAAATTACAAAAGAGGTTTGATTCCGTCTTATATTTTTCTGGGTTATTTTCAAAAATATTTCAAAACTCCCTGACATTTACAAAAATATTACATTTAGACAAAACGAAACCTGAGGTTTTTTTTTTTGTAATTTTAAAACATCTCGGGTTTTTTTAATTAGCCCAAACCTCAGGGTTGTTTTTGTAATTATCCCTAAAAATTTAAAATCATTTGTTACTATTGATAAAGAGTGATTGTTTATCGTTTCGTTCTTTTCTACTTTTGGAGAGAAGTTTTTGAAAATTTTAATTTGGAAAATGAAAATGATTTTTAAGAGTGTGATTGGATATAAGAAGAAAATGCGACGATGATAGTTGATGTGATAGTATTTTTAGTGTAATAGTGATTAGATGTAATTAATGGTTTGAAAAATAAGAGATAGTAAATAGCGTATTTGTGATATATTTATATAATAATAATAGTTGATGTGATGTTTTTATATTTTAAAAAATATGTATAAATGCATGTGGTTCATGATTGAAAAAATAAGAATAAGTTAATATTGAGTTACTCAAATATTTTCACACACAATTATACGTTCAATAAGAAATTTGTCAGACCGATCAAAAAAAAATAAGAAATTTGCCAGGAAAATAAAAGAGAAGAAAAAAATTCATTTATTTTTTTCTCTTCCCTCGTCTTTTCACCATGTCATGGGGAAGCAACATTATTTTTCTTGTTTTTCAAATACTTGTTTCTTTCGTTATCTTCATTTACAGAAGTTTTTTGAGTCTCGTCCACGATAGTCTTTTATCCCTTAATAAGTGAAGATTTTTCTACTTAATAAGTAGTGTTTTGTCCTACATGGTAATGTTTTGTTTAGATCATTTTGTCGTTTGTAGAATATTCAGATGAACAATTACCAGAAGATTAGAAGATTAGAAACACACGCATGTTTGTGATTTGCCCAGTGGTTAAGCAATTTGCAATTTTCTAATTTTACCAGATCAATTAGATTTGTATAAATTTAAAATATATCTATGTTTCAGATCTATATAAGTATATGATTTGTAAGATTTACGACTTTGATATCAAGCGTTGGAGAATTGAAAAGGTTTCCCATTTTAGGGATTATATTAGGGCTCATTTAGTGGGAGTCAATTGAGGATTAAAATCCCTAATTAATTGATTTAGGATTTAAATTTCTCATTAATTAGCTCAAATTAAGGGAGGTCGACTCTCTGGCCAGGAAAGAAAAATCAAATAACGTAAATATTAAAAAGGTGATCACGCATTTAAGGAAATAACTGCAATAATTTCATCCCAAACTTATCCATAATTCAGCACTAGAAATTCACAGTTCTACCCCAAAATTTTCTACTGCTTTCATCACATTCTTAAACAAGGTAAATATTTTTCGAACATTTTTCTATGCTTCTGTTATTCCTTCTGCCTGCGCCGCCGATCCTCCGAACGCCACCCCCGCCGTACGCCCGCGCCGCTGTGCTCCAGCCTCTGTGTGTCGTGTGTGTTTGTGTGTGAGTTTGAGGGTTGTGATTCTGCATTTGTTTTGTAATTAGGGTTTTAGATTAGGTTTATGATTCAATTGGGGATTTGAACCTGATTTTGATCGGAATTCTGATCTTGACTAAAATTTGACTGTTGGCTAGAATATTGACGAAGCCTTTTACCACCTCTCCGACCAACTTCTCAAACCAGATCCGATTATTTTTTGATTCAATTTCAATTTTTTAGTTCCTTTTTTGGTCATCCTAAATCCCTGAAATTTGTACTGATTATAATTTATTAATTCATGTAGAAAACGAAGAAATAGTACTAGAGCACTTGGCATTTCATTTTTCTGCACCGAGGATCTGCAGTTTTTTTAGATAGGGATTTGCCTATGGCTTGTTTTGATTTTAATACTACATGAGAGTTTTTTTGTTTACATGCAATGTGCCAAAATCAATCATGTTTTTATCAAAATTTTATGTTAGCCAGGGTTCGTAAATTGATTTGGGATCGAAGTCGATGTTCGTGTTTAACCCGTTGTGTTACATTCATTAACTGGTTAGTCAGAGTAAATTACATGTTTTTATTTGAATGTGCTTATGTGTTTTATTTTATATGGTGTGTATTTTACCTAAAATCGTGCTTTTAGAATTCTCTTGTTTTGTGAATTTGGGACGTTATAACAGTGTTACTGGTATCAGAATAGGTCTACAATTCTGTAGATTTGTTTTAAAAATATATAAATATATGTATCTTTTTCTGAATTGTTAAAAGGAAGATAGTCTAATATCATCCACTATTGTTATATATCGCCGGTTTCTTTAAGGTATGTAATTTATTACATCATTCCATGTCTCCATGATATTTTATGCCATGTTATATTTAAAGAGCATGCTTTATGAATCTATGCGATCATGACTTGTTACATTTTGTTAATGTTTATGCACATACCATGTTAGATGATTAAAATCTATGTATTTTGTAAAAATACAAAAGAGGCATATTTAACCGCGTAGACGTATAATAATGAATATGCGGATATATAGATGGCGGGAACAAGACAAACTGCTAGAAAGAACACTGGCGAATCGGGTGGAAGTCACCGACAAACTGCTTTAAACAACACTGGCGAGTCGAGTGAAAATCACCTCGCGCTTGACGAATACCTTAACTACAAGTTTGAGGAAGGGGATGACGTAGGGACCTATGTGGTAAAGATGCATGAAGAGTGGTCCAAGGTGAGGGATATCGTTGGCGCTCCAGATGAGTATGTTGCTGCGCGTAGAGTTATTGACTCATTGCCGCCAAGATGGATGGTTAAGGCACAGCAGATATTAGGTGAATTACTGGAGTATGATAAAATTGCCGACCAGCTCAAGATTGACTATGGGGAGTTCACTGACATATTGTCTACGATGTGGATAGACTATAATATGACCAACGAAGTTATTGGATGAGAATAAAAGCCTCAAAAATATGAAAATGAAGAAGAGATCAAGAATGAGAAGAGCAGGAATCTATCGAGGGTAACTTAATTGTTTATGGATTCATTATTATCGAAAGTGTCTTTCTCTTTCGTTAATAAAACCTTCCCTATGTACTATTGTTCGTTAATAAATTGATATAAATTCCGCTTTGCTGATGCTCTCTAGGTCTGAAAGTTTCAAAAGAGGAAAAATACAGGAATGTATTGATCCACATAATGAAATATCTTGTACCAGGAGAGCTAAATTTTGTGTCAAGTTTTTATTGTATGAAGAAAGAATAGGGGAAATTCTGAGTCAGATATCTCGGGAAAAAAAATGTACTGTTTTTGAAGAGAGGCACGTGATTATGGTTAGACTTGAAAACGAACCAAGCTATTCGATTCGAGATCCATCGTTAAAAGTTTGTTTGAGCTTGGTTCGTTAACATAACGAATCAAACTTGAACACCTTTTTTTATTTGATAAGATGTAAAGTTCAAATTTCGAGCTAGGCTCGATTAATAAAAAATAAATAAAATCCGTGTAAAAATATTGGTTGCTCCCAAAACGACCTCTCCTTGCCGATCACCTTCCAAGACGAAGTCCTCCGCGAAACTCCGCATAAGGGGGGAGGGGGCTCCGGCGTCCCTCTCCCGATGCTTAAGTCGGTGTCTTGGAAAGGAAGTAAAGGCTAGAGAGAGAAAAAGCAATGTAACAAAGAAAATATGAGAGATTAGGTTAGAATGAACTGGCCGGGCCTTTTATACCTTAGCTCGGATTAGGGTTTCAGTAAAATCCGGGATTCCGATTTTATCGGTGTCGTGAGTCTCATTAGATTAAGATCGATCTCTTAAAAACCCTAATTTTACGCCCGTAAGACCATAGCTCCCACTGTTTGAACACGTCGACCCATTGTATTGGTGCGAAACCCCCTTAAATCTCCAAGGCATCCTCAGTGCCTCATACATCTCTCGGGCCGAGCTGACCTCTTCCTCTGAAGTCATGTTAGACTTCAACGGGTCAACAACAATGCCGGCTTAACACAACCGACTTTTTACACAGGTCTTTATAAACATCCACACAACCACTTGTACTTGACCTCGACAGCCTACCAATATGATAAGCCCTAGACCAATCTCATGCTGCAAGCCTCCACAGATCGGTCCACTATTTAATGTTTAACAGATCAACCCAAGGCTATGGGCCTCCTTCGGATCGGCCCAATGTCGCCTCATCGATCGGCCCAATGTTTAATGCTTAATGATCAACCCAGGTTATGGGCCTCCTTCGACGGGCCCGATGTTTAATGCTTAAAGATCAACCCAAGACTATGGGCCTCATCAAATCGGCCCAATGTCGCCTCATCAGTCGGCCCAATGTCTTAGGCATGTCGGTCGGCCTGCACCATATTTTGCCCTTATCAAATATCAAGCTACTCGAGCTTGATTCGGTATTGATTCGACAAGCGCTGCTCGAGCTCGATTCGATTAATAATCAATCCAAACTCAAACACAATTTTTGAAGCTCGATTAAAATTCAAACAAGTTTGAACAATATTATGTCCTTTCAACTCGACTCATTTACATCCCTAATTATGTTGGCTTATAGTGTTCTGGCACTTGGATATTTGTGAATAAGCATCATGATTTGAGCAGTTTATTCTCCAACCCCTTTGTGCTTGTCCATGTTATGACTCATTTAGTAATGTAGATTTTTTAACTCTATTAGTTCACTCTTTGAGCAAGTATCTGATTTGACAAGGGAAATTATATCAATTTTTTCTCAGATGATGTTTGTTGCTGACTGAATTTCAGCAGATCAAAGGAATCTGTACAATTTTATTTTTTTTGGTTATTTTCCTGAAATGAGGCATCAGATATTAATTCCAGAGTTATTTATTTCAATGTGGTCCTATTCTGTTTTTCTGCTGGAGGTGGTAGGGGATAATGTTTCCAAAGATGACAAATCATTCATTATGATTCTTTAAAATCTTTTGAAGATTTGAAGACAAATACATGTGATTCTTCATGTGCTTTTGTTTCTCCAAGTTTGCCAGCCACCACATATCCATTTGCCTCTTCACCACTAAATCTACATTCTAAAGGATATGACATTTACAAGTTCATCTTATATATATACACACACATTTCTAAGCTCACAAACAGCAACAAGTCCTTGAATACTCAGCTTTCACATATATATTCCTTTATTTTCAACTCTTCACCAAGAATTTACATTAATAAAGCCATGGCCATTCACCGTATGCTTAGACGGTCTTTATCATCTGAAAAAAGATCAAATTCGACAGGAACTGAAATCCCAAAGGGGCATTTTGCTGTTTATGTTGGAGATAATGAAAAGAAGCGGTTTGTTATTCCGGTGTCATACTTGAACCATCCTTCGTTTCAGGATTTGCTATGCCAAGCTGAAGAAGAATTCGATTCCATCATCCAATGGGTGGCCTAACTATTCCTTGCAGTGAAGATTTATTCGTTGATCTCACGTCCCGATTGGGCAAAATGAGATATACTAGGTCTTAAGAGCTATACAATTTTGTTATTAGCTAGTTCTAGGACAAACAATTTTTTTCCTTTTTATACACAGAAGATACTTTGTCCGGTATAAATTGTATCCCTGCACAAAATAATGACATTACTTGTGTAAACTTTTTGTACACTCTGCGCCATTTTCTAATGAAAAATGATATTCCAGTTAGAGTTGTTATTATATTTGTAATCTCAACAATGCGTATACTTGTCTGCTTTTTGCTGTTCTTTTTCTCCTCAAACTTTATTTCCTGGCATAAAAGTATAATCTAAAGGTATAATTACAATAACTCCATGAGGTTCGAGCTAATAACCAAAAAAAAAAAAAAACCTTTGAGGTTTGATTCCGTCTTACATTTCCCCTATTCAAAAGCAGAAAGTATTTCAAAACCCTCCTGATATCTCTAGAAATATTACAGTTACCTTCTTAAATTTGAGAAAGAATCAAACCTGAGGAGTCTTTTTGTAATTTTGAGACAACTCTGGTTTTTTTGGTAATTAGCCCAAACCTCAGGGGAACTTATGTAATTATCCCTAATCTAAAAAGATGTTTTGCATTTTCTATCAGAGGGTATGATCTGATGTTCCAATATCATTTCTAGACCAGCTATCATCTTGGAACATTGTTTGTTTTTTTTTTTTTTTTTTTGAGGACATCTTGGAACATTGTTAAATCTATTATATGAACAAAAGTAAACCAAATGCTCGACAAAACAATGTGAAATTTTATCCACGAAATATAAATTTTGTTAAACTCATTACAAGTATCTGTAAACTTGTGCAACTAAGTATTCACATCAATGTTTCAATTTAGTGTCCACTTGAATGACACTTCACCACACAGAAGTGAAAAATTATGACTCAATTATCTGCACAATTGTTGAAGAGCATAAGACATTAAGACCCTACAACTTATGGTAACTAACAGCACAAACCCCCCTTGCAATTAAAGCTATAAGGACGTTTAGAAGCCTGTGAGTACTATATGAATATCTTTGGTTTCAGATATGTACTCTGTAGGCCATGTTACATATCTTGAATGCTGATTTATTTTCTTGCACCATAATAGTACTTTAGTAAGTATATTAGTACTTCAAATTATATTTGACAATTGGAAGACAGATCCATGTGATCTCTCTTCATTTCAAATTCTACATATCCGGATTTATTAGAGTAGGGTCATTTGAGGACTATGTTGCCAGACTTGGTAGGATACAATATTTCTGATCACACTAATTCTTGTTGCCTTAAAAATTAAGGATAATTACAAGAACACCCCTAAGGTTTGGGTTAATTACAAAAAAAAAAAACTCAGACATATTTCAAAATTACAAAAAACCTCTTTAGGTTTCATTTTGTCTTAAATTTAAGGGAGGTAGCTGTAATATCAGGGGTTTTTTGATTTATTTTCGAAATTACCAGGAAAACGGTAAGACGGAATCAAACCTCAAGGGTTTTGTTTTTTTCAAAGAACTCTGGTTTTTCTTGTAACTTGCCCAAACCTTAGGGGTGTTTTTGTAATTATCCCTAAAAATTAAAATCTTGATGATTATTGGAAGACAAATTCATGTGATTCCTCATGTGCTTATGTTTCTCAAGTACTTTGACAGGCCAACACATTTCCAGCTTACTATGTTCACCACTCGATCCAAATTTTTCGTTTCTTCATCACCTATATATACAACACATTTCTGGATTACAACCAGCAACAAATTCTCAAAATCCATTACCTTTCTCAAGCTTTCAATTACTTCACAATACTTTCCACAAAGTTTTCCAATTTCACATCATCAAAATTCACTTCATACAACAATGGCCATCCGTCAAATGCTGAGACGATCTTTATCCAGTGAAAAAAGATCAGCTTCATCAGGAGCTGAAATTCCAAAGGGTCATTTTGCTGTTTATGTAGGAGAAAATGAAAAGAGGCGCTTTGTTATTCCAGTTTCATACTTAAACCATCCTTCGTTTCAAGAATTGCTATTTCAAGCTGAAGAAGAATTTGGGTTTCATCATCCGATGGGTGGCCTTACTATTCCTTGCAGTGAGGATTTATTCGTTGATCTAACTTCCCGCTTGAGCAGAACATGATGTGTATACAATGTTTTAGAGGAACACAGTTTTGTAGATTAGTTTCTGTAACAAACATTCTTGATCGTTTTTCTGTTTTTTGATAGACAAAAGATGTTTGTCATGGACAATTGTATCCAAGGACAAAAATATAGTCAATGAATACAAGAAAAATTTACAGAGCCATTTTATGATGCAAAAGTGTATCATCTTGTTTTGAGTTGTTAGTACAAACTATCTATGGACTCAACAATTCAATATTTTCTGTTCTTTTAGTTTGGTTTCCTTTTGCTGTTTAGTGTTAACATCCTAAGTACCATTAATGAGAATTTTATAGTACAAACATACAATTATGGGCAATGGTTTTATAACTAGGCCAACATGCTCAACTCATGCAAAAACATGCCCGATGAAATACATGTTATACTTGCCATTCAAAACCCATTTTCGCTTCAAACGCTTGATAAGCCAAGTTGACCAAGTAGCTAGGGCAGATAATCTTGTTTTTTAACAGAGAATTACTTTTTAGGGATAATTACAAAAACACCCCTGAGGTTTGGGCTAATTACAAAAAGACCCTGCTATTTTTTAAAATTACAAAACAAAACTTGAGGTTTGCTTTTGTCTTAAATTTAAGGGGTTAAATGTAATATTTTTACAAAATTGAGGATGGTTTTTGAAATATTTTTGTTCAAAAGTAATTACAAAAACACCCATGAGGCTTGGGTTAATTACAAAAATACCCGGAGATATTTTAAAATTACAAAAAAAAACCCTTCAAGTTTCGTTTTGTTTTAAATTTAAGGGGGGTAAGTGTAATATTTTTGTAAATGTCACGGTTTTTTTTTTTTTGAAATGTTTTTGAAAATGACCAGGAAGAAAGAGAAAGAAAAATGTAGGACGAAATCAAATCTCAGGTTTTTTTTTTGTAATTTTAAGAGAATTCTGGTCTTTCTGGGAATTAGCCCAAACCTCATGGGTGTTTTTGTAGTTATCCCTTTTATTTATTTACCATGTTAACAGTGAATAACTTGAGTTAGTCCTATTAATGATTAGATAACAGAACCATGTGAATTTCATGTGCTAATGTTTCGATTTAATGTCCACTTGACTGACTGACTCTTCACCAAACACTAGCTTCAACATTGAATTATAATATGTACAATTGTTGAAGAGCATAAGTCCCTACAACTTATGGTAACAAACAACACAAATCCTTCTTATACCATAAGCATACTTTAGTGAGTATAATAGTACTTCAAATTATAACAAGGGATAATTACAAAAACACCCCCAAGGTTTGGGCTAATCACAAAAAAATCCAGAGATGTTTTAAAATTACAAAAAGTCCCCTTAGATTTGATTTTTTCTTAAATTTAAGGGGTTAACTGTAATGTTTCTAGAAATGTCAGGGTAGTTTTTTGAAATATTTTTTGCTTACAAAATTGTAAGCAGAATCAAACCTTAAAGGGTTTTTGGTAATTTTAAAAAAATTCTGGGTTTTTTTGTAATTAGCCCAAACCTCAGGGTTTTTTTATGTAGTTATCCCTTATAACAATTGAAAGACAAATCCATGTGATCTCTCATTTTCTAGTTGTATTTTTCCTTGTAAATGGTCCCCATTGTTTTCTCTCTTCACCCCAGTTTCTATGGATTATAGTGACTTATGAAATCAAATTGCCTCTGTTTTAATGATTTGATGCAGTGATACTATAGTGGTCCTATGAGGTGTTTTTCTGCTGGAGATGGTAGGGAATAAATGTTTCCAAGATGAACAAATCATTCATTATGTTTCTCTAAAATCTTTGGAAGATTTGAAAGACAAATCCATGTGCTTTTGTTTCTCCAAGTTTAATTTTCTATCCACCACATATCTTCTTGCCTCTAAACCACTCAAATTCAAATTCTCAAGGATATTATGACATTTACAAGTTCATCTATATATAATACACATTTCTAAGCTCACAAACATCAAGAATTCCTTGAATACTCAGCTTTTCACATATATATTCCTTTATTTCAACTCTTCACCAAGAATTTACATTAATAAAGCCATGGCCATTTCCCGTAAGCTTAGACGATCTTTGTCATCTGAAAAAAGATCAAATTCAACAGAAACTGAAGTCCCAAAGGGGCATTTTGCTGTTTATGTTGGAGAAAATGAAAAGAAGCGGTTTGTTATTCCAGTTTCGTACTTGAACCACCCTTCGTTTCAAGATTTGTTATATCGAGCTGAAGAAGAATTCGGGTTTCATCATCCGATGGGCGGCCTAACTATTCCTTGCAGTGAAGATTTATTCATTGATCTCACGTCCCGATTAGGCAAAATGAGATATAGTAGGTCTTAGAGCAATACAATTTTGTTATTAGCTAGTTCCTGGACAGATTAATATTATATTACTTGTGAAAACTTTTGTATACTCCGCGCCATGAAAATGCATATACCAGTTAGAGTTCTTATTACAAACTCTTTTTGCAGTTCTTTTTTTCCACTAACTTTATTTTCCAACATTTTCTTTGATGTCCTTCAATAGCTGAAAAATAATAGGGATAATTACAAAAATTACCCCCGAGGTTTGGTGTAATTACAAATAAACCCAGAGAAGTTTAAAAATTACAAAAAAAAAATTGAGGTTTGATCCGTCTTACATTTTACCACTTCATATAAAAAAAATTTAAAAGCCCCCCTGTATGTATAGTTAAATATTGCAAATAACCCCTTAACATTAAGACATAATCAAATTTCAAGAGTAGTTTTTGTAATTATCCCAAAATAATATTGTGAAAGTACTTTTTGTATTTTCTGTTAGAGCCCAGAGGGTATAATCTGTTATTCCAATATCATCTCTAGACTAGAGATCATCCTGGAAAACTGGTAAATCTATTAGAGGAAGAATTTGGGTTTGATCATCCAACAAATTTCCCTGTCGCCGGAGGATAACTAGGTAATTGGGGTGGGTTGGGGGAGTTTTGATATATTATATGTAGGCGCCTTTTGTATTGACGCCTACGACTACCTAGTTAACTAATTTTTCTTCATGACGGAATTTTAAGGAATCTAAACATTCTGTTAGTCACATATTTGGCATAATTTTTAGGCAAATTTCAGATTTTTTTCCTTCGATTTTCAGATTTTTAAACAAATTACAGATTTTTTAAATAATCTAATTTTTAAACAAATTTCAGATTTATTTTCCTTCGATTTTCAAATTTTTTTTTACATATTTGGCATAATTTTTAGATTTTTGAAAAATAATTTATAGTTTTTTAAAAACAATTCTAAGTTTTTACTCTATGTTTTATTTTATAAAAAAATCGGATATTGTTTTTGTAAAAATTTCAAAAAGTCTTTGTTTTTAATTCATTTTCAGATTTTTGGACAAATTTTCGTTTTTTTTGAACAATTTTCGACGTTTTAAAATATTTTATAACATTTCAAATAAATTTCAAATTTTTTAAAACAATTTATAAAAAAATCAGATATTGTTTTTATAAAAATTCCAAAAAGTCTTTGTTTTTAATTCATTTTCAGATTTTTGGACAATATTTTGTTTTTATGAACAATTTTCGACGTTTTAAAATAGTTTATAGTATTTTTTAACAATTTTTCATATTTTTTTTGTAATATAATACAATTTAGTTTTTTTACAAAAGCTATCAGATTTTTATATATTTTATTTTTTAGATTTTAAAATGCTTTTTTGAATTTTTTAAGACTTTGTTATAAAAATTCAAATAATTTTTAATTTTAGTAAGACAATTTTCAGAATTTTTAGACAATTTTTTTAGAGTTTTCAAAAAAAATTATTTTATTTAATTAATTTTTCCATCATTTAGGTCATCTACAATGTCATTAAGATTTAAAATATTATTTTCTAAATAAAATTAAAAAATTTGAAAATAAAAATGTCACATCAGCTCAACATGTTAAAGTAACCTGTTATAGCAGGTAAGAGGACTAAATGTCAAATTTTTGTTGAGAAAAAAGACTATTTATCAAAAAGACTATTTATCAAACATAAAAAAAAAAAAGACGAATTCTCAAAGTAGTGTTAGATAAATGACCAATTTTTTTTTTTCCTATTCCCTAATATTCTATCCACTAAATTGGGGTTATTTTAAGGAAATAACTACAATAATTTCATCCCAACCTTATCCATAATTCAGCACTAGAAATTCACAGTTCTCCCACAAAATTTTCTACTGCTTCCATCAAATTCTTGAACAAGGTAAATATTTTTTGAACATTTTTCTATGCTTCTGTTATTCCATCTGCCGGTGCCGCCGATCCTCCGAACGCCACCCCCGCCGTACGCCGACGCCTCTACCGCCGCTGTGCTCCAGCCTCTGTGTGTGTCGTGTGTGTGTGAGTTTGAGGGTTGTGATTCTGCATTTGTTTGGTATTAGGGTTTTAGATTAGGTTTATGATTCAATTCAAGGTTTAAGAATTTAATTGGGGATTTCATCCTGATTTTGATCGGAATTCTGATCTTGATTAAATTCTGACTGTTGGCTAGAATATTGCGAAGCCTTTTACCAGCCTCTACGACCAGATCCGATTATATTTTTTATTCAATTTCAGTTTTTAGTTCCTTTTTTGGTCATCCTAAATCCCTGAAATTTGTACTGATTATAATTTATTAATTCATGTAGAAAACGAAGAAATAGGACTAGAGCACTTAGCATTTCATTTTTCTGCACGAGGATCTGTAGTTTTTTGAGGTAGGGATTTGCCTATGGCTTGTTTTAGTTTTAGTACTACATGAGAGTCTTTTTGTTTACAAGCAATGTGCCAAAATCAATCATGTTTTTATCAGAATTTTATGTTGGCCAGGGTTCGTATATTGATCTGGGATCGAAGTTGATCTTCGTGTTTAACCCGTTGTGTTACATTCATTAACTGGTCAGTCTAGCCAGTCAGAGTAAATTACATGTTGTATTTATTTGAATGTGCTTATCTGTTTTATTTTATATGATGTGTCAGTTACCTAAAATCGTGCTTTATTAACGCTTTTAGAATACACTTATTTTGTGAAATTGGGACGCTATAACAGTGTTACTGGTACCAGAGCAGGTCTACAATTCTGTAAATTTGTTTAAAAATGTATAAATTTACGTATCTTTTCGGAATTCTTAAAGGAAGATAGTCTAATATCATCCACCACTTTTATATCTCGCTGGTTTCTTTAACGTGTTTAATTCATTACATCATTCCACGTCTCCATGATATTTTACGCCTTGTTATGTTTAAAGAGCATGCTTTATGAATCTATGCAATCATGACTTGTTACATTTTGTTAATGTTTATGCACATACCTTGTTAGGTGATTAGAATCTATGTATTTTGTTAAAAAAAATAAAGAGGCATAATTAACCGCATGGACTTATCAGAATGAATATGTGCATATACAGATGACGGCAACAAGACAAACTGCTAGAAAGAACACTGGCGAGTCGGGTGGAAATCGCCGGCAAACTCCTAGAAAGAACACTGGCGAGTCGAGTGAAAATCACCCCGCGCTTGACGAATACCTTAACTACAAGTTTGAGGAAGGGGATGACATAGGGACCTATGTGATAAAGATGCATGAAGAGTGGTCCAAGGTGAGGGATATCGTTGGCGCTCCAGATGAGTACGTTGCTGCCCGTAGAGTTATTGACTCATTGCCGGCAAGATGGATGGTTGAGGCACAGAAGATATATGCTGAATTGCTGGAGTATGATAGAAATACCGACCAGATCAAGATTGACTATGGGGAGTTCACTGACATATTGTCTACGATGTGGATAGACTATAATATGACCAACGAAGTTAATGGAGGAGAATAAGAGCCTCAAAAATATGAAAACGAAGAAGAGAGCAGGAATGAGAAGAGCAGGAATCTATAGAGGGTAACTTAATTGTTTATGGATTCATTATTATCGAACTGTCTTTCTCTTTTGTTAATAAAACCTTCCGTTACGTACTATTAATCCCATTAGTGGCTGATAGTGTTCTGGCACTTGGATCTTTGTTAATAAGCATCATGATTGGAGCTGCTTATTCTCCAACCCCTTTGTGTTTGTCCATGTTAGGACTCATTTAGTAATGTAGATTTTTAACTGAATTAGTTCATTTTTTGTCCAAGTATCTGATTGGACAAGGCAAAATTATATCAATTTTTTCTCAGATGATGTTTGTTGCTGCCTGAAATTCAGCCAATAAACGGAATCAAAGAAAGATGTACATCATTTTTTTTCTTTTTTTTTTTTCATTTTCCTGAAAAGGGGCATCAGATATTATTTCCAGATTTATTTATTTCACTGTGGTCCTATTTTGTTTTTCTGCTGGAGGTGGTAGGGAATAATGTTTCCAAGATGACAAATCATTCATTCATTATGTTTCTCTTAAATCTTTTGAAGATTTGAAAGACATATCCATGTGCTTTTGTTTCTCCAAGTTTGCTAGCCACCACATATCTTCTTTTGCCTCTAAACCACTCAATCTAAATTCCCAAGGGTATGACATTTACAAGTTCATCTATATATAATACATATTTCTACGCTCACAAACAGCAACAATTCCTTGAATACCCAGCTTTCACACTTGCTTCACAAATCTCTCACATATTCCTCTATTTTCCAATTTCAGCTTAACCAAGAATTACTTTAATAAAGCCATGGCCATTCACCGTATGCTTAGACGGTCTTTATCATCTGAAAAAAGATCGAATTCAACAGGAACTGAAATCCCAAAGGGGCATTTTGCTGTTTATGTCGGAGAGAGTGAAAAGAGGCGCTTTGTTATTCCAGTATCATACTTGAACCATCCTTCATTTCAGGATTTGCTATGCCAAGCTGAAGAAGAATTCGGGTTTCATCATCCGATGGGTGGTCTAACTATTCCTTGTAGTGAAGATTTATTCATTGATCTCACGTCCCGATTGGGCAAAATGGGATATAGTAGGTCTTAGAGAAATACAATTTTGTTATTAGCTAGTTCTTGGACAAACATTTTTTTCCCCTTTTTATAGACAGAAGATACTTTGTCGGGTATAAATTGTATCCCTGCACAAATTAATGACATTACTTGTGTAAACTTTTTGTACACTCTGCGCCATTTTCTAATGAAAAATGATATTCCAGTTAGAGTTGTTATTATATTAGTGATCTCAACAATGCGTATACTTGTCTGCTTTTTGATGTTCTTTTTCTCCTCAAACTTTATTTCCTGGCATAAAAGTATAATCTAAAGGTATAATTACAATAACGCCATGAGGTTCGAGCTAATTACAAAAAAAATGGAATTATACTGTCATCAAAAGGCAATAAACATGAAATTAGTGTGACATTAAGACCCATCAAATCTTCCTCTAATAATCATGGAAAACCTCTCATCAATGGTCTTAATGTTAACCATCGCGTTCCCCTGTCAAAATTTGTGGTCATAAACTATATATACAGCTCCAGTACTCATGTTTGTAGATGAACATTGTACCGCGAAAGCCAATTTCTCCAAGTACTCCATGCTTGTACATACAAGCAAAACTCCGTAATGTGGACCTTTAAGTTTGATTAACTGTAAACCAAATGTTCGACAAACAATGTGAGATTTTATCCAGAAAATATAAACTTCTGTTAACTCATTACAAGTATGGTCACAATTTGAATCGCGCAATGAATTTGCAGACCACAAGAAAATTTTGGTACGCTAACGCCTCTAATCAATCGTGTTCATACAAGGTCAATTTGCAAACCAGAAATAGACAGCTCAGAGAACTCTTAACTAATTTGTGCAACTTATGTCACAAAAATAGAGTTTGATCTGGATTAGGCAGATCAATGTGTTAGGTATCGGCCCCGCTGTCTAGTCCGAACGCCATAGCCAATTACAATAAATCGCCTACGGGATAGGGATTAGGGATTACAAATAATCTAAATAACAATGATAAAGCTAGCCACTACGAGTTCACCGGAGCCGATCAAAACACGGCTAATAAGGCTCGAACACGCCACGAGAGGAACCAAAGCGAAATCAATAACAAAGACTACAAATACAACTAAAAGTCAAAGCAAGAATAGAAGGATATCACCGAATGGGGTTTATACAAAACCCTATTTCTCGCCCGTTCGAAATGGCAATGGATGGAGTCGCTCCGCCAAGCCCTTCAACCGTGAGACGCCGAATCGGATCGAGGCACGAAGCTTGAGGTCGAATCGGACGTTAGGCTCGAGTTGTGCGAAGAGGCCCTTCACCGTCGAAATAAACCGGACGCACTAACGGTTTAGCCGCCACCAAAAACGCCACCACCCAACTACCGTCCGAAACCCACGAAGGAAAATCGAAGGAAAATCGAGACCGTCCGAAACACCACAAAGGAAATCGGACCCCAACTCAAGCTCTCCAAAAAAAAAAAAACGCCCAAAATGGACGAACACCAACACCCAAATACACAAAGTAGATGGACGATGTTTTTCACCAAAATCACAAAGCTATTCTCTCAAGAAAAGCACAAATAGAAGAACCGATTTTGTGAGAGAAAAGAGATGGGTGGTTAATGCTTTTTGGGGTGTTGCGGCGGTGGAATTGTTTGGAGAGATAAGGAGAGCCAATCTCAAAACCAAGGGCCAAGATTAATAACCTATTAGGGACGGTCAAGATTGAAATCAACGGGTTTGGTTGCGGTTGGGTTGGCTTCCTTTGGGCTAGAACAAATGCAATTGGGCCAACAAATAACATTCTCCACCTTGCACAATTCCGGTTCACACGACTCAGGGCATACGCACATAATCATCATCGCTTTTTAATTTTTCTTAACTATACACACAAGATGCATGCCAGAATCAACATCACAAGTAAGCACAAAGCAAACCATAACACACGGGACAACTTAGCAAGCACACAAAGAAGCCACAATGTAATCTTAGACGGGGAAAAATCACCATATTGCACACACAAGATAAATAACACCGGAAATAACAAGCGCACATCAAGTCATTTCCAAATCCAAAGCAGGGACAGAATGCTTCAATCATCTCGTATCAAAATTTAGAATTTTTAGACATGTCAAAAATTTACTAACAAGCAAGCATTTAGTTCCCATATCAAATGAGGATTAAATTCGGAAGGTATTTTTTCAAGATTAACTATGCCCTTCGCAACAACATCACGAATATAATGAAATCTAACATCAATATGTTTAGTCCTATCATGAAAAACAGGGGTTTTTACACAATTGAATTCCGATGACTATCGAAAAACACAACAACATCACCTTTAAGAAAACCAATTTCGGATATTAATCCCTTTAACCAAATAGCTTTTTTTAAGGCCTCGATTCTGAACATATTGATTGATTCGTGAACAAAGCAACAATATGTTGTAACGAGATTTCCAAACTCACACAAGAACCACACAAAGTAAAAACATACGAAGTTGTTGATTTTTCTCATATCTCTATCATTAGCATAATTGGAATCAACATAACCCTTAAGTTTAACACCTTCAAAGCAGATTTAGTAAATTTCAAGCCTACATTCACGCATGTTTCAAGTACCTTAACAACCATTTCAAAGCATTCCAATGAGGCATACCGGATCGGACATATATCGACTCAAACAACTCACAAAGATATGCAATATCCGCCTAAGACTAACCATCAAATACATGACAGATCCTATAGCATTTGAATAAGGCACATTTTTCATAACATTCACATCATGAGCGCTTTTCTGAGACTGTTCTTTACTTAACAAAAAATGACCAAAAAAGGCACATTCACAGTTTAGAATCAGGCCATAGAAAAATTTACTCAAAATCTTTTCAACATAAGAAATCGATTTAGAAAAATCACGAGTTTTTTTCTATCTCTAAAGATGTTCATTCCCAAAAATCCTTTTAGCATCTCCCAAGTATTTCATGTCAAACTTAGCACTTAGACAGCTTTTAACATGTTCAACAGTTTTAACACAAGGGCTAATTAACAACATGTCATCAACATAAATCAACAAGAAAACAGGGAACCTTAGCATCTTCTTTAAAATACAAACAATGATCATAAGAACTTCGTTTAAATTTCAAAGACAAAGATGCAATCATCAAATTTCTTGTTCCAACATCTAGAGAGATTGTTTCAAGCCATACAAGGATTTTTAAGCAAACAAACAAAATCGATTCTTTTTATCAACAAAACCAATAGTCGCATATAGATTTTTTCATCTAAATCACCATGCAAAAATGCGGTTTGACATCCATTTGTTTTAATTCCCAATTAAATTGAGCACATAATGCAAGTATAATTCGGACGGTGGTAAACTTCACAACAGAGCAAAGATTTCTCGTATAATCTATCCCCTCTTTTTGAGTAAATCCCTTAGCCACTAACCTAGCTTTAAATCTAACAGATTCACATTCATTCTTCACCTTAAACAACCATTTACATCCACAAAAGAACCATTAAGCGGTTTTAGGCACAAGAATCCAAGTATTGTTAACATGCAAAGAATTCATTTCCTCATTCATAGCATTTAACCAATCAAACCAGAATTTTTAGATTTTAAAGCTTCTTCATAAGATTTAGGCTCGGAATTATCAATCGAGTCAAACACACTCAAAACAAATGAAGTCATATGAAAATCATCAAACCTGGCAGTCGCCTAATGTTTCGTCTTGCCCTATCTCTAACAAGTTGATAATCATGCGATTTTCATTTTCTAGTTCATTTTCATCAAGTATTTCATCATGCACAAAGCATCATCATCATGATTTTCGTGCAAAACAGGTTCAAAATCATGCAAAACTGGATTCGATTTCAGGCATAACAGTTCGATTTCGGGCATATTTTCATGATTTTCATGCACAACAAAGATCATCGGGAAAAATATCCACACTAGGAACATGCTCCACCTTATTAGGTGTATCATTTTCGAATCGGACAAAGGCATAGCCAAGCAAGGCATTTGATTCATTAAATGTCACGTCCCTACTAATTAAAACTTTAAAACCAGGTTGAGATTTTAACCACAACCTATAACCTTTAACACCTTCGGGATAACCAAGAAAAACACATTTCACAAATTTCTGGGTTCAAGTTTATCAAGTTTTGATGTGCAAACGCAGAACATCCAAACACTTTCAAGTTAGAAAAATCGATTTCTTTACCCGTAAACACAAATTCGGGTATTTTACCACTTAAAGGCACGAGAAGGAGATCGATTAATCACATAGGCGTGATTAAAACAGCCGCACCCAAAACTTTTTGAAAGTCCGAACAAGCAAGCATACTTCTCACCCTTTCAAGTAAAGTTCTATTCATACGTTCCGCTACACCGTTTTCTTTGCGGTGTATACGGGATCGTTTTATGCCGTTTTATACCGAATCAAGACACACAAGTTATCAAACAACTGATTACAAAAAATTCAAGTCCATTATCGATTCTTAGGATTTTAATTTTCTTTCCTGTTTGATTTTCTATTAAAGTTTTCCATTTAAAACACATCAAACACATCGATTTGTTTTTCAACAAAAACACCCAAACTTTTCTTGAAAAATCATCAATAACAGAAAAAAATACCTAGAACCACCATGCGTAGTAACACTCGCGGGACCCCACACATCGGCATGCAAATACTCAAGAATTTCGTAACATGCGATTTATTCGGAGAAGAGGAAACAGAAATTTAACTTTAGAATGTTTGCCAAGAACACAAGAATCACAAAATGGCATGCAAGACAATTTATCTTTTCCAAAATAACCATTTTTCTCTCGCAAAATTTCAAGACCTTTTAGCACTCATATGACCCAAACGTTTATGCCATAAATCGCTTTGTCATTTTCGTAGAGCCACACACAAAGATTCACGAGAATTTTGCAAGCTAGATTCAAGTTCAAGAAGACAAACATACAAATTTCTCCTTTTAATGACTTTGAAAATTACCAAGTTACCCTTTAAAATTTTCATTAAGCCTTTTCCCCATTTCCCCTCTAAACCATCATCCTCAAGAGAAGCACAAATCAAATCGATTGCTACAAATCGGGCACATGCCTCACATTTTTCAAAGTCAAAACATAGCGAATCAAATTTTAAACATACATCACCAATTCCAACAATATTACACTTTGTTTTTGATTAGCCATGACACGAGAACCATGCAACACTTCTTTATAATTAGAAAACACCTTTTAAATGGTGTCATGTGAAAAGTGCAACCAGAGTCAACAAGCCATTCAGTTTCACACACAGAATTTGAACGCACGGAATTCACATCAAAGACAATTTTCATAAACCATAAATACATCAGGCACATTTTCACTCGTAGAAGCCATATTAGCATGCTCATTTTGTTTAAAATTCGATTTCCTCTTTTATTAGGGCATTCCCTAATATAATGACCACTTTGACCACATTCATAGCACTTCCGATTATTAGGCCTGACTTAGACCTGACTTACTTTTTCCTTTTTTCTTAGCAAATTTCTCGTTGTTATTATTACCGGGTTTATTAAACCTGTTTTGAGAACATCCTCTCACATGCATAACCTCACCAGAATTTTGCCTAGAGCTTTTATTGACTTTTAAATCCGCTTCTTTGCTTTTAAGGCCATTCACTACAGATGTCAAGTGTGATCGTGTCCCTACCATACTTAATAAGCAGATTTAACATCACCATAAGACTCAGAATAGCATTCAAAAGCACAATCGGAGTATAATCATCAATATGCTTATCACCCGTCAACTTAATATCTTGAATTAATTTGGTAAACACATCCAAATTTTCATCAATCTCTTTGTTTAAGTCAAGTTTAAATCAAAAATTTTTCAAGCAAAAACAACTTACTAGGCAAAGAAGTTTTACAATTCTTCTAATTTTTCCCACAAAGCTTTTGCCGAAGCAAGTTTACCAACTTTTCTAAGACGAGTCGAAAGGTTCAAAATAATAGAAGAATAAGCATACTCATCAATTTCAACTTTCTTTTCAAATGTATCTTTTTCACCATAAACACCACTAACACCTTATAAACCTTTTCAAATTAAAATCCCTTCATTTTTTGTTGCCAAATCGAAAAATCAGGTTTTTCCATTAAACGGTTCAAGATTATAACTAGCACAGCCATTTTCACAAAAACACAAATTTTTTCGAGAAAACACAAGGCACACAAAGCAAGTTATAATCACAGAACAAACAACAAACACACGAAAAAATCGAATACAAATAAAACACAAATAAGGGCCAGGGCCCAGATAGAAACCCTCGCACCACAGATTCCACTACACTCGCGGTGTAGGGTCAAACGGCTTTACGCTCGGAGTTCCTTTAATACTAAATAAAAAACCGAAAAGACGATCAACCACGTAAAGACGATCAACCACGTATGAGCGGATATGGGATCACCACGAATCCCAAAAATAAAGACTAAAGAAATAAACCGCGGCAAGCGGTATTTACACTACTGGCGATAAATCCGCGACAAGCGGCTACACTACTAAAAGCTATAAAGGTGAGTTAAAGCCTCTTTACTGAGCGAAACCCTACGGTAAGGATTTCGCATCGCCACAATCTGAAGCTCGATACCACCTTGTTAGGTATCGGCCCATTGTCTAAGTCCGAACGCCATAGCCAATTACAATAAATCGCCTACGGGATAGGGATTAGGGATTACAAATAATCTAAATAACAATGATAAAGCTAGCCACTACGAGTTCACCTGAGCCGACCGAAACACGGCTAATAAGGCTCGAATCACGCCACGAGGAACCAAAGCGTAAATCAATAACAAAGACTACAAATACAACTAAAAGTCGAAAGCAAGAATAGAAGGATATCACCGAATGGGGTTTATACAAAACCCCTATTTCTGCCTTCGTCAAATGGCGGGATGGAGTTGCTCGCGCCAAGCCCTTCGAACCGTGAGACGCCGAATCGGACCGAGGCACGAAGCTTGAGGTCGAACGGACGTTAGGCTCGAGGTTGTGCGAAGAGGCCCTTCACCGCCGAAATAAACCGGACGCACCCAACGGTTTAGCCGCCATCAAAAACGCCACCACCCAACTACCGTCCGAAACCCACGAAGGAAAATCGAGACCGTCCGAAACACCACAAAGGAAATCGGACCCCAACTCAAGCTCTCCAAAAAAAACGCCCAAAATGGACGAACACCAACACCCAAATACACAAAGTAGATGGACGATGTTTTTCACTGAAAAATCACAAAGCTATTCTCTCAAGAAAAGCACAAATAGAAGAACCAGTTTTTGTGAGAGAAAAGAGATGGGTGGTTAATGCTTTTTTGGGGTGTTGCAGGCGGGTGGAATTGTTTGGAGAGATAAGGGAGAGCCAATCTCAAAACCAAGGGCCAAGATTAATAACCTATTAGGGACGGTCAAGATTGAGTCAATGGGTTTGGTTGCAGTTGGGTTGGCTTCCTTTTGGGCCTAGAACAAATGCAATTGGGCCAACAAATAACACAATGAAACTAAGTAAACAATGTTTTTAGGTGAAAGGAGACATCACATCTTATTTTCCAATTGATTTTTGTGGGGTTTGTTTCTAAAATTGGTAGGGAACAATATTTTTCAATCCCATTAATGCTTTATTTTGTTGCTTTCAAATTTCTATAGTGATTGAAAGACAAATCCATGTGATTCCTCATGTGCTTATGTTTCTCAAGTGTTTTAACATGCCACAACATATCCACTATCAATCCAAGTATATGGAGGATACAACATTTCTATGTTCACTACCTATATATACAACACATTTTAGGGTTCTAATCACCAACAATTCTTTAAACAACTTAATTACAATTAATGTTTATAACATTAAGACATAATCAAATTTCAGGAGTAGCTTTTGTAATTATCCCAAAATAATATTGCCTATTATTTTATTAGTCACATATATTGCCTATTATTCTATCCACAACCAAGATTGTCAAAAAAAAAGAAAATGATTGAGTTGCTACTAAATTGGGGTTATTTCAATATTCCACTTGCTAATAATTTGGGATCAAGTTTTTCATTTCGATTGGCAGATATGATCAAAAGTTTGTCATTTATATCCGGTTCTTCGATATTGGAAAGATTGATCTTCTAAAAAAGGAATTATGATGTCATCATATAATGTCCTAAATTCATGAAAGGTAACAAACTTCAAATAGGTCCAGAAGTTATTGATGTATTACTATAAGTACTCCATGCTTGTACATGCCAGCAAATTTGGTAATGTGGACCTTTCTGTTTGATTAAACTGTAAACCAAATGTTCGACAGAACAACGTGAAATTTTATCCAGGAAATATAAATTTTGTTAACTCATTACAAGTATCTGTAAACTTGTGAAATGAAGTATTCACATCAATGAAACTAAGTAAACTTGTGACTTTTTTTTAGGTGAGAGGAGACATCACATTCTGTTATCCAATTGATTTCCGTGGGGTATGTTGAGGTTTATGTTTCCAGAATTGTTAGGGAACAATGTTTTTCAATCTCATTAATGGTTTATTTTGTAATCTCTAAAATGATTGAGAGACAAATCCATGTGATTCCTCATGTGCCTATGTTTCTCAAGTGTCATTTAACAGGCCACCACATATCCACTTGCTTTATCCACCACATTTCTATGTTCACTACCTATATATACAACACATTCCAGGGTTATAATCACCAACAAGTCCTCCAACAACATAATAAGTTTTATCAGTTTTAACATATTTCACAAAACTTTCATCAAGACATTAATTTTTTGCAAGATTTACATTGAAACAATCATGGCCATTCGCCAAATGCTTAGACGGTCTTTATCATCTGAAAAGAGATCAAATTCATCAGGATCAGAAGTTCCAAAGGGGCATTTTGCTGTTTATGTTGGGAAAAACGAAAAGAAGCGTTTTGTTATTCCAGTATCATACTTAAACCATCCTTCGTTTCAAGAATTGCTATTTCAAGCTGAAGAAGAATTCGGGTTTCATCATCCAATGGGTGGCCTTACATTTCCTTGCAGTGAGGATTTATTCGTTGATCTAACCTCTCGCTTGAGCTGAACATGATTTATATATTATGTTTTACAGGAAACACAGTTTTGTAAATTAGTTTATTGTAGAGAGGATTTATTCATTTGTTTTTCTGTTTTTCTCCCTTTCTAGAGACAGAGGATGTTTTGTCATGGAACATTGTATCCAGGGATAAAATTATAATCTTTGAATACATGAAAAATTACCCAGCCATTTTATGATGCAAAACTATTATCTGTTTTTAAGTAATTGATAGTACAAATTATATATGGACTCAAACAATATTTCAAATCTTTTGTTCTTTCAGTTTGGTTTCCTTTTGCTGATTAGTGTTAAACTTCTTCTTAAGTGTTTATTACAGAGAATTTACAGTTCAAACACACAGTTAAGGACAATGGTTCTCATACCTAGGCCATATATACTTACCATTACCACAAAAATGTAGTGACACCCTTATCTTATCCAAAATCCATTTTTTGATTCTAAAGCTTCATAAGCCAAATTGAACAAGTAATTAGGACAGATCATCTTTTTGAACAGGAATTTACTTTTTATAATTCTCATGCAAAATACACATTGATTATATAAAAAAAAACCTGAGGTTTGGACTAATTACAAAAAATCCAGAGATATTTGAAAATTACAAAAAAATTAAGACTGATATTTGTAGAAATATTATAATTACACCCTTAAATTTAAGATTGAATCAAACATGATTGGGCTTTTTGTAATTTTGAAACATCTCTGAATTTTTTTGTAATTAGCTCAAACCTTGGGGGTGTTTTTGTAATTATCCTTATTAGGAATGCAAAACCATCTGATGTCTCATATTCAAATGTCCCTCACTAGTACCAACAGTTGGTATTGTGCACATCTATTAGAGGAAGAATTTGGGTTTGATCATCCAACAAACTTCCCTGTCCCCGGAGGATAACTAGGTAGTTAGCAACTTTTGTGGAATTTGAGGTGGGTTGGGGGAGTTTTGACATATTAGATGCAGGCGCCCTTTGTATTGGCGCCTACGACTACATAGTTAACTAATTTTTCTCCATTACAGAATTATAAGGAATCTAAATATCCTGTTAGTCACATATATTGCTTATTATTCTATCCACAACCAAGATTGTCAAAAAAAAAAAATGGTCTTAACATTGACTAACTCTTTTCCCTGTCAAAATCTGTCGTCGTAAGACTATGTACAGCTCCAGTACTCCATGCTTGTACATGCCAGCAAATTTGGTAATGTGGACATTTCAGTTTGATTAAATGCAAACCAAATGTTGGACAAAACAATGTGAGATTTTATCGAGGAAATATAAACTTTTGTTTACTCAATGAAACTAAGTAAACTTGTGATTTTTTTTTAGGTGAGAGTAGCCATCATATTTTGTTGTCCAATTAATTTTTGAGGGCTATGTTTCTAGAACTGGTAGGGAACAATGTTTTTCAATCCCATTAATGCTTTAACTTGTTGCTTTAAACTCTCTAAAATGATTGAAAGACAAATGCATGTGATTTCTCATGTGCTTATGTTTCTCAAGTAGTTTAACAGGCCACCACATATCCACTTACTATCTTCACCACTCAATCTAAATTGCATTTCTTCATCACCTATATATACAACACCTTTCTGGACTACAACCAACAACAAAAACACTTTCAGCTTTCTCAGCTTTTACTTAACAATATTCCCAGAAAGTTTTCCATTTCTTCTCAGCAAGATTCACTCTATACGAAAATGGCCATTCGCCAAATACTGAGATGATCTTTATCATCCGAAAAAAGATCAAATTCATCAGGAACTGAAGTTCCAAAGGGCCATTTTGCCGTTTATGTTGGTGAGAATGAAAAGAAGGTATCATACTTAAACCATCCTTCGTTTCAAGAATTGCTATATCAAGCTGAAGAAGAATTCGGGTTTCATCATCCAATGGATGGCCTTACAATCCCTTGCAGTGAGGATTTATTCATTGATCTCACCTCTCGCTTGAGCTGAACACGATATATACACTATATTTTAGAGGAAACACAATTTTGTAAATTAGTTTCTTGTAAAGAAAATTTATTCATTTGTTTTTCTGTTTTTCTCTCTTTCTAGAGACAGATGATGTTTTGTCATGGAACATTGTATCCAGTGATAAAATTACAGTCAATGAATATATGAAAATTTACTGAGCCATTTTATGATGCAAATGTATATCATCTGTTTTTGAGTTGATAGTACAAATTATCTATGGACTCAAACAATATTTCTAACCTTTTGTTCTTTCAGTTTGGTTTCCTTTTGCTGATTAGTGTTAAACTTCATAAATCCTCCTCAGTTTTGGGCTAATTACAAAAAAATCCGGAGATAGTTCAAAATTACAAAAAGCCCCCTCAGGTTTGACTATGTCTTAAATTAAGGGGGTAACTGTAATATTTCTATAAATATTAGGGTGCTTTTGAAATATTTTTTGCTCATGAAGGGGGGAAATGTAAGACGAAACCAAACCTCAGAAAACCTATGGAGTTTTTTGTAATTAGCTCAAACCTTAGGGGGGTTTCTGTAATTATCCTTATCCAAAATCCATTTTTGCTTCTAAACTTCATAAGCCA
This sequence comes from Rehmannia glutinosa, assembly GCA_016081115.2. NCBI lineage: Eukaryota > Viridiplantae > Streptophyta > Magnoliopsida > Lamiales > Orobanchaceae > Rehmannia > Rehmannia glutinosa. The sequence goes on along the minus strand of JABTTQ020001022.1, from coordinate 288,916 downwards.
AGTTGAATAAGTAATTAGGGCAGATCATCTTTTTGATAACAGAGATTTACTTTTATAATTCTCATGCAAAATACACATATTGATTATATTATGGATGACATTATGGCTTGCATATGTACTTGAAACTATTCAGAGAAGTCTGCTTGAAGAATCATTTTCTGTTCGAGTAAAGAAAATCAGAGTACACAATTATTTTTCTACCATCAAGCTGTGGTGGTGCTGACTATCGATAATTAGACGACAGAACCATGTGATCCTTCATGTGCTAATGTCACAATCTAGTATCAACTGAACATTATTATGACTTCATTATCTTGCACATTTGTTGAAGAGCATAAGACCCTACAGCTTATTGTAACAAACAGCAGAAATACTTCTTGCAATTAAGGCGATAAGGATATGTACGTAGATGCCTCTGAGTACTATATCAAGACCCTAACAGGCCCCAGACATATGAATGTCTTTGGTTCTATAATAGTACTTAGTAAGTATAATAGTACTTCAAATCATAACAATTGAAAGACAAATCCATGTGATCTCTCATTTTCTAGTTGTTTTTTTTCCTTGTAATATGGTCCCCATTGTTTTCTCTCTTCAATTTATGTGGATTATATATAGACATTCGAATACGAGACATCAGATGGTTTTGCTTTCCTAATAACTAGGAAAATTTACAAAATACTATCCCCGAGATTTAGCCCAATTACAAAAAAACTCCATTTATCTTTCAAAATTACAAATACTTCATCTATATATATACACATTCTATTCAGTTGCCTCTGTTTTAATGATATGATGAAGTGATGATATAGTGGTCCTATGAGGTGTTTTTCTGCTGGAGATGGTAGGGAATAAATGTTTCCAAAGATGAACAAATCATTCATTATGTTTCTCTAAAATCTTTTGAAGATTTGAAAGACATATACATGTGATTCTTCATGTGCTTTTGTTCTCCAAGTTTAATTTTCTATCCACCACATATCTTCTTGCCTCTTGACCACTCAATTAAAATTCTAAAGGATATGACATTTAAAACTTCATCTATATATATATACACATTACTAAGCTCACAAACATCAACAACTCCTTGAATATTACTCACCTTTCAATTACTCAACAAAACTTTCACATATTCCTTTGTTTCAGCTCACCAAAAATTTACTTTAATAAAGCCATGGCCATTCCCCGTATGCTTAGACGATCTTTATCCAGCGAAAAAAGATCAGCTTCATTAGGAGCTGAAGTTCCGAAAGGGCATTTTGCTGTTTATGTAGGTGAGAATGAAAAGAAGCGGTTTGTCATTCCAGTTTCATACTTAAACCACCCTTCGTTTCAAGAATTGCTATATCAAGCTGAAGAAGAATTCGGGTTTCATCATCCAATGGGTGGCCTTACAATTCCTTGCAATGAGGATTTATTCATTGATCTCACGTCCCGATTGGGCAAAATGAGATATAGTAGGTCTTAGAGCAATACAATTTTGTTATTAGCTAGTTTAACCTGGACAAAACATTTTATTTTTTTCATCTTTCCTTTTTTCGAAACACGGAAAATACTTTGTCTGCTGTAAACTGTATTCCTGGACGAATTAATGATATTATAATAATATAAATTTTTATATACTCTGCACCATTTTCTAATGAAAATGTGTTATCCCGTTACCGTAAACTACTTATCATGATCTCAACAATGCAAATGTTTGTCATTTGATTTGTTGCTTTTTGCAGTTCTTTTTTACCATAAAGTTTGATTCCACATTTTATTTAATATCTTCACTGGCACAAAAGAAAAAAGATATATATATCTATAACGATGTTTTGTATTTTCTGTCATTTCTAGATCAGCCATCATCCAAGAGAAACTGCAATATGATCTCTATAACGATGTTTTGTACCTAGTTAACTTGTTTTTCTTCAGGATAGAATTTTAAGGAATCAAAATATTTTGTTAGTCACATATATCATTTCCACTTAATTTATCCATAACCACAATTGTCCAGAAAAATGCTTGAGTTGGTACTATTTTTAATATTCCACTTGCTAATAACTTGGGACAAATTTTCATTATCATTGGCAGATTAGACCAAAACTATGTTATTTCATTTTCGGAATGTTCTCTGCAATGAGACTGGGATTTTTTTTTTTTTAACATGCTTCTTGAGAAATGCAGATAATGATCTTCTAAAAATGGAATTATACTGCTGCCATCAGATAATGTCCTGAATTTAAGTAAGTTAACAAACTCCAAACATGAAAGGCCTCTCAACAATGATCTTAACATTGACTAAACCTTTTTACTGTCAATTCGTCGTCCATAAACCTATAAATTCCCTTATATGGTTGTCGAGAAACAATGTCACATGAACGACGTATTTCTGCAAGTACTCCTTGCTTGTACATGAAAGCAAATTCCATAATCTGGACCTGTCAACCAAATGTTCGACAGAATAATGTGAGTGATTATCCAGGAAATAGAAATTTTGTTAAATCATTAATCTGCCCAACGTATTAATTTGCATACCAGAAATAAACAGCTTAATCAATCTTGTTTCATACAAGGTCAATTAATTTGCAGACCATAAATAGACAGCTCACAGGAATACTACTAACTAATTTGTGCATATATCTTTAGGTGTGAATCAGGTATCAAATACCATTATCTCATTGATTAGCAGAGGGCCCTTTAAGGGGTTTCTTGCTGGATTTGATACCAAAAAAAACAGTCTCAAGAATACAAGTTCTTCAGACAAATCCATGTGATTCATCATGTGCTTATGTTTGAGAAAATTTTGCCAACCACCATACATCCAGTGCCCCTCTTCACCACTCAATTTTTTGATATTATTTTATTTTAGGGATAATTACAAAAACTACCTCCGAAGTTTGAGCTAATAACAAAAATATCCAGAGGTTCTTGAAAATTACGAAAATCCCTTGAGGTTTGATTGTGTATTACACTTTGCCCCCTTCATGAGCAAAAAACATTTCAAACACCCCCTTTATTTGTAAAAATATTACGATTCTTTCACTTACATTTAAGATTTAATCAGACCTTAGGGGATATTTGTAAATTTGAAATTTTCCTGTGTTTTTTGTAATTACCCCAAACCTTAGGGGATATTTGTAATCATATTTGGATATGACATTAATTACAAGTTCCTCTACATTATATATAACCACATTGGGTGCCTATAACCATCCACAACTCCTAAGAAAACTTAGCTTTCATTTGCTTCACTAAACTACTCCAAATTTTCTTTCATTTCCCACTTTTTCTGCTTCAAACAAGATTTGTAATCTGAAAACAAAAATGGCCATCCGCCAAATGCTTAGACGGTCTTTATCGTCCGAAAAGAGATCAAATTCATCAGGAACTGAAGTTCCAAAGGGCCATTTTGCTGTTTATGTTGGGGAAAACGAAAAGAAGCGTTTTGTTATTCCAGTTTCATACTTAAACCATCCTTCGTTTCAAGAATTGCTATATCAAGCTGAGGAAGAATTCGGGTTTCATCATCCAATGGGTGGCCTAACTATTCCTTGCACTGAGGATTTATTCATTGATCTCACATCTCGCTTGAGCAGAAGATGACATATACATACTGAGTTTTTTAGAGTAGCACAATTTTTGTATACTTCTTCTTATATACAGAGGATACATTGTTTGGGGAAAAAATGTGTATTCATGAGCACAATCTTACAAAATTCATGATTATTGATATGGCCTGTTGGATGTAAATTGATATTTTTTATTTAGCTCGATTTGTTGTGGAAAAATGAGTGGTGAAATAACACTTGAGACTGTTGGATGAGTTATAATTATTTTTCGGGATAATTACTTTAAAACCCCTGAGGTTCGGCTAATACAAAATAAAACCCAGAAATTTTTGAAAATTGCCAAAAAAAAAAAAAAACCATTGAGGTTGATTCTGTTAGATTAATTGGTACACATAATATGATAGAGAAATGAAGAAAATGAATTCATAGAACTCTTGAGAAATACAACAAAATATAATGGAAAACAATACAATACAAAATGGGGAGGGAGGCTACTAATATATAGATAAAAGATAAAACCCTAGCTATCAACTAAGAAAGGGAAAATACAAAACTACCCCCATAACATAAATATAACTCTTAACATCCCCCCACAAACTCATGATGATGTAGTAGAAATCATCGAGAGTTTGCCAACCAAAAAACGAAAGCGCGGAAGCGGATGCGACTTGGTGAAAAGATCCGCAATTTGTAAAGATGATGAGATGAATGGTAAGTCAAGGGTCCCATGTTGCAAGTGATGACGAGTGACATGGCAATCAATCTCAATATGCTTTGTTCTTTCGTGGAAAATCGAGTTGTGAGCAATCTGAATAAAGACTTTGGTTATCACAATGCATGGGAGTAGGTGAGGACAAATGAACACCCATATCCGCAAAGAAGCCAACGTAACCAAACTATTTCGGTTGTAGTAGAAGCCATTGCCGAGATCTTCTGCTCTCTGTGGAGGATCGAGACACAACATTTTGTTTCTTACTCTTCCAAGAAATAAGTGAGTCTCCAAAAAAATACAAAAACCAGAGTGGATTTTCGATCAAGGATCACGCCCAATCCGCGTCGAATATGCCTCAACTCTAATGAAGATGTAGATGGAAACAAAAGACTCTCGAAAAGAGTGCCACGGAGGTATCGCAAGATACGAGTAATCGCAGACCCAATGAATCGTAGTGGGGCAAGTGACAAACCGACTCACAATATGAACAACATATGCAAGATCTGACGCGTAATGGTTAGATAAACCAAACTTCCAACAATAGTGCGATATAAGGTAGGATCGACAATGGTGTGCCATCGAAGGAGAATATCGAACATTAAGTTCAAGAGGCGTATCAACCGTCCGAGTATCTCGTAAGACGAGCTCGATCAAGTATGTCGGCAATGTACTTGGGTGTGAAAGAAGATAACCTCGAGGAGAGCGGGCTACCTCAATACCCAAGAAATATCGCAAAGGTCCCAAATCTTTCATTTCAAAGCGGCTTGACTCAGTTTCAACAATGCAATCCCATCAACATCATCACCGGTGATGATCATGTCATAAACATATAAGGAAAGAAGAATAATACCAAAGACATGTACGCTTGAAGAAAAGGGGCGAATCATGGTTCTTGGAACTAAAACCAAGTGAAGTAAGCACGACATAGAATTTTTCGAACCAAGCCCGTGGAGCCTGTTTTTGAGACCATACAATGCTTTCTTAAGCTTGCAAACTTCGCCCGATTATGAGGAACTCCAGGTGGTGGGATCATGTAAACTTATTCTTGAAGATCACCATTCAAGAAGGCATTTTTGACATCCATTGAGATATGAGCGTTTTTGGAAGAAAAGCAAAGAATAAAAGTACGAATCGTAGTCATCTTTGCAACAGGGGCAAATGTTTCCTCATAATCCATACCATCTTGTTGTGAATAACCTTTAGCAACCAATCGTGCTTTATATCGCTCAATCAACCATCGATTTGATTTTAATTTTATAAACCCAACGCGAACCAATTGCCCGTTTACCAGGTGGTAAAGATACCAAATCCCAGTGTTTGTTTTATGCAAAGCGAAAGTTCTCGATCATAGCATGCTTTGCCATAAAGGATCGATGAATCGCTCTTTATAGGAGTGTGGTTCGAAATTTGGTGAATAGAGGACAAAAATGAAGCAAAGGCGGGATAATAAGAGGAATAAACAAAGTCGGAATCGAGTGGACTTACGTGTACGTTGGGGATATCGAGGAGGCAAACGATCCACAATTTCGGGAAGCGATTGGGATGCCGTAGGCGTAGACGAGCAGCGGCGGTTTCGATGAGTCTCTATCTGTGTTATCCGAGAATGGATCAATATGAACAAGATCGAGTTTTGGAGATCTTTATGAGGACTAGAGGAATAAAGAAGAATGGAATATGCTCAAGAAAAATACATGACGAGACACATATAATTTTTGAGCAACAGGATCAAAGCAACGATATCCCTTCCGACCTTCTCCATGTCCTAAGAAAACACAAATAGGCTGAACGAGAAGATAATTTGTTGCGTTCAACATGAGGACGAAGGACAAAACATGCACAACCAAAGACTCGTAAAGACGAATAACTAGGGGTGGAACCATAAAGTTTTTGAAATGGTGATAAATCAGATGTAATGGATGATGGAATCCGATTTATACAATGGACGGTAAAACGGCTTCCCCCGAATTCACTTGAACCGAACTAGATAGTAAAAGTGAAGCGGCGGTTTCAATGATATGCATATGTTTTCTTTCAAAGAATACCATTTTGTTCGGGAGTATCTCGTGCAAGTTTTGATGTAAAGTCCCATCGAAAGCAAGCAACTCACGAAAATTATTAGATGTGTATTCCCCACCCAAGTCACATCTAAAGCATTTTATGATAGCAGAGAATTGAGTTTTTACAAAAGCTCGAAATGAAGTATATATACTCAGAAAATCAGAACGATGCTTCATAAAATAAACCCAACAATAACGAGAATAATCATCAATAAAAGATACATAATATCGAGAACCCCTTTTTGTGGAAATGGGAGCAGGTCCCCACACATCGAATGAACCAAATCAAATGGTGCAAAAGAGAAAAAAACACTTCGATTAAAAGGTAAAGCGGAAAATTTTGCGGTTTACAACCACTACAATCGAAATATCATGAGATGACAATTTTCCTAATAAACCTGTAGAAACCAAAAATCTCAAACGTGAAGACGAAACATGACCCAAACGAGAATGCCACAAATAAAAGCTAGACGATGAAGGACTCAAACGAAAAGAAGACAAATCAATAGTAGAAGGCTGCGATAGAAGGTACTGAGCTCATCCAAAATGTATAACTCTCCGTGCCTACTACCCGTCCCAATCGACTTAGGAATTTGGATCCCGCACACAACAAAGAAGTATGAGAGAATGATACTAAGTAACTTGAATCACACAATTGGCTAACAAACAAGATTTAATGCAAGTTTGGGAATATGGTAGACATGTGGAAGAGACACTGAGGTGTGGATACAGATCCAATTCTGCTAAGGGTAACAAAGTACCATCATCGCCAGAATAACAACAGTTTAGCATTTGTTGGTGAAATGGAAGTAAAACATGATATATCGGGGGGACATGTGATGAAAAGCTCCAATCTAATACCCAAAGAGATGGGGATATACCCGACGAGCTCGAGTTGACAAACCCGAGCGAACAAAGCATGAGAGACGAGGCATGAGTTTAAAACTGTTTCGGCAATTGTATCCATCGAAGGTTGATCGGAAGTAAGAATGCCAGGCGTCATGTAGAATCGATGAGGTGCAGGTGCGGCAAAGACGAGTCGGTGGAGGCGCCTAAAACCACGTTGATTTGGGTGAACAAACCGATTTTGGGGAGGTCGTGGATTTTTCTCACATTGAAAGCGTTGTTGTCCTCCTTTATTCAACTCGGGACATTGAGCCTTCCAATGTCCTGTTGTTTACTGATAGCTACATTCATTATCAAAATCTTTGGGTGAGGTCCGAAAGGAGCGAAGGTGGACGATGGGGCACGGCAAGAACGGATGAAGGAGGAACATGAAGAACTCCTTTCCCGCCCGAGACTTGAGGCGTAATTCCTCTGCTAACAATTCACTTACAATGAGAATCAACCGATGGTAGAGGAAGACGATGCAATATATTCCCAAGGGGACTCAAAATCATCCCAAGAGCCATCAAAAATCCAATCGTTGCTCCTCTCTCTACGAGCAATATAGGGCAAATGCGCGAAGTTCACTAGATTGATGAAATTAATTGATCCCAAAGATTAGTCATAGCGAGAATAAAATTCTTGACATCATATCTTTTTGCTAAAGAGATCGAATATCTATTTCCAACCTGCATCTTGTTTAGCAAAATTCGATTGAGTATACAACATTTCCAAATGTTCCCAAACTTTTTAGCGATCATATTTAGCCAATGCATACCAAGAGTTCTCCATGAATTGTTAACCCAGTGATAATTTTGAATTGTTCACTTCCCAAACCTCTAATTCCTCAACATATTTAGTATTATCTTTCTCAACAGTTGCTTTTGTGTTCGAAATATAACTCCACAATTTTTTTCCTCTCAAAAATTTCTCATGACATAATTCCATATGAATAATTCCTTCCATTCAAGCGTACACTAATTGATTGCAAATCGAATCATCTCTTTCACCACCATAATGAATAATGACGAAAAATCAAACCAAAATACCAACCAAACAACTAGAGAGATCGATGCAAATATCCAACAAATCAAGCCAACTCTACCAACAAAACTATAGCAAATAATCGATTCTTGAGGCAAAAAAAAAAATACCAAACCCAACAAGTGCTAACAGATCGAAAATCGAATGAAAATAACACAAAGCTGCAACATACTCACTGTGTAATCGCGATATACCCACCGGATCCGCGAACTAACGCTGGTACACCCATCGGAAAAAAAAAAGATCGGGGATCCGCGAAGTCGATGATGCTTTTAAAACCTTGCTCTTGATACCATGTTAGATTAATTGGTACACATAATATGATAGAGAAATGAAGAAAATGAATTCATAGAACTCTTGAGAAATACAACAAAATATAATGGAAAACAATACAATACAAAATGGGGAGGGAGGCTATTAATATATAGATAAAAGATAAAACCCTAGCTATCAACTAAGAAAGGGAAAATACAAAACTACCCCCATAACATAAATATAACTCTTAACAGATTCCGCTTACATCTTCCCCTTTCATAAGATAAAAACATTTCAAAACCCCCCTTGATATTTGTAGAAATATTAGAGCTACCCCCTTAAATTTAAGATATAATCATACCTGAGGGTTTTTTTTTTTGTAATTCAGAAACATTTTTAGGTAATTTTCCCAAACCTCGGGGTTGTTTTTGTATTTATTCCTTATTTTTTAGGATAATTACAAAAGAATCCCTGAGGTTTGGGCGAATTACAAAAAAAAAACAACATATGTTTTAAAATTACAAAAAGCCCTTAGCCTCAGGTTTGATTAAGAGGTAACTATAATAGGTCTAGGGGTTTTTCTTATTATTTTTTGGGGATAATTACAAAAACACCCCTAAGGTTTGGGCTGATTAAAAAAAATCGGAGTTCTTTGAAAATTACAAAAAAGAAAACCTTGAGGTTTGATTCAATCTTACATAATTTTCGAAAATATTTCAAAAAACCCCGATATTTGCAAAAATATTACAATTACCCCTTAAATTTAAGAAAAAACGAAATCTCAAGGGGTTTTTTGTAATTTTCAAACATGTGAGATTAACCCAAACCTCGGGGTTTGTTCGTACTTATCTCTTTTTTTTTTTTTTTGCCTTATAAAGGAAAAAACATAACAGAATCAAACCTCAGGATTTTTTTCAATTTCTAAACAGATTTTTTTGTAATTTCCACAAATTTCTGAGTTTTTTTTTTTTGTAATTAGCCAGAACCATAGGGGTTTTCTTGTAATTATCCCTAATTAATATAGAATAGAATTTGTCTCGTTTCGGTTACTAAACAGATACCTAATAGTAGACCTTTCCGCAGAGGATCCTTGTTCCAGCTAGTAGCTCTTGCTCTCTCAGTAGTTACTGTACAATACGCACGAATCCAATTGAATTGGGAACCCTAATTTCACTTCGATCAATTTTTTGAATTTTGTTAGTTCAATTGCAGAATGCCTCAGAAAAACGGAGCTGAACAGCCGGATACCAGCGGCTCGATGTCAAAATCGCAGCGCACAAAAATGATTAAACCCTCGGACGACAATGAAAAAAAGGTGGTTTCTAATCTTTTTTCTTTGAGTTACAATGTAAATCATTACTAATTACTAAAATCAATAGTTTAAATCGAATTCTTAATTTCGCACCTCATTGAGAATTTACTGTCATATTTTTTTTTTATATACTAATTTTATGGTTTTTTCATGTTCTATAGAGTTCATCAGCTAAGAAGCTAAAAGATTCAGAAATTTGTGTTCCCATTGTGTATGGTAACATTGCATTTTGGCTTGGTAAGAAGGCGAGCGAGTAAGTATTTGTTTGCTTTACCCTTTTCTTTGTCATTTTTTAAGTACAGTATGTGTTTAATGAATTCCCGGTTTAATTTTTCCTTTTTCCTATGTCTCAGGTATCAGTCACATAAATGGACAGTTTATGTTCGTGGAGCAACAAATGAGGACCTGGGAGTGGTGGTAAAGCGTGCTGTTTTCCAACTGCATTCGAGTTTTAATAATCCCACAAGGGTTGTTGATAGCCCACCATTTGAGGTGTCAGAGTCTGGATGGGGTGAATTTGAAATCGCAATTACCCTTCATTTTCACAATGATGTTGTCGATAAGCCATTGCACTTGTGAGTTGTTCTCAGTTACATCACGTATATATGTGTGTACTTGTAAGGATGGATGTATCCATATATGAGAATATCTTTTTGCGTATGAAATGTTTATAGGTATCACCACTTGAAGTTATATCCCGAGGAGGAGTCTGGTCCTCTGTCCACTAAGAAGCCTGTTGTTGTGGAATCTTATGATGAAATTGTTCTCTCGGAGCCTTCTGAGTCTTTCTTTGCCCGTGTGCAAAATCATCCTGCAGTTATTGTGCCTAGATTGCCTTCAGGCTATACTTTGCCTCCTGGTGTGGTTTGCTTTATCATTCATTTGGTTATTAAAGGCTTTTTGCTATTCACTGTACTTCAAGATCTTATTCCTTGTGTTTTACTACATTGCCTGACTGATGTTATTTCTATATGTGTTCTTACAGTGCCTATTGAGGATCTTGACAACAGGAACAAAGGTGACACCAAAGATCATCCCCTGACTCAGTGGTTTACCAATTTCTCCGAGGCAGATGAGCTATTAAAACTTGCTGCGGCTCGGCAACAGGTCAATAAGAATATACATTTAGGCACCTATGAAGATTTATTAACTAATATGTTCATACGGATGCCCCGAGAATTATACGTTATGTTTCTTAGCTGGATAACCATTAAAACTTTTGGCCTTGAAGGAATGGCAATGTTTCTCTTCTTATAAAGCTGAATTGAAAAATGAAAATCCATAAATAGCAACAGTTGTCAATTTGCACAGTGATATTTTATCAATTAATGTGTGTGCTACTTTTTAATCCTCTGTGTGTTATGTCATTGATGAACTTTAATTTTATGAAGTTAGCATGCTGATCGCCCTGGCATCTTAGTGGGATTTTGTTCAGCTGAATGGGAAAATTATAATATATGGCAAGAAGAATTTCGATCTAGAGAAAACATTGAAACTGAAAAGTTTGCTCCATCAATTTTCATTTGGTATCAAAAGGAGACTATGAATCATCTATGCATACATTTAATTAAGATGTCCATAAACAAGTCTTTGACCAGCATAACTTCTGAAGAATTAACATGGCATGTGAACTTCGGAACTTCCTGTGATCATCTTCTTTGCAAATCAAAGCTACTTTGCGAAGAATTAGAAAGAGATTTAGATTTTAAAGAGTTCGATTGCAAAATCACTATTCTGCTGATTCAATGAAATAAATAACACTTTGTTAACATACTTTTCAAGGGGAAATCAGCTAAATCATGTCTGCACAGTGCAAAAGTTTTCTACATCTCATTTTGTAGACAGTCAATATGGCACTGCTACTTTTCTATTCAGTTCTTTGACAATAAAGACTTCAATGGAAGTTGATGAAGTTTGAGATGGTATATGGGTCGGGGGGGTTGTCTCCAAACCCAAAAGTAGAATTACTATTAAGAAATTTTTATTTGAGAAAAATATTTTTCTCTCTTCCCTGTCCTTAGTCCTGACCTTATTTTGTTTATGAACTCATATACATTTAGGTGGCAGCACCTTTCGAATGTCAAGTCCTTCTAGCAATGAAGTTCCAATATGTGCTTTACGAGAAGTGCTTTAACGTGTTGCCTGGTGCTTGGTAAAAAACACTTGAGTAGCCGATTGGATGAATATGTAGGAAAAGAAATTCAGAAAGGTCACAAATATTCACAACTCCAAATGGACTTCTAATTGGCTTCTATTCACAATTGACCACCAACTGATTTTTCTTTTCCCTTTTATATTGTTGACCTTTGGGCAAATGGACTTCAAGTCTAGGAAGCCCATTTGAGAATTGCCTCTGAAGACCCTTATATTCATGCAACTAGTTGACCACTAATTTGATTAGCTTTTATGCAAAATTTGATGTGTAATTATATCGGGCTTCTATGTTGAACTTGTTTCCAGAGGTTCAAAGAATACTTAAACAAATTGCATGTTATAGCCATTAGTTTTCAATCCCCTTCATGGTAGCTATATTTTATGTTTGGGCCATGAATTGATTCAAACACCACCACCATAAGAACTCTGGATAATTCGCGTGAGCACCAATAGCATTTGCCTCTTCTTAACTATGTGAAATTAGAGTTTCGAGCATCACATGTTTTGTTTACAATGATTTTTTCCTCTATAGTGAAATGAAATTGTGTTTCACATTGTCTATGAATGCATAGGTGCAAGCGCATATTGCAAGACTCAGAAGGCAGTTGAGTTTGATTGATGGACAGCACCAACAATTGAAAGCAGCATCTGATATGTAAATATATTTTGGGAAAAAATCAACAGTTCCTTTTCATTTGTGACTGTATCTTGCTCTGTTAATTTACTATGCAGAAGAGAATTTTGTACTTGATACATTTTCAGCTCTTTGCTGCAATTTTTGTCAGATTAAAGATTAACAATTTATACATCTAGAGAAATGGAGAAAAGAAAATGTCATCAATTTTTTACCTCAAATAAGAATGTACTAGTAGTTCGAATGATTTGTGCTGTTGTTAAATCCTCTTATGATACTTAATATATGTGGGACTTTCTGTCCTAATTTATTGTACCATTTGGGGGAGGTACTCGTTATGGAACGTTCTCTGCAAATAAAAACTTGCCGGACTTGACTTCATATTATTGAAGACACATTATTAATTCTCCTCTTAATTTGTGGTAGAGTTGTATTGGAGTCTGCTTAATTATTTTTTCTTATGGATCTTGACGGTGACGTAAATCAAATTCCATCGGTTATTCCTTGTTGCTAGCCTGTGATTCATCTAGCGTCATATCAGGTACGAAATCCTTATCCTTAAATACTAACATTACTTTCATATAATTTATGCGGGTCCGTTGTACAACCTTGGCACATTGTCCTGTTTCTAAAGATGCTGTGTGATATGTCTAAGGATCTATTTATTGTTCTCGATGTATGGGTTGGAAATGTAGGCTTCTTGTGTCCAGGTCTTGTGACATGCAAGAAACTTACCGTAGCTGTCTTTTGGCCCAACTGTCCTAAATAATTCCCCTCCTAAAACAACCCATTTGGGACAGTCTTAGTTTTGATATCACCTGCTTGGCGCATTAGTATACATTTTTTTTTCTTTCTAAATACAAATATCCATTAGTATCTCACTGCCAGACTAGTTAGAGTTTTACCCTTGAACATCACAAGAAAAGCAGTATTCCAAGTTTGCACAAACATATTTCAGCGGATGGGATCTTCTATTCCAAGATGGTGTTTCATCTCCTATTCCACCGCACGGATGATTGTCACGTGTATAGAAGTTACCATATTCTCACAATTTAGGCTTGATTCATGCTCCAAAATTAATATGGTAACTTCTATACACGTGACAATCATCTGTGCGGTGGAATAGGAGATGAAACATCATCTTTAAATAGAAGATCCCATCCGATAATTCAGACACATGCATTTGGTTTTATTTGGCATTAGATTACATGTTACACTACTTGTTCCACTTCATGTTACACTCCGCTGGATGATTGACATGTGTAAATACATTTAAAAAATCAACAACACATGTTTATCATATAAACACGTGTCACTCGTCCAACGTGGTGGAATACACAAAATGGAACAATAAATATTGTGCCATTATTTTTAGGAACTTCTAATTTTCTATTCTACCTTGTATTTCGATTTTTATACTTATGATGTGTGTTCATGTACTGTCGATACTTGAACAAAATTTATCTATGGCTTTGAATTTCCTGTTTTATTTTTCATTACACTTTCCTGATGTATGATACGCGCCCATAACATAAATATGTATTGTTGATACATCTAAGGGCACTCACAATAGTGGGTATATTTTATCGGCCCATTTTTCCACATCATAAATCAAATATATCCCCACACGTTAATCGTTCCATCTTATTTTTCGGAGAGATGTCTGGGCACAAATCTTGCACCAGGATATTTGCCAAATCAGCCCAAACATTTGTCCACAGTGGGTATGGGGATACATGGAGATATTTGGAGAAATATCCCTTCCAAATATCCTCCACTATGGATCTTTCTAAGAAATCGATATATCCAGGGGGACGGACCGAAGCGGTGGAGGGGTCATTGTCCCCCCCTCCCCCCAAAAAAAGTTATTTGTCTTCCTAAATATTTCCAACCTCGCCACCCTTCTCTAAAATATTTTCAATTTTGCCCCTCATGCTACAGTTTATGCGTCCGTTTTTAGGAGGGTTTTGGTGGGGAGTTAAGCTGCCAGTTTCAAGTAGTTGGGAGTGATCTCAAAGGACATCACTTCACTATTTATCCAGGAAAGTTTCAGGACAAGAGTAACATGGGCTTCATGTGCAATACGGATTGTTTGGTCACCATCAATTTAGGAAAAAATGGAAATTCAGTTGATTGATGTTAATAACTTACTGCTGTGGAGCACCGCAATTCTCGGTGATAAAAAGGAAAATAGAAATTAGGGACCATCTCTTTTTCATATATTGTCATTGTATATATGTTTCTAAACCAATCTTATTTTGAGAACATGGGGATAGGGTTATCAATCAAGTTCCAAGACATTCTATTTTCAGCTACCCCTCATCCACCTATCATTCTGTATACGTACGTAGTTGTTACGGAACACGGTCTTAGTAGTCAATGTTTGACCATGACAGGACGTATAACGCAAATTTTTATACTTTTTTATAGGGAAAAATGTAAAATTAGTCACGTATCTTTAGGGGTGTTGCAATATCAATCTTGTAACTTTTGAAGTTGCGATTTTAGTCCGGTATGCTTTGACTTTTTTTGCAATTTTGGTCATGTAGGTTTCTGATTTGTGCAATTCTTGTCCTATAAGTTTTAAGTTGATGCAAATTTGGTCACAAGGCTATTTCAATATTTTAGTTATTCCCAAAATGCCCTTGATAGCCAAAAATCAATATACCTAAGATCGAGTTAAGATAGTATCAAAACCTATATTTTATTTACTTAGTCTAATTTATTTCTCACTATAGATTGCTTAATGATGGAAGAATTTCAGATTTATGGAGATACGAGTTCTACGTGTATTTTTTCCTAATTATGAAAATACAAAAACACGTAAAAATATGCCAAAATTGGTCATTTTCAATAATAGGACCGAAATTACCACAACTAAAAAATAAAAGACTAAAATTATCAAATTCTAAAAATTACATAGTTTAAATTGTTATATTTGCTAGGGGACAAAATTGTCATAGGATAAAATTGCAACTTTAAAAGTTATAGGACTAATTTTGCAACACCCCTATAGATACAGGACCAATTCTACATTTCTCCCTTTTTTCATAAGAGAGTGTTCTATCTTCAGTTTAGAGCAAAAATTTGCTCGTGCTAAAGTCTGCGCCTTTTTAAAGATTTGAACCGTTTTGCGCCAAAAATTGCGCAACGTTATAGGGATTTTTTCTTTGTCTTAGATTTTAAATTAATGATTTAGTGTATTAAAATGCACTAAAATGAAATATTATGGAATATTCATTTTTAGTGCAGAATCTAGTGCAAACTGTTAGAGATTGAGTGCATATTTTATACTAAAACATTGCAAAACATGCACTAGAATAGTGCAAATTGCTAGATATGGGAACAAATTTCATGTTCCGTTTTTGGTGTTCTCTTTTTTTTACTTGGATGATGGACAAATTTTATGTTCCACTCCTTGTTCCATTACTTGAATAGTTGGATGATGGACACAACGACGGAACTAGGGGGCATCAAAAATTATCAAAAAATATTTTTCTTACTTGTTATTTATTCTAAAATTATATCCATAATAATGAAAAATTATATTTGCCCCCCAAAATTTTGAGGAAAAATTCATTCTATAGGTCTTTAAAATAGGTTCCCCCCCCCAGTCCCCCAAGTCCTACGTCCGCCATTGGATGGACACGTGTATATACATCTAAAAATTAATGGTCCATGTTTATATTGTAAACACATGTTCATCATCCAAGTAGTAGAACAGATAGTAGAACACCAAAAGTGGAATATGAAATATGTTCCTGCTGGAGATGGTCTCACATAATCAACATTTGTTTTTAATTTTAACCTCTAATTATAAAGTATATTAATATTTGCTCCTTCGCCCGGGCTTTGAAAATTATAACCAAAAAAAAAAAAAAAAGTAAAGACAGAAATGCGAGGATATTTGTAACATTTATGTAATGTTTTTTGGGTTTTTATGGATAGTCTTTCTGAACCTTGGAACATGCTGAGAAATGAGAATAACATTTTTGGTCTGGGTACGGAGATGGAGCCAGGTATAATATGAGGTCTATATTTGTTGAGTGGTTCTCATTCCAACTTCCAAATGGGTTTTGTCCCTTCTAATTACTATTCAATCCCTATGCTGTTGGTTTCGATATGATCATAGGACCACATCTCCACCATCAAGTTGCATTGTGATTATGATGGTTTACCCCGAGGGTATTTTAGTCAATTTATAAATTTGTCGGGTTAGATCCGAAATTAACATTCAAATATAGTTAGGTGTGCTAGAGACAATCTTCTTTGGTAGTTACTAATTTCTATATATTTTAGACGCATAATCAGAAATCTCATGACTATCAACCACGATGGGTCAGCCCAACTAGTCACGACAAGAGGTTCAAGCTTAGTTTGTTTATGTTTTCAACAATCTATTTTCAATTCTCAATTATTCATAAAAACTGGAATCACGTTTGTTTATAAAATTTTCAACAGAAATCAATATTTTCACATTTTATTTTTCACGTAAAACTACATCTCAAATTTATAATTTCAATTATCAACCCTATACACTATCTTACATCACTCATCAACCATTATTCTCATCTTTTCATCCAATTATACATATGTGATCCACTATTACCAATTCTATCAACTTAAAATATTATTATTTTTTAATTATTTATACCTAATGAGACTGACTAGCCTACAATCTCACAAATATAATATTATATATTCAATTAAAATATTCAATCACTATCAACTTTTTAAATTATTATATGTATAAAATAATTCTTCAAAACTACTCAACCAAACACGATCTCATTTCCAAACCTATTTAAAACTCATTTTCATTCATGTACCCAAACATATTTCCAATTTTCACACGAATCCAATAAATTCTCAAAATTCAATTTCCAACACTAGAAACTAGAAATGGTCCATGGAAACATAATCATACAAGGCCTCAATGTCTCTGGTGGTCTGGAGGTCAGAGGTTTGAACCTTTGTTCCATTAAATTGTTCCCAAAGTATGTGCGAGCTGGTGAAAATTTGGTGGAAACGTGGTGAAAAGTTCACGTGTTTTGCTCTTTCATTGAAAAATGAATGGAGTTTAAATTCTTTAGGTTGCGATTGGATATGTGATTGTTTATGAATTTTTTTAGAAAATACACTATTCACTCACTTTTATTTTTTATCTTATTAATCACATCTACACATTTTTTTTCACAAATAACTAATTATTATTACACATCCTTGCATAAATTTTACTATTCTACTACTCACACATTTCTCACTATCATTCGTTATTTTACTATTTCTCTATCAAATCAACTTTAAACATTACTTTTTAATCTCATCAATATCCAATCACTGACTCAAAATTCATCTTTTTTCTTCCAAAAAAGTTTTTTACCAATATTCTCTGGCAAAAAGAAAATTTTCAAAATGAATTTGTGTTTTTATTTCGTATTTATATTATAAATATGTTTGGTGTATATAATTCCTCTTTAAATACATATTTGGCTGAATAACAGACACTGGATATTCACAAACAAAGTGAAATATAAGAAAATACTCTTTTAAAAAAACACACAAGTGACGTACAAAAAAAATAAGACACCCATTTCGTTTGGAAAAAATACTTGACAAATGCAAAAGAACAAAGAAGAAAATAAAAAGAATTTAAAAACGTTGCAGAATAATAATCTAATCGAGTCCACAGATTTGCATTCGTATTGTGTATAGTTTAATTTGACGTTTATTTGATTAACAATGCCAGTAGTTTGTAAATTTGAATTATTTGTTTGTTGCAAAGGGTCAAACTTGAAAAGAATATTCACATGGATTTCTGTATGTATTTTTACTGTAAGTAATTAGGTTTGAAAAAAACGCTTCTGCTTTTTGATCTGATTCAAGATCGTTTGTTAAGAGCTCGTTTGAGCTTGGTTCGTTAATAACGAACCAAACTTGAACACATTTTTTCGTTTGATAAGATGTAAAAAATTGTCTCGTACTACAATCGATTAGTAAAAAAAAGAATAAAATATGTGTAAAAATATCAAACTACTTGAGCTCGATTCGTGTTCGAGCTCGATTCGATTAATAATCAAACAAGCTCAAACACAATTTGTAAAGCTCGATTAAAATTCAAACAAGTTTGAACAATACCATGTTAATTTTCCGACTCAATCGTTTACACCCCTATAAGTAATAAAGCTTCTGCTTTTTGCTGACAATAATTTAGCAGAGTCACAAGCCCAACAATCAGAAAAAACCAAACACTGCTTCTGAAACGAAATTGTTCGTACTACAATCTAGTACAGTTAGTTTGAGTCCGTGATTTACAAGGGTTTCTTTACTACCTCAACGGCTCAACCCCACACACACTCACAATGTGTTGTGTGTCAGTGTGTGTATGACTTAGGTAATATCACGCCATTGTTTACGGTCGAAATCTTATTTTCAAGGTAGATTTCATATAAACAATTTATCAGTATTTTTAGGGATAATTTTATTAAGGTTTGGGGTAATTACAAAAAAAAATCAAAGATTTTTGAAAATTACAAAAAATCCTTACGGTTTGATTCTGCTTACATATTTCCTTTCATAGGCAAAAAATTTCAAAAAATTACCCTGATGTTTGTAAATATTACAGTTAATCCCTTAAATTTAAGACAAAATCAAACCAGGGGGTTTTATAATTTTGAAACATTTCTGGATTTTTTGTAAGTAGCCCAAACCTTGGGGTATTTTTGTAATTATCCCATATTTTTATGACGGGGAATGTAGCCATTATCATTTTGGTGTGCACATGGTAAACCATGTTAGGCAAACTCCATATGATAGGCTTGACCACTTTTCTAAAAATTCTCGCCTAGTCTCAGTTAGTTCTCATCCAGACGTTGGACTCTCTTTGTCCACTTATATTTTTTGCCGATTAGGCCCCGGTCTGTCGTCTATTTGTCTAACGCTTAGCGCCCTTTAGAACATTGAATTTGAACTCGACCAAGTAGCGCAGAAATTGAGATAAAATATGAGAACTAATGATAAAAAAAAAAAAAAGGAAAACATTCATAGCCACTGAAAAAGATACTAGTAATACTAGATGATGAATTAAAAGCCCCCTGCAAAATACAAAAGAAAGGGATTTGAGACAGAATGTTGGAAATGGAAACAAGTACTGAGCAAAGGTATGATGTTGAAACCTGAAACCCACTCCAAACAGTGAAAATCAAGTATGAGGCCACCACGCTCCATACCATCCACTTAACTTTCTTTTGCTTTTATGTGCCTTCACACAAACACACACATAGACAAAGGATTTTAATTCTCAAAGTTTTATTGTTCAAACAAAATATACCTATATACCTCACCTAATCCCTTTTAAAATCCCTTATTATATACCTCGTTAGATTTGATATTTTAATATGTCAAGCCAATGACAAGTGTTCTAATATTCACCTCCGAATTAAACATCTTTTATGTTCGAATCAGATGCGGCTCTGAGGCGGTCATGGTGATGCTGCCACATATGGCCTCCTGCCGACAATAGCGTAGCCAGAAATAAAAGGGGATGGGCCGATATACGAAATTGGGGTGGGCCAGATAAAAATTAAAAGAAAAACAATATAAAATTTAAATAAAAATTTTTTTCTAAAAATTTACCTAGAATTTTTTTTAAAAAAAAAAGTGGGGTGTCGGGGCCCGGGTTGCCCCCCCCCAGCTACGCCATTGCCTGCCGGCAAGGGCCATTTCTCCGTTTGATATATATGTTTAGATATGTCACTTATAAGTTGCCTTATATTGATAATTATGGAAGAGAGTCAATTTTATAAGTCAAGTGAGCTACTCCTCCTATTACCAATTAGTATTAGGATGACACTTACCGAAGAGAAGGAACTGCGGTCAACGCACTCACACACTGGAACCTCACTTTGTGAGTTTGGACTCTCTCTCATATTGGGTACACTTCATGTGTGGGACCGTATCAAATCCCTTTGAATTTAACATGGTATCATAACAGGATCATACCAAATTCCTCCGAATTTAATACTGTATCAGAGCGGGCCACGTGTTCGGCCCAAGGTATTGAGCATGGAGGATTATAATGATGATTAATGAATCCACTTTATAAGCCATATTAGTCAGATTCATGTTATATACACAAAATAAACAAATACTTAGCGGGTTACCGTATGCAATAATGTCATGTTTCACTGCGAATGGTAAAGTACAAAATAAGTACAATTATATTTTTCTAATTTTTAAACGTAAATCTAATTCTAGTAAAGAATTTTCCTCTAAATGCTAGGGCAAAACGAGTATGCATACAACTGTACTTGTAGAAAGGGCCCATATTAGCATTACGGAGCCCAACATAAGTTCCCCACCCCAAATGGGCTTTGGCCCCACACTGTCCTTTTATACTTTACACACAGCCCAAATCGCCCGTGGTATGTCCTTTCTTTCCACACCCCACATGTACCCTAGTCTTTAGAGGTGGCAATCCCAGACACGACACTATAACCCGATAAGAACCTGATTCGAAGCTAATGAGAGAACCCCGAACATGAGAAAATTGAACCTAATCACGACTAACACAATATCAATAATTTGTCTAAAATATAATTATTTTATATTTTAATTAATTTGTGATGTATTTTAAGTATAACCCAAAACCAATCACAAACGTGACCTAATGACTCGAATTGTCACTCATGTTGGGCCCACCCCAACCCCACCTTTCTTCATAAATACCTTCACCCTCAATTCCCATTTTCCCCATCTTCTCCTTCAAACTCCAAAAACAACTTCCCATTTTTCGGCCCCCCCAAAAAAATCAACTAAACAAAAACCATCAAAAATGGCTATCAGGAAATCAAACAAGCTGCCCTTGAAGCAGATCTTGAAGCGATGTTCTAGTTTGGGCAAGAAAATTGGGTACGACGATGAAAATGGGCCCCCAATGGACGTGCCCAAAGGCCATTTTGCAGTTTACGTTGGCCAAAATCGAAGCAGATACATTGTGCCCATTTCTTTTTTGACCCACCCTGAGTTTCAGTGTCTGCTAAGGAGAGCTGAAGAGGAATTTGGGTTCGATCATGAAATGGGCCTCACTATTCCTTGTGAAGAAGTTGTTTTCCGATCTCTAACTTCCATGCTCAGATGAAGATCCGCCGCCGCATGTGGCGGTGGTGCAGTGGTGGTGGGTGTTTTTTTTTTTTTTTTTGAAACATATTTCTTCACTGCTAGGTTTGATTCTTTGGTTTTTTTGTGGAGAAGTGTGTTTTGGGCCCTATTTGTGGGTGGGTGTTTGTAGTGACTGCCTCTAATTAACCCAAGGCCCAGCCCATGAAATAATTATGTTGTGGGTTGGGTTTGTAAAAGGGTTTTTGTAATTTTCCTCTCAGAGGTGTTTGTGTACACCCTGGGAGAGAATTTGATGTTGAAGATAAGGATGATTTAATTTAACGAAGTTTAATTTCTTGCTCTATTAATTCCCTATATCACATTTTCAGAGTTTTTTTTAGTTATATTGTACTTTTTTGTTTAATAACGGGGGATCTAGTAGCAGTTATTATACTTCGAGTGCGTACTAGGTAAACCATCGTCAGGGCTAAGCGTTATCAGGACTTAGCCAAGTCAGCACATTAGATTATCCCTAAACCAATTAGTTTTTCCCCATAATCATAATATATAATTTTTACTTTTATTTTTTCCCCTTAGGAAAAAAATAAGACGTGAGCCCCCGGTTCAGCTATGCCCCTGGACATTATAGCCGGCAAACTACATTAACCAAATAAACTCAATAGACTACTCCAACATGCTAAGCCAAATAGTGCAGAGGTAGAGATTCGTATTTAAAATCACTTAGCCTCAAAAATTCATCTTACTCCATTAGACAATACTATTAGGAGCTTAATTATATCAAAATCGATATATAGTCGAGTGCGTTATTTTGTTTTTTTTTTTTTTTGAAGAAAGTTACTTTTGTTTTTATAACAAAGAAATTACATTTTTATTAATCAATTTAAAAAAACCGATATAAGTTAAAAAAGAAAATCCCAAATAAATCTTTCAAACAATGGAAGAAAGTGTAGTGAACAAAAATCAAAACCAAACAAATACAATAGATTATAAAGCAAGACTTTGATTCTTGATTAGATGAGTGGTTATTTACACTTCCAAATGATATTTGGATAATCGAGACTAGACTCCTTTCTCATATTCAGATCTACCAATTTTCTGATGAAGAGATATGCATAACTACCATAAATTGATGAAAAACTACGAATCAGATCCCGTAAAAACAAATATACTAATATTTGAAGAGAGAAAGAGATGTCGTGCTAGTTGGTTTACAAGTACATGCAAATGTACAACATCAAACTTATTTAAGTATTTAATAAATGAGTAGTAGGGTATATACTTCAATAATTCATTTACACATAAAAATTGGGGTCCATTTGAAAATATGAGAAAGGTGGGTGATGAAAATGATAAGTCATATATATATATATATATATATATATATATAGGTTCTTGTCTCATATACTCGTATCCTTTCTTGTACTGAAAAAAAATCAAATGAAAACCCAATCTGCAAGGATTGATTGCATGCCTCTCATCCATGCACCCCCACCTTTCCACTCTATAAAAGAAATTTAAACATGAAAAATAGAAACCACTTTACAATCGGATGGGATTTTCTAATCCAAAATCGTGTTTCATCTCACATTCCAACTATATAGATGATAGACACGTGTATTACACTTACCATGTTAATTTTCAAGCATAAATCAAAGCAAAACTGTGGGGTTCTAATATGGTAATTAAGTATTATGCACGTTCCAAATCATCTCAAAATTTTCGGTAAAATAAATGAACTAATTTACAATTTTCCCCCAAAATTTGATAAAATTTTAAATGAAACATGGTTTTGGAATAGAAGATATCATCCGCTTTACAACACATAACTTTGATCCGATAATCATGATAGGATCTTTGTTCCACTTTCCCTATTTCGCTTTTCTATTTGATAAATAACACATGTACAATAGTGATGCTATCTTATACACGCGTCATTTATCAGATGTAATGGGATATGAATGAAATAGATAAAATGGAATAAGAAATCTCAGGTATAATCCCTCAGTCCTTCTGAAAAGAGAAACACAAACTTTTTTCCTCATCATGATCTACCATAAACAAGTCAAGAACAGAATCTGACCCTTTCACTGTGTGTAGTGTGTGTGAAATCTAAGATGGATACACCAACTTTATTCAATTGGGATCAGTAAAATTAAAGATATATAGGTGTAGCTGGTCCTTTACCTATTATAATTGATCGATCAGTATAATAAAAGCAATGGCTTTTAATTTTTTTCCTCTTTTTGTTTCAGCCACAAGGTTTTTTTTCTGACACGCAATTTAATTATTTGCATAAATTTTTAGCCCACAATGTATTCATATCTCCAGCTACATTTTGGGTTTGGAATTTACTGCTCTTGTCCATCACAAAATAAAATATCTGTGTTGTAATATAATATATATGGCATTCATTTATTGAGTATTTGTCCCTTGGTGTTTCAGAAGTGTACATGCCTTTTTCTGTCAGTACAAATATACCTTCAATTTGTCTTTTTTTTCTTTTTTTTGAAGTTTAAATTTGGATTTTTCTTAGTTATGGGTATATATATGTATGTACATAGACAAATATATAATAAGACATGCTGCATTATAAAATGCTTCTGCTAGGGGAAAAAGCAAAAGAACATAAAAAAATTATGAACTCGACTTGTTCTCGCCCATGAAGAATTAATTTTACTAGTAAATATTAAATAACTATCCTCGCTAACCTTTTGAACTTTTAGATCAGTTGATCATTCTAAATATATTTTGCCCTTTTCAAATAAAGTTTCTGGTGCTACATGCGTGAATAAGACATGATGGGATTATTTGTCATCACTAAAAAAAATTGTTTCGTTTTTTGTTTTTTTAGAGAGTGAAGTGTCAAATAAGTTTTTCTGATTCTTCTTCATATAATTAGAATCTAAAAGTTGGGAATGGTGTATTTTAGATTCTGCATCTGCTTTTGATATGACTTTTACAAATAATTAACCACTTTTATTTTTTTTTACCAACAAACACACTCAACTTATGATCCCAATTTTTAATTCTATCTTCAAATATTACTAACTCCTGACTCTCAACTACTTCTACTTCTATTATACGATATATCACTTCTTCTAAAAGTAGAAATTTTTGCAAACACTCCCATTAATTAATTAAATTGCTTCTCGATTTTAACGATGATCTTATTATTATACATGCATCATTCACATAATATGTCTCTGATCTTAAAAAATGATGAAACCCATTACTGAACTGCTCCTGCCCTTGAGCTTTATGGATGAGGTGAATCGCAGGATATGTCAACAAGTTAGGGTCATGAGATGTTTTAGACTGAGCCACCACACAAAAAATTCTCTCCAACTTGTTACTAGGCGGATTAAAACCTCCATGATGAGGGTGCCAACGATACAAACATCACATCACTTAGGTCAGCGACGAGGCCACAATAGGGCAAAGGGGGTCACTGGGCCCCCTGGAAGTTTGAGAAAATCCAGGGGTATTTTGGTAGTTTTATTCTATAACCTTAAAAAAAACAGTAAGATTGAAGAAACATTCAATTGATCCTTCATAAATTTTTTCCCATCCCATTTGTAAATCTTAAATGTTTTGAGTCTTGTCATTTTTTCCCCTTTTTCAAAATATTGTACATTCTCTTTTGCTCCACAGAACCACAACCGTAAGCTTGAACTCAAACTTTGGTAACATACAATAAAAGAGATATATTTCAAAAAAATAGCAATAAAACTATTTATGCAACAATTTCAAAATAAAAAGTATAGAAGAGAAATACTATGATATATTAATGCAATTGTACTATGTTATATATTTTTTGAATATTAAGGTGTAACTGATGAATTAAAACGTTGACTATCAAAATCGGTATTTATTTATTTTTTTAAGCAAAATCGTACTTATTTTTAGAGTTGATTAGTTGTATTTGATTGTTATGATGTTAGTTTGGGGTCTCCTACATAAAATTTTTGGCTTCGTCACTTACTCAGGTCTTTTACCAAATGAGCTATGTCCTCGCCGTTATGTCTCTTATATTGGTTTATTTAAAGCTGGATTCTCAGCTTCATGGGGGCAATTCGGTACTTTGTGAATTACTGTATTAATCTTTAATGACACATCATAATATATGTGGCGAGTGTTACATGTACACTCTGATTCTGAGCTGCCGATAACATGGCAAAACAGATAAAACATGGAAAGGAAACTTCCTTTTGTTTTCAAAATACCCCAATGTTGTAAATAATTATGTCGGGCCAGATGATCCGACATCTTTCTTGGGCCCACATACAATACATGGGGCTCGTGGGCCGTGGCACGTGACAAATGGCCCGCCTATGTTTATTCGGTGCAACTTGCATAACATGAGGGACGCCACGTCACGTGGCCCGGTTAGCAACTCTATCAAGGGTAATTTGGCGACACTGGGATTTACCTTTATGCAAATTTTTTTTTTTTTTTTGATCCGTAGATTCCCACACCACAAATTACTTATGATGAACTTTACATTATTAATGTGCTTTCTTCAATTGGCCATGGGACATCCGTCCTTCCCTGAGGGGATCCTAATCTCTCTGGAGGGGAGGAGGGGCAAACTCAACCCCAAAACTCCGCGGTAGTCAGGAATCGAACCTGAGACCTCAGGGTTGCAATTGCAACCCCTCAGCCACCAGGCCAACCCCTGAGATTACCTTTATGAAAAATTGAGATCATACTAATTTACTTAATAACTATTTGAGTCTTGTAAAATATAATGGACGGAGCAATCCACATAACAAATTACTTATGATAAACTCTAATTATTAACGTGACACTCTTCATATGGATTCAAATAATAAAAGAAAAATGGCACTTTCTTTTGTCTTCTAGATATAGCTCAACTAAAGAAAGGGCGACTTTAGTGATGTGATGTATGCTGTATGTCGCAGATCCGCATTGTGGAGGTTCGGAATTTCGGATCCTCCTGGTAACAGGTTGGAGGAGGATTTCTTGTGTAGTGACTCGGTCTAAAGTAACCCACGACTCTGACTTGTTGAGGCATATACTGCGATTCACCTCCTCCTCAAAGTTCTAGGAGCAGGCAATGGGGATCATCGAGGATGAGATTCATCTTTTTTTAATAAAAGAAAAAGTACTTCACTTTGATAAAGTGAATGACATTAAAATTAAAAATGTGAAAATTGTAATTAAATGCGTATGTGGAATTTTTGTATTGGAGTTACAATTTTGAAGTTTGAACCCAAAAATGAAGAAGGAAAAAAGAAATATTGTCACAAGTTATGACTGATTCGATCTGATCTTCAGCGGTTAAGTAGGCCAGATTAGACCCAATAGTTATCGGATTTAATGGCCCATCTCTGATGTATCCCAGGCAGCTACTGGGCCTATTCACTTGGGCCCAAAATCATGTGAACTAGATAATCTTGTCATCAATTATGGAAAATCATGATGAATTTCCATCCAACAAAACGTCTATAAATTCGGATGATTTTGACTGGAGAATTATTCAATCTCTATCTTGAGAGATAATTGAGATCCCAATTATTGAATAACTTGATTATTAGGGTTAGTGGAATAATCCAAGCTTTTTTTTTTTTTTTGAAATTCCAATCCTTGATTATCGGTCAATTTATGGACCCTCACAAATTTGAGTACAAATTGTGACATATTATCCACTCCAAAGATTTCCACTTATACATTATTTAAAAAATGAAAAAGAAAAATCATAACATTAACTTAATGTCATGATCATTTTCTATACCTAATTGCCTTTTTAAGAAGCATAAATCAGAAGTTACCTTCGTCTTAACATATTTCACATATTTAATTGAAAAGTGGTCTAATATCAGTCAATCCTGAATTAATATACTTTTATATTCGACATCTTCATTTTCCCACCTAATTCCATTCTGCAACGTAACGTCCATGTAAATTTCATACAAGGATCCTTAACAAAATTGACATGCATTAAATGGGCAGCAAGGCCCACACAAGTTGGGCTCAACTTACATTGACTGATGGGCCAGAAAGAAAGATGAGCCACTTCTAGGAAAGGGGACCAAGCCAGATTGGTAGATTACCGATTATTGAGGGTATCACAAATAAACATCACCAAGGACATGTTCGTAGTTTTTGGTATTCAAAGACTAAGATGTTTTTTTTTTTTTTTTTAATAAGTTGGGAGTACTGGTTGTCAAAGAAATTGAAAAATATCGGGTTCGGACATTGGTTAACATTCTTACAAAGAAAAGAGTGAGTGATACCACTTGAACTACAAATTTGGATTCAAAGACTAAAGATAGTGTTATGTGTATATTGAGCATTTATCCACTTTTCTCCAAAGAGCTTGAGAAAAAAAATATGGAAAATTTGTCTAAGAGGCTAGGACCGAGAATCCAGAGTAGACAGAGAGATATTAAAGACTGGATTGGGGCCCAAAAGATGAAAAGATTAAAGTATAAATATACCCTGGTCCAACGTGAGAATAAAGGGACCCAGTTTGCTTTAAGCCGAATAATTCATTTATTATTTATATTAGAAAAAAGCTACATGTAATTATGTAAACTTTATTTGGCTGGACAGTAGATTTGAATTGATGGACGATGAGAAAAAGGAGAATGCATTTTGAGGCTGCGATTGGATGCGATCGAAAATCCATTTTCGTTCCGCCGGAGAATTTTTTTTGACCAAACATGCGATTGTTTATGGAAATTTCCAGAAAATATATTATTCTCTCACTTCCACTTTTTCTCACATTTTCTTCCACCAATCACATCTACACATTTTTTCACAAAAAACTAATCATTATTACACATTATCCCAAAAATTTCACTATTCATTCAGTCACACATTTCTAACTACCAATCACATCAAATCATTATTTTACTATTTTCACATCAAATCAACTTTCATCATTACTTTTTCATCTAACATCCAATCACACTCTCAAAATTCATCTTTTTTCTCCCCATTTTTTTCACTACTATTATCTAGCAAAATGAAAATTTTCAAAATGAAAATATATCCAATCACATACTGAGTCTTTGACCTCTAGTTCCTCCACCATGGATGATTTTAGCTTTTCTTTTTCTTTTTGAAAAAATCCGATCATGTCATTACACGTACTTGAATCTATGTTTTGTCATTGCGATGCAAGTAATAATCGTGGCCACTTGGCTAACCGGTGGTTCATAGATGATTTTAGCTTAAGTTGTTATTATTCCTCCACCATGGATGATTTTCTTTTTCTTTTTGAGAGAACCAAAGACTACCATGATTTTACAACTATCACACATAAATAATAGGGATAATTACAAAAACACCCCCGAGGTTTGGGATAATTACAAAAAAACCCCGAAAAGTTTTTAAAATTACAAAAAAAAACTTGAGGTCATATTTCATTTTACCTTCCCTCCCTCCTTTTTTTTTTTTTTTTTTTTTTTTTTTAAGTAAAAAGGGAGGCCAAAATAAATAAATAAAGAAAAATAGAATGTTGATCACAAGGCCGATCACTTGCTTTAAGATGGGGCCTCGTTAAAACCTTCTAAGGTAAAACCCACCCTTGTGGGAAAACCCTAGAAGGAAAAAAGACCCTGATAAGAAGAAATACGAACAATCCAAGGCAAACAACCACAAGCCTACCGCATTTGATCAAGGAAAAAATGAACTAATATCTAATATGGTAAAGTAAAGTACGATCGATGAGTGATAACATCACGAAGGAAGTTTGGAGCGACATCCCACCAAGTGTTACCCACCACATAAGCTTGCTTAGCAAGGGCATCGGCGTGACAATTAGCCTCACGAAAACGTGAGATGCCCTAAAATGAATTGACGGAGAAGCGACGATATAAGAGTAAAAGTCGCCTTTAAGGACCCAAGGAACATCCACCGAAAAGGAAGAGAAGATCGAAATGATATATGAGGAATCGCTTCAAGCCAAATAAATTGCCATCCCTTATCAAGAGCAATTTCACAAGCCGTGATGGCCCCCCAGAATCGGCCCGGAAAAGCGAACCCGAAGACTAGGTGCAAAGTAAAACAACCAAGAATAAAGCCATGACAATTACTTTAAAACACCTCCACACGCAGAAATCCCCGAGACCCCATGGCACTCCCATCCGTGTTAATTTTAATCCAACCAAAGTGGAGGAGATTCCAACGGACTAATACGGGATTTAGCCCGTCGATGACAACCCTAATACCCAACATCCTCAAAATGAATAGATCAAGGCGTTATGCATGAAGCCCATAGGAGCATGGCGGGTTTCCCTAATAAAAGAAAAAGCACTGAAAGCACGAATAGCAACATTTGAGAACTTGGACTCTCAAACACCGCCTTGTTGCGACAAGACCAAATCACCCAAAGAAAGGTAATCAACGTTAACTTCCACAAAAAGAATTTGAGAGCTTAAACTTCACATCCAAACTCAAGAATAACCCCCAAATGCCAGAAAAAATCCAACCGTACATTGAATAGACCGGTGAAATACTCCCAATTAGAACGAATAATGGGCGATTAAGAAGCGTGATCGAGATCCTCGAATCTTTGAAAGCAAAGGCGACAAACCGCAGTCCGAAAATCCCGCTCGCAAATGACCCCACAAAGGAAGCTTATTATGAATCAAGCGCCAAGCTAACATAGATCGTCGTGTTGGAATACTTTAGGATGCCGGAGCCACTTACCCCAACGAACCACCGGAAATCTCGGGTGAAGATGCCAATAAGCAATACGAGAAGAAACAGAGCCATGAACCGATCTAGACCATACCCGGAATCATCTTCACCCACAACAGGGCATAGTCAAGATGTCCATAACAATATCCTCACAATTCGGAATGAACAGGGAAGTGAAGTGCCAAACACCATCAACTAAATAATCGTAAAACCGTCGAGATAATCTCTTCTGGCCGAGAGAACGCCCATCTTATCTCGCAATACTATATCCAAGCCAATTATCCCACCAAAAAGATATAGAGGTGCCGTCCCCGATAATCCAGCGGGAGTCTTTCTTAAGGGGGGAGATGTAAGGGCGGAAACCCGACCAAAGTGAAGAAGTAACCGGAGAGGCCTTAGGCTCAAGAGACCGATCCAAAAATCTGCTCCGAAGGAAACAAGCCGCTAATGAACCCGAAGCCAAAATATCCCAAGCCATGCGCATCGAAAGGATGCATTCATAGATGAGATCGAACGCAAGCCCAAACCACCTTCAAGAAGAGGAGCACACATACGTGCCCAAGGAACAGTGACCAACCCCTTCTTTGTGATGTCTCCAGTCCAAATAAAATTGCGAGCAGCTCGGTCCAAACGACGAGTCAGGGTGGCTGGCCACCTATAGACCATCATTGAGTGGACAACAGAACTGAAGATCACAGAATTGACCAAGCGGACACGACCCGCCATAGAAAGAGAATGCCCCTTCCATTCTTCAATTTGCAAATAATACGATCCACAATAGTTCCAAATGCATCCGCCAGAGCTCCCGAGCGGAACCCCTGTAAATAAAAGGCAGGTTTCCCTCCCGCATTCTAATAGCCCGAAGAATAGCCCGCTTATGACGCACAAATTTACCAAAATAAATGGTAGACTTGTCCCGATTAGCATATTGACACGAAAAAGCTGCTCATAATCAAAAATAATGCGCGAAATAATGCCAAAGATTGGCTTTAGATGCCTGGCGTAAAAATAATCACATCGTCCGCATATAACAAGTGAGATGGGAAGGAGATGCCGCGCCATCCCGAATACCCATGAGAGCTGAGATTGAGCTTGGCGACTAATAAGATTACTCGAACCTCTTCGGCAATGCAAAAAGAAGCGGAGACAGAGGATCCCCTCGACGGACCCTTGAGAACAACCAAAATACCCAATCAAGGCGAGCCATTCAAAAGAATCGAGAGTCTAGCGGATCAAGAATGCTAGTAATCCAACCACAAAAAGTATTTGAAAAACCAAAAGCTTTCATGACGTGCAACAAGAAATCCCAAGAAAGTGTGTCAAAAGCCTTGCGAATGTCCACCTTGATGGCCATATTACCACCATACGCCCGACGATCTAAACAATTAATGCACTCAAGCAATAGAGACGCAATCATGAATACGGCGACCCGCAATAAAAACCAAACTCAATCGAGAGAGATGATAGATGCCGTGATCGGGGCCAATCTAGAGGAGAGAATTTTAGTGATAATTTTAAACAAAAATTGCTAAGACGATAGGTCGAAATTGATCAATTTTGACCGCTTCAAAATCTTGGGGATGAGAACCACAAAACTAGAATTAAGCCCCTGAGGAATCACCCTGTATCAAAAAGTGTTGAACGGCATGAACCACATCATCGAAACCACTTCCCAAGCAAACCGATAGAATTTCCCGAAAGCCATTGGGGCGGAGCGCTCAAAGGGTCCATATCAAAGACCGCATCTTTAACTTCATCATATGCCTGACGACTCGTGAGGATCCGATTGTGAAAGTGTTGACCTCAAGGCGTCAATAAGAGAGAGATCCGCTAACGAATGTGAAGTAGGAGCAAAAGACGCTTTGAAAAGGTTCTCGTAATCTTGAGTGACATGTTCCGCGATAATAACAGGATCTCTACAAAGCTCTCCATCAATAATAAGGGAAGAAATGGAGTTCCGACATCTACGAATCTTAGCGGCACGTTGAAAAAAAGTAGTATTGCGGTCCCCATCTTTAAGCCAAGAAATACGGCTTCTTTGACGTAACATCTCGCATTCCTTGCTCAAAACCTCGCCTAACATCGCATTAGACTCTACTTCGACAAAAGCTCCTCGAATAGCCCTCAAATGCAATGGTATCTTGAATCGAGGTAATGGAGGAGAGAATAGACTCTTTTCTTTGAAAGACATTGCCAAAAACATCGATATTCCATTCCTTAAGGCGAGCTTTGAGACGTTTAAGCTTGCCCAATCCTACCCCAAGGAGAATCGGAGGATGTCGGCAAAACCCAAGAATCGTGAATCAATCACCGTATAAAGCCTGTCATCAAGAGTCCACATGTTCAAACCGGAAAGGTGCGGGAGCGGTGAAAAAGAAGTGTCCTTACAAGTGATGGAAATAGGATGATGGTCCGACATAGTGCGAGGCAACACGTGGCAATGAACCATTTCCCATAATCCCAAGAATCCCTCCGTCATAAGACCCCGATCAATACGAGATTCCACATGATTACCCGTGTGCATACGACCTTCCAAGTAAATTTATGACCGGACGAAGGAATATCAATCAACCGCCATCCTCAATAAAGCTCAAAAATTCCTGACAGAATTCGCATTAGAGCATGCAAACTACGACGTTCATGAGCACCCAACACCGCATTGAAATCCCCACGACCGGATAATTAGAGCTTGATGAGCCAACAAATCCCGCCAAAGATCACGACGCCGAACATAAGAAGCATGCCCATGCACAAAACCAATACGGATATTACCTACCGACAAACTCGCTTCAACCAAAACAAGTTGATCGGACATATGTAACCGAGGCCGAAATAAAACGAGTAAAACAAGAATCCATATATTAGAATGCATGCCAGGTCGTTGATTAACCGCGAAAATAGAAAATCCCATGCTCGACCGAAAAGAGGAATGAATAGACGAGATATCCGTTTTAGGTTCCACTGCATAAAGCCAACTCGCTTGATAAAGAAACAATGCCGACGAGCATACCTTTCGAGAGATCATTCGAAATCCTCGAACGTTCGGTGAAGAATATTCATTGATTGTCGATCGGCTCCCATGCAGAGCCGATTGATTATCCCGGGATTCCTCCTCAATCTCATCCGCCCATGATCTAGAGGCTACCATATTCATAGAATTATGATATTCGACTCCCAACAGAACTCTAATGGCCGGCCTGAAGGACCCTCCTTTCGGACAACAGAGAGTTTTTGTCGAATTTCCTGGAGTTTTTTATCCGCTAAGGTATCCACGAAGAATTATCCGAATTGTGCAACGAGGAAAATGGTATCGAGATTGACATCCTTGTAATACCGTAAGATCAATATTCCCGATAGTGTTCCCAACGCCCCGATTCGGACTCATTTGCTTCATTACCATATGACCTATCATTCCTATTAGCCATAAAAGACTAACATGGGGGCATGGGAATCATCAACCATATCCCTCGAGTCGACCCCACCTCAATCTCCAAAATAGGATTGTCAATATGTGCAACCGTTTCTTAGCGGCATCCCATGCATGTCGTCCATTTCACTATTATCTCCAATCGTCCCAAAGAAAGAGCAAAGAAAAAGCATTAAAAGTAGCGTGTTAGAAGAGTTACCTCCGGAAGGAGATTTAGGTGCATTACTCTATCAAGAGGTTCCACCTCAAAACCCGCATGTTCAAATGTTTCCCATCAACCAAATCATTTGTCGTGTTCACCATATTTCCTCGATGATTAAGCTTCCGGAAAGACTACGACCACGCCTAGGAGCATTAGAAGCCAAAGTCTTTCGCGCAAATTTAAATAGAATGTCCAACTATTTCACAATGCCGACAAAACTCGAACCGCTCATAATTGAAGAAAACAAAACCCGAGTGTCCAAAGATCGCTTCAATCATCATTTTTTCTGGCAAACTATGCGATAAATCCACATCCACAAGAACCCTAGCATAGTGACCCATCATGCCATGCAAAGTGTTATTATCAATCTTGATTGGCGTTCCAATGGCCCGAGCAATACCCAAAAGAATTTCCGGATGCCAATATTCGTAGCTTAAACCAAATATACGTGCACCCAATCAGGCAATAGAACCCTTGACATTATCTGGGTCAAAATCCGGAGTCCATGACTGAAGTCGGAATAAACCCGGAGATAATGACCAAATTTTTTTACGCCAAACCACATCACGATCAAACAAATTATTAAAATGCAAATTAAAATAGCCCTTGCCAAGAGAAATAATCCGAAAATTTGAAGACAAACCCCATAAATCCTTCAATTTAGCATGAAGTTGGGCAGTAGAAAATGGTTTATCACCTTTGTTGTATAAAGTCTTACCAATAAGAGATTGTTCACAAATTTTACGACGGGATTCATAAATCTCATCGAAATTTTAAGGGAAAGCGATTACCCTTTTTCTAATCGGAAGGAGAACCACCATGAACGTTCTAGCGAAGGAGCAACTACCCATTTCATGAGGATTTGTCGGAAGGGAGTAGGTTCGGATCCGACAACAGGGTGTTTGAAGAAGTTGCTTGGGTATTTTTGGAGGTGCAGACTATTTCAAAGGAGCGGTCGCGGAGACAACGACAAAACGCGATTGGGCCATGTATATTGGGAGGCGATATCTCGGGGAAGAGAAAATCCATAGGGAAGAGTTATTCAGTAAATGAGGCCTAAAATGTTCATGTAACATCTTGACCGAAATTTCGGGTTGAGTGGGTGCGACCTGGATCGCCGCTTTGGAGAAGTGGCTAAGATAGTGACGGTGGTTGGAGGTTGGGCGGCGGAGGCTAACAGGAAACCGGGAGGTGATGGCGGCGGAGGTTAAGGCTTTGTGACGTGCGGTGTTGAAAAGAGGTGGTGCGGCGAGCAAATATGGTGGTTTGTTTGCGCGGTGTTGGGTGGGCGGTGGAGAAGCGGCAGTGGGGATGGTTAGCGGTAGATATGGCAATGGGGTAGTGGGCTGGGAGGTGGGCGGTGGAAGGTGGAGGTGTGCGGTGGAGAAAGAACGAGGTTAAAGTGCGCAGCTTATCTCTCTCTGTGTGTGACATTCCCTCCTCCTTCGTAAGCAAAAAACATATCAAAAAAAAAAAAAAAAAACCCTGATACTTATAAAAAAAAAAAAAAATACTACAGTTACCCCTTAAATTTAACACAGAATCAAACATGATTGGGATTTTTGTAATATTCAAACATCTCTGGTTTTTTGTAATTAGCCCAAACCTCAGGGGTGTTTTTGTAATTATCCCTAAATAATATATCTCCAGATAAAACTAGCATATGAAAGATAATTTTGGTAAGCAACTAAAATTTTTAGAAAAAAGAAAAAACTTCAAGGGGAATCCCTTTTGATGTAGCAGAATTTTAGTTCCTAACTTCCTACAAATATATAAATTGCACTACCTATAATATTCTCATTAACACATTTCGTTATGCATTTAGATTCAACTATTTTGAAATTACACATCTCATTAACACTACCTATCAGAATTATTTCAGAACCAAAAATATGTGCAGCAGATACAACAATAATTTTGAACAATTCAATGTAAAATTTTCCATTGCCAAAATAATCAAAGATCCACAATCTCAAAAAGACGTTTGCTAATAAACTCGCCTTTTTGTCCCCTAAATCAACTAGGGATGGCTCGGCTCAGTCCATCTCCCCAGAAAACAATATATTCAAAAAAAAAAAAAGTTAAAAGTGTCAAAAGATAGCGAAAACTCATCAGGCCGTGAATCCAAACAGCAACGGCCTAGATTCGCCGAAAGCATCAAGGTTTTCGTTCCTGCCGCACCTGCTAATCGGATCGCCTCGGGCCACGAGTCGAAGGATCTCCTCGAACAGCGACTCATCGCATGGAATCGCCAACGGCCCCGAGCAATTGGCGAATCCGTACTCCTCCTCGGCCTGGCTGAGCAGCCGCCGAAAAATGGGGTGGTTCAGGTACGTCGCGCGCACGATGAACCTCCGGCAATTGATTCCCACGCAGATCGCCACGTGTCCGGCCGGAACATCCGACGGATAGCGGTGGGATGCGGCCTTCCTGCGCCATGAACGGACCATTTGCCTGATTCTCACAATGTGCCGGATTTTGATGCATTTCCCCATTATTATTATTAATTTTTGCTTTTTTTTTTGTGGGTGTGTGAGAGTGAGAAGAGAGAGGATGAGTGGAAAAAAGGCTACTTTTATAACTCTGCAACACTCCCGTAATAAGGGGATCTTAAGGGGCCTGTATGCCGAAAATGCCCCTGGATTTGAAATTATTTACGCGATTGTGTAGATGGTTTACTTGGTTCATTTTTTGGAAGTGGAAAACAGATTCAGATTCATTTCCATAGCTTAAAAAGTTTGTTTGAGTATTATAGTTATAGGTAATAAATTAAATTTAAACATTTTTTGAAAAATTCAACTCTAACTCGATATAAAGTTAACATAATATGGCAATCAATATATAATTATTTATAAAAATTTAAGTTAAGCTTGTTCAATTTTTCAAATATTTAACAAAATATGCTCCAATGCAATATCCAAGCTCGATTAACAACCCAAAATCTAAAAAGTATATTTTCCTCTATTCAACATTTCAACCCAATAATTTGGCTATACCAAAATTAAACATATGACAAGTGATCCGGATTATACTCGTCATTTTATTAGTGTCCATTAATTACAATATTTGTTATTACACTTGATATGTGATTAATTAGCTGGGAATCAAAAAAATTATCTTTAAGCAGGCCTTGTGAGGATATTTACTAGGGTAAATTTACATTGATGCAACCATTAATAATTTTTAATTGGGAGTGTATCTTTCCCTGTTTCACAATGATCTCTTGTCTCGGGATGTCTTTTTATTACAGTAATTGTGATTGAATTAGTTGATCTTCTTAAGATTTTGGGAATATATAGTGGGCCTTGTCTTAGAACTTTGTCAAGACTAATTGTCATTTTTGAGTAATTTAAGGGCCCCGGCCACATGGTTATGAATTAGGATAAGGATTATGGTGTAGCTTTTAAAATGTTAGTAATGATAAGTGTGGGTTTAAAATACAAAGCAACTAAAATTTCCTCTCCAAAAAAATTTCTCTCACTAAAAAAAAACCCTAATCCATACCACTGCCGCCACCCCTTCCTCCCTCTCTCCCACCTTGTCTTCCCTCCAACCTTGCCCCTCCTCTACCATGGCCGGAGACCATAAATCCCATGGTCTCCGGTCATTAGCCCTTCTGTTCCAAGGGATGCTTCTTCTCTTGCAGGTATGGTTTCTTCCGAACTTGGCTTGCGGGTTTAGAGGTGGCGATGGCGGTGGTGGCGGTTCTGGATGTGGTTTTGGCGGAGATGGATTGCGGTGTGGATCTGAGGAGGAGAGGCGGCACCTTTTGCCCGTTAATCTTTTGTCTTTCTGTTATGTTTTTTTTTCTGTCCCCAGAGGTGGCTTATTTGTCCCGCTTTGTGGCTTTTCTTTTCTTTTTTATTTGTCCTCATGTGGATTTGCTCAGAAGACTCAGATGTGCCATTACTTGAAGTTATGCGACAGAAACGAGATCAAGTTTTTGGTACGTGTTTTGTCCAGCGCCTAGTTGCGTAGTTCTGAATCTATAGATTAGTCAGATCTGTTGCGGTTTAAAATTTTGTTTTAGATCTGTATAGGTCTATAATCCGTAGGCTTGCAATTGTATTACATCTGTTGTTGTAACCAGTTGTAAGTTTCTTCTGTTTAATGAATGAAATTCATTCCGACTCAAAAAAAGTAATGATAAGTGTGTAATTAAAATACTACCTTTTAAAATTTTATTTTGAAAATAAATTGGGATTCTCCAACTTTTTAAAAAATATCTTATAAGCTTTTGTCATCTTATTTTAGAAGCTTATAAGATATTTTCTTTAAAAAAAATACGTACCAAACAAATTTAAACAAACATAAGTTTCAAACATCTTATAAGATGTTCAAGAGCTTCTAAGCTCACCAAACACCTTCGTCTATTCTCTTAATTTGTAGGTTAACTATTTATGATACCATATTTTCAACATTGATTTACTGCACAATCTTATAAATAGTTATGTTTGCTCTATATACAAAAAAATATTGATAAATTCATTAAATAAAAAATAATTAAATCACTTACTCATTACTCTAAATTAAAACGTTCTAAAGAAAAAAATCTTACAACAAAAGTAATAAATAGACATGCAGAGGTGGAACCTCAACTTCTAAAAATACGACTGAAACGTTAAACGTATAGCATATTAAGTAAATTATAGATGTTAATATATTTTAATCTTATATAAACATGGATGATTATATTCATAAATAGATTATTATGCATGCTTTGACAGCTATGTACCCAGCGGCGTAGCCAGCCGGCCCGGCTACCCCTAGCCCAAATTTTTTTCTCCCTACCCCAACTATTTTTTCGAAAACATACAATTTTTTTTTTATTTTTTTTTAATTATTCGTTGTACTCAATTAATTATTTATCCAATATCATAATGAGATTATCATGCATGCTTCGTACTATTGTTCGTTGTACTGAATTAATAATCGGCCCGTTGCGCTGCTGAACATAAATGTTGCAAATATCCAACTATTTTACATGTTTGCATTATTATTGTCAATTATTGTAATCGGGCCGTGCTTGTTTAATTGTTACTGCTCAGCAAATTACAGACAGAGTTAATTCATTGTTAGTAATGTGAATTAAATTGATCGCTAAAAACTCATTTAAACTCGACTCATTAATTCACGGATCAAGTGTGAAGATATAACTTCGTTCGACAAATTTTAACTTTGGTCCGGACATGACTTGATTTATAAAAAATGATAAAATATATGTAAAAAAAAATCAAACAAATCGAACTCAATTATTAGACTTGATTAAAATTCGTATAAAATTTATAAATAATAATATAATCAATCTCAAATACGAATTTTAAAGTTTGATAAAAAAAATTAAAAATAAAAGTTCAAACTGTTAATCAATTTATTTAGAACAGTTGTTTCATAACCACAAATTCAATCATTTATCAACAGCATCTTTTCTTATCAACTGTAGGTTGTGTGATTAGTAAGCCCAATATCACAAAAGCAAAACATGCTGGGCCATGATCCATACTGGTCATGGACTTAGGTTGGGCCATAGTAAGCCCAATGGTGACTTTTTGTACTATTCTGAACTCTGAACTCACGTATATATTCCCCAAACTACCCTCAAACGGCGAAACAGATAATGTTCCCTCCGATTCTCTCCCACCGATAATATTTTTCTGATGCCTCACCTTCTAATCCACCGTTCAACAATCACTTTACCATGTCTAACAGCACATTCGACGCAGTCGTTTTGCCGTCTGGACTCCGTTGGCCTCCGTCGTCCACCGCCGTACCGGGTAATTACCACCACCACTTGCGGCGGCAGTATTAATGGTGTAAACCGAGCTATTATATGCATGGCGAACCCTAGAAGAGTGAAAATGGTGGCGAAGCAAATAAGGAGAGAGCTCTCCGACATGTTGCTCACGGATAAGGTTTTGCAGTACGCGGTGTTGCCCGAAGCTGCTTTGGGTGCCGATCGGTACCTGTCATCGCTTACTACAATTAGTGACGTTGAAGTTTCTGCTGATTTGCAGGTTATTAGTTAATTATTTTTACCCTAATTAGGATAATTTTGTTGTCGATGCGATGTACAACTGTGGAAGCAGACAGTACTAGTGTTGAACAGTAGAAGTTTGATTAAGGGAGATAGACCGAGTAATGATCTTATGAAGTGTTTATTTACATTCAAACTTATACTTCCATAATTCCATTCAAATTTGGATGTATTTCCTTTTACCGACTCTGATTCTGTGTGCTCTTTCTGGGGTTTTAGTTCCTTACACTTATCGAGTGAAGTCATTTCAGACTAATTTTTAGTATTCGGCTTTATTAACGCCATGAAAGCCTAGTTTGGACTTCTTCTTTTTTTATCGGTGAAGTATAATTAGTAGAGTTTGTTATATTATGTATATATTCTTCATAATTGGGAATGAAATGAACTTGTTTATTGCTGCTATGATCATGTGAATTTATACAGAGAAGAATGGTAGGAAACTAACTTGACAGCTAATAGTAACAGACTAACAGAAATTAGTTTCCCTAACTAACATAACTGTCAAAACTAACATAACCGTTTTGTATCTATTTGTATATACTCTAATAGAGTTGGTTTTAAGGGTCATGCTCTAGCTATGAGGCCTTACCTGTTTACAGGATTGTAAAGAAGTTGAATCTCTTAACTTATCAAGGTGTCAATTCTGAATAGTCTATTTCACCATTATGCAATCTTTTGTTCCATTTTGTTGGATTAGCTGATTCGAACAATGTGTTTTGACTGCCATAGGATAATTGGATCCGCTTGTGTATTCTTTTGTGTTGCATTAGGCAAGCACAGATTCATCCTGTGTTTTTAGCTTTTTCTAGCACCAGGCTTGGTTGTTATTTCACCTTTAAGGAGGTTCTTATCATATTTACTCCTTATGTATAACTTTAAGTATGGGTAAGTAGAGTTGTAAATTTGGGTATTTAGATTGAAAAGTTTTTGGGTGTCTGTTGACTAGTCATTCAGTTTTTTAAATGTTTAAGTTTCATTTACTTGCACCGTAGGTTGTTAAAGTGTATGTATCTGTTTTTGGAGATGAAAGAGGAAAAGAAGTTGCTTTAGCAGGGCTGAAGTCAAAAGCGAAATATGTTCGCGGTGAGCTGGGCAAGCGTATGAAGTTGCGGCTTACTCCTGAAGTTCGTTTCCTAGAAGACGAGTCTCTAGAACGAGGAAGCAGGGTGAGATTTACATTAGTTTTTGTTCCCACTCACATGTGCGGTTTTGTAGGGTACTTAATTTGCTGCGATAAGAAGTCTTGTCTTTCTTCTTCGTCTATTCTTTCCAGATTCTTTTTTTGTTTTACATTGTTGTTTCTTTATCGTTGATATGTTTTTCCCATCCCCTCCCCCTCCCCACCCTGTGGGGATACCTTTTATTTGTTGAACATGTCCAATTTGATGTTTTGTAAAAGTTTATATGTAATGATGGGTGTTATTATTTTTTATCAATTAAACTTTCACCTTTGTGAAGCAAGACTGTTTCACGGAAGCCTGGGTCTTGTGTGTTACAATTTACAGCATTTTGTCAAAATCATGCATCTTATGTTATGGTAAGATGCATGTGAGATATAAGAATTTGTCGAGATATAATGCTTGATTCAGCATTCCGTATGTGTTAAAAAGTATACATAATATAAATAGCACCTAGGTTACTTTTACATATTCTTATACCTGAATCGTTGCCCAAATGGTGTGATATCATCACTTTTCACTTATTAATACCTGTATTGCATCATGTTTGTGTTGAATTTCATATTTTCACTTATGCTGTTACTGCTGTTGTATTGAATTCACTAAAGAGGATGTTTGCCAGAATTTTGTTAACGCCCAACCATTTTGACGAATTCCAACATTGTTGAAGCAACCTTTTTATCAAGTTCTTTTAGAATATGGTCTTTGGACATCTAAGAAGCACTAATCATCTTATATATCAGAATTTGCAACCTAATTTCCTATACAAAATATCTAATTCTTATTATGTTGTCTCTTTGCAATGATGTCTATTCTCTTCTGCTGTCGTGTCAATCCATCTTAAACTGAAGGACTTGCACACCATTTTCAACTAATGTCTCTGAATCTAGTACTGAAATTATTTGTAAACGCTGACTTGACTTTGCTTGCCCATATGATATGGCCATATGTTCATTAAAACCAATAATTCTAGAAGCATGAACATTTTAGTGTTATTTGGCCACACGAAGTCTCTGCCTTTTCCTCTCATTAACTGTTCAATGTTGTATCTGGTTCAGGTAATTGCTATATTGGATAAAATAAAGGATGAGAATAAAAAAAAAGCCACTAACGATGAATCCGGAGAGTTTGCTGACGGAAGCAATGATGATATGGAATGGGAGGGTGATGACATTGATGATGAGGGCATCATTTATGTCAAGTAGTTTGGTCTAGCACATCAGCATCAATGAAGTTTGCAATGTGAGCAGGGGTTGATTCATTACTGGTTAGTTCAGTTCCCGGTGTATGAATGTAATTATAATTATTTTTTTGCATTTGCAGTCCACTTGGCAATTGATGTTGAAATTGGCTTGTTAATTGCTAATGTAGGGAAAACTATACTAATTATACACAACTTAACACTATTTATCGCAGTACTCATTTCATGGTACTGTTTCCTCCCTTATACTCTTGTTTACTGGAAAAGGTCTTTATGGCTGTTTCAGTTGCAGTTGCATAATTTGTGATTGTTAGTTCGTCGCCTTAGCTTCCCTTGTTCTACTTGCATTTCCATCGTAACTTGAGTAGTTTATTACTTCGCTGTGTATTGTGCGTGGCTTGTGAGTTTTCCAGAAGATTAGCCATTCCTTCTCTTTCATGTTAGTCATCCCATATCGCATTAGGATTATTTGGTGCTTCTAAACAATGTTCCAATGCATGTTCTCTTTTTTTTTTTTTGGAAGTGGAACTGTAAATGAACAATCGTTTGACAAACAACTCGTGAGCAAGCTCGGATATCGTTCGTTTATTTTTGTTTATTTAGTTAACGAGCATATAATGTAAATTTTAGGGCCCGTCTAATAAATGAGCATAGCTTAAACAATTGTATACTCGTTCATTAATAGTTCGTGAATAAGCTCGTTTAGTGTTTATTTTATTTCTTCCTTTTTT
Source organism: Rehmannia glutinosa (assembly GCA_016081115.2). NCBI lineage: Eukaryota > Viridiplantae > Streptophyta > Magnoliopsida > Lamiales > Orobanchaceae > Rehmannia > Rehmannia glutinosa. Next base: position 245,746 of record JABTTQ020001022.1, on the reverse strand, counting down.
TCCCTTTTCTTTCTTCTTTCCCCGAATAAAGAGGACATGAGTTGATTCTTCATTCTCTGTTTTTCCATCTCAGATTGCACATTTACCATTTCCATTTGGAGAACTGTACTCAGTTGTTGCGAACATCAACAGCCCACATTTCCATTTTCTGCTGCGTTTGAAGATTTCCCTGATTTCTTTTGCTAACGGGTCCATTATGTCCATATTGGAGGCAAGCAAATTGTAAACTCCGAACAAGGGCAGTACACTGTAAATGAAAAGTCTATAAATTATGCTCTCTCTCTCTATATATATATATATTTATATATTATATATATATAATGCACATCCTGAATTTTTGTACCTGAAGCAACATATGGATCAGTTTAGAATTTAGATGATAAGATACATAATATATCAATTATTAAATCAAAGGAATTGGAGAGATTCCATCCCACTTGTCTTGTCAAAGTGTGATGAGCAATCCCTCAGCATTTGATGTTAAAACTTTAAAATATATCAGATAGGAAATTACTTGAAGGGTATAATGTCAAAGTTCATCCATACCATTAAAAACCGCAGACCAATGCTGCAGAAACATATATTATTACATGATAATCTACTATCTCAGCACAGCCAAAAAACAATATCATGATGTTTCCTCCCTCAAAGCCCGACCTTAAGACGTTCTAAGCTCCTGATTGATACCAAACCCAGGAAATCAACCGGAGACCATATTGGCCATTGCAATACTTGTCAACTTATTATCTCATTTCCAAAGTCTTCTTGTATTGTGAAAATTAAAAGAAAATCATGGAGATTAAAACACGATGCACAACCATTGTCCACAGACTGGACTGTAACAAGTTGAAATATATGGTCCTGCACATCAGGCCAGAATGAAAAACTAATTTCCTCATCAATTATTTTCATCAAACAACAAAATGACACCCAAAAACAAAATGTTCCTCTAGTGATGTCCCTTAGCTTCAGCTTTCTTATGAGACTTGGCCTGTGCCTGGTAAACAAAGAGAAAGGCTAAATGTAAGACTTCTCAATGCTCGCATGAGAGATGAAGATCGGCTAATAACAGAATGCTTACAAACACTTGCTACAACACAAGACCACGCGACACAAAAGAAAAGAAAAAATAATAGAATGGTTACAAACACTAGTTACAGCACAATACTAGGCAAGTGAGATTAAAGAAAAGAAAAAAATGTGGATTGATAAAATTTAAAAAAAAAAAAAAACTTTGTTATGGTGCATGCACCTAGGAAACTAGGAACTTATGTAGCCACATGCCCATGAACTAATATAAAGAGTACTGCAGGGTCTGCTTTTCATAGTATCATACTCGGTACTCCATACTGAAGGAACTCATGGAGTAAGAGCACTGCCCATTCTACAAATGTCGCAATTCAATTGTCCGAGATATATACTATTTATGAATTAGGTCGATAGATGACTAGAATAAAATGCATACTGATTCAGAGAACAGGAGCTAACTGCCTATTCCGCCTATGGAGGCTGGGTGCCGATTTTGTTCTATTGCTCCATGGATCTAATGATCTTTAAATAAATTTGTTCTTATGCAAAGTTGAGGTGAAGCAAGACTGCTCCACCAGTCAACACCTATTTCTTCTCATGCAATGGTATCAGACTTAAGTTTTTATTCTAAAAGACTTTATAAAATTTCACAAAACACACAGAGAACTCAAGAATATTGACACATAATTTCTGAACGAGCCAATACAGACCAAACAATTTTAGCTCTGCTTTATTTTAAACTCTCGAAGGTCATATCCAAACAGTACGAAGTTTGGATATGATAATAAACAATACCAACTTTTTAGAATACAAAACTCAAAGTTTTCATTCATAGTCCAAATATCTCATTTTTGCCAATACACCTATGATTTCTAATGAAGCATTAACTTCTTATCAAGAAAAAAAGGACAAACATAATAGCTGAATAGATGTAGCAAGTGCCAGAAAATAAGATTTCTGAAATCCATGAGAAGCAATTTCCTTTAGGCACGACAACCATGCATTATATTTATACATGAGGTCTGAAACGATATATTCAATCATGGTAGTCACTGCAAAATACTTGGTGATCTTACACCAAACTTCAATGTCATTTATTAGCAAAGCTCTTGAGTGGTTTTGAAATGAGCCTTCCACACATATCTTCACATGAATGTCTCGAATACAGTTCAATTCCATACACCAGGAACTCTAGAAAGATGGATACATATCTTCATCAACCTCAATTCAAACAAATATAAGTAAACTTTATCAAATTTCCTCACACCTGCTCTAAAAGACATTTTCATGGCTAAGCTCTCTATCTTAAAATCATCTCATTCCCAGCCTTACTTCGACAACGGTAGCAACACTTTCGTAAGGTAAAAACTTAATAAAGGGCTCAAGCTGTATTGAGATTTTAGATGGATGAGTCAACATCAAATGCCAGATCTAAATACAGCCAACACCAAGCTGGATAAAAACTGATCAACATAAACTAACAATCTACATATTCAATTCAAAAATCAACCAAGTAAACTGAAGCTCAAAACAATATAAAAATTACCTACTCATATTTCCATTCAACTCCTACGAACCAAAGGAAATGTAAAAAAAAAAAAAAGAAATAGAACCTTAAGAAACTTAAGCTTTACGCTTCCGTAAACAATTCCGAATGAGAAAGCAGAAACCCTAGCAACCTGCCCCAATTCAGATAAATTCACAATAAATACGTATACAATATATGCATAAATGTGAATATAGGATAAATGATAGATCGGAGAATGAAAAGGCAGTTACCAATGCGAGTGCGCTGGTGCCGGAGTACGGTCCAGGAGGCGGCGCCATTGTTGGGAGTTTATAACAGAAAACGAAGAGTGGGAAAAGTAAAACGCAGATCGATATAATATTTTCTTCAATTCTCTCTCTTTCTTCTTTTCTTTGCCTCTTTCCCGTTTTTGTTTGTCTTCTCCTTAAAGGTAGATGTGGCCTGAAATCTGAACATTTTGGGCCCAGCTGTTGTCTTTCGGCCCAAAACTAAAATATGTGTTCACAAAGACCTGTTCTTGGGCTCTATTAGACGGCCCTTTTTATTTTGGACTGGATTGGAGAAAGAGAGTTTTCGTATCTGTTAGTACAATGGCAATAATTTTTTTTTTTTTTTGAGGAAGAGTACAATGGCAATAATTAACAACAAAAGAAAACTGCTAAAATGAAATGGTCCTCAACAACCAAATAATAATAATAGCTTTTCTCAAAAATAAAAAAATAGTTTAGTATATAAAAAATATTTAAAATACTTTATAGTATAAGAATTATAGAATATTTTAAAATACTTAATTAAACTTCAATAAAAGTAATATTCTTATGTTACATGTTATATTTTTTAAATATTTAGCAAAACAACAAATGTTTAGTAATATAGGCCTTGTATGGTTATGTTTTCATGGATCATTTCCAGTTTCTAGTGTTGGAAAGTGAATTTTGAGAATTTATTGGTTTTCGTGTAAAAACTGAAATTATGTTTGGATGAAAGAGTGAGAATGAGTTTTATGTAGGTTTGAAAATGAGATTATGTTTAGTTGGGTAGTTTTGAAATAATATTTTATGTATATAATAAGTTGAAAAGTTGATAGTGATTGAATATTTTAATTGAATATATAATATTAAATTTGTAAGATTGTAGGTGGTGGTCCCATTAGATAGATATAATTAGAAAATAGTAGTATTTAAGTAGATAAAGTTGGTAATGGATGGTCCCACTTATATAATTGGATTAAAAAATAAGAATAGTGATTGATGAGTGATGTAGGGTAGTGTATAGGGTTGAGAATTGAAATTATAGGTTTGAGATGTTGTTTTATGTGAAAAATGAAAAGTGGAAACGATGATTTCCATTGGAAATTTTAGAAACAAACATGATTCCATTTTTATGAATAGTTGGAAATTGGAAATAGAACCTTGAAAACATAAACAAACAAGGCCATAATGTTTGAATAATATCATTATGATAATAGTGGGACTATTTAAATTTTATAGAATAATAAATTTATTAGAAATATTAAGTTGCCTAAAATAATTTTATTGTGAAGAAATAAATATATTCCAAATTACAACAAAGAATAACTTGTCAAAAGGAAAAAAGAAAACAAAGAAAAACCACTTGTCCCATAAAAAAATAAAAAAAAATACAGATTCTCCATTTTCTGTGAGATTAAGTGCACACACCATCAAAATACCTCGAGGGCATATGCGAGCTAGCGAGGAATTGTTGAACTTATACTGAAATTGAATAACATTCGTGTAAGTTTAATTTGAAAGGAGATCAACTGTGATTAGATTTGGGGGATTGATCATACTTGTTTTTTTTTACTTAAGAGGATCTTGTTGTACGCTAGCAGACCCCACCAAAATAATGGTCAGTGCATGCACATCTTGCAATTAATCTTAACAACAACTATGAGAAGCCGAAATTGCTATCCTTAAGTATTTAGAGGTAGAGTTGTCGATTTTGCCCAAATTTCTGACCGTTTTTCTTAGGCCCGAAAATGAAATGCCTGACTTTTTTTTGGCACTAATTGTTTCAAAAAATGAACCAAGTAGATTTTTCCTTTCAGATTTTCAGCGACTTAGCCAGGCAAGGCTCCAAAAATAGCCCGATTACTATTTAGCCCGGCATGATTTTTTCCTTTGCCCGTTTGAAAGTTAGATATATATATAAAAAAAAAAAAAAAAGGTGCACTTATTTGTTGTAGTCAAACCGCACGACATCGCTTCATTTGTACGCGAACCCTTCAAATAAAGCATAAACCCAAAAGTCAGTTTCTCCACTCCACTTTCACTACCGCCAGCCCCACCACACCCATCTCTCTCTCACTCTTCTCTTTCATATTCACCACAGCATCATCCGGCGAATTACCGGAAATGTCGTCGAGCCAGAAGGTGAAGGCATCGCACATACTGATAAAGCACGAAGGATCCCGGCGTAAGTCCTCCTGGAAGGATCCAGAGGGAACTCGCATCTCCGCCACCACAAGGGACAACGCCGTCGCCCAGCTCAAAACCCTCCGCGACGATATCCTCGCCGGAAAAACGAGGTTCGATGATGTCGCGTCTCGGTTCTCTGACTGCAGCTCGGCCAAGCGCGGCGGCGATCTTGGTAAGGAAGCGGATTTTTCAATTTTTTAATGGGGGTTATTATTTTGGTCTTTTGATTTCACGGTGGGTGAGATATAAATTAATAATTGTAGATGGACTTTATTTAGCGTTATTTTTTGTGACCTATTGTATGCTCTGACGTTTGTTGTTGCAGTTCTTGCTAGAATACTTTGAATTTTGAGGTTGATCTTTAGTCAGTGTTAAAAAAATTATGAAATTATATGATGAGCTTTTGGCAAGCTAATACGAGAACATTACTGTACATCATTCTATAGAGAGGAAATCAATGGCATGGGAGAAGTTTCAGTGCCTTGGTGTATGCTTGCTTTTGTAAACTAATATTTGTATAATTACATCTTTTTTGAAATTTTTTGGATTCGAAATTTCATGATAACGGTTGGCTATGCACAATTCAATAGAATTATAGAACTACTGAAATTAATATATGTATTGTACTTTATTTAGCTTTCTTTATAGTTTCTTATGACATATTGTATGCTTAGACATTTTTTGATGTAGTTCTTGTTAGAATACTTTGAAACTCCAGGTTTATGAAATAGTATGGTGAACTTTTGGCAAGCAATTATGATTTATGAGTACAGTATTCATCATTCTATAGAGAGGAAATTAATGGCATGGAAGAAGTTTCACCGGCATGTTGTATGCTTGCTTTTGTAAACTAATATTTGTATGATTACATCTTTTTTGAAGTTTTATTGGATTCAAATTATAAAGGTTGGCTATTGTAAAATTCGATAGACTTGAACTTGAGTGAATTTGGGAATTTGAAGAATTGGCTAAAGATTATGCACCTCTTTGTACCACTACATATTTGATGTCTATGATCCTTTATACTACCATGGAGTGGTGATTATATTATATAATTTCGGTGATACATTTAATATGCAATTAAAAGCAAAGAATATATCATCAATCCTCATAAATGATGAGGAAGACAAAATGTACTATAGGGTAGGGCTTCTGGAGTTACGTGGAGCTATAATGATAGCAAATTAATCTTACACCTTGTCAGATGAATACAGTGTTATATTATTAAGGTCTCTTAGTTTAGTTTCCCTCACACCTGGTTCAAGTAAATATCTGATCTGATGTCTTAACTATATTGGCTAAATCTTAACACTCGAATTGTGGGTTATGAGTCTTATGACGAGTACTATGCCATCAGGGACGGAACCACCTAGGCCCCCCTCAAATTTTTCAGTTTACTACTATATGTGTATGTATATGCAATATTTAGTGTTTTTGTTCCCAACCAAAATTGTTGATAAATAAAATTTAATGTGAACTATATAACCCCAATTGGCTTTAAATATGATTAAACTATTGTGTAGGTCTTTTATATATATTATAATTATAATATTTAAAATTGTGGAGTATTTTGTAGTATTTAACTATAAATATTGATGTAATTTTTTAATACAAATATAACATATTTAAATATAATTATCATATATATGTAAATATTTGATAATCCGCTCTGTAACTGTTCGCACTAGGGTATCTCTTCCAGAACTCTATGATATTAATACTACTCGTACTCATCTCAAAACCCGATTAAGAAATTATACATATTACTCGAAATCGCCCCAAGCCCCCCTAAAAAAATACCCATACTGTTCCATTAGGGTCCGAACATGTGTGATTACCGCGTCTACCTATCCCCTATCATCTGTAGTTGGCCCCTCTCAATTACAAATCCTGGGTCCGCCCCTGTATGCCATGATTTTTTATCTAATTCTTTTTGTTTTCCTTTTTCCAGAATCAATGTCTCTCTTACAACGTATCAGTGGTGGATAATTTTTTATTCTTTTTTCTTTTTTTAATGGAAGTTCAGATTAGCTTTAGCGGCATACCGCATACCAACTTGGATGCTCACATGTCCTTTATGTTGATATGTTCACTTAAACCTTAAAATGTTTTGTATATTCTGATGTCTTTATGCTTTCTGTTCGGCTTTAGAAAACGTCCTTCACTTCATATTATCATCCATTCACCTCCTATTTAAAGCTTCGTGCTATATACTGTAGTCAAGCTCTCAAAGTAGAAGAGATGCTACTATGTCCAGCTCTTATGCTGCTCTTTTACCTTGTTAATCTAAAAGGTTGAAACTGCATGCGGCATATTTGATTTTAAATTTCCTCTCAGGAGTAGTTTGCATTACTTTCTCCCATTTAAAAATTTCACGAGTTGGTTTGATGAGTGCCCTCCCTTAAGTAACCTTATACTACATTATAGTAGTTAGAAGTGGTTAATTTCTGATGTAAAAGTGGGTCAATTGTTCGGTCTCTCTAGATTCTGCATTTGTCATGGCAGCATCATCAAAATTTCATGTTTATCTTTTTGCACAATATGTTTGTAATATGTAGCTTTTTTTTCCCCTTCCTCACCTTGTACGAGAAGCAATGTTTTCCCTCTAGTTCTTTGGTTCGTGATAAAAGGGACTCAAACTCACTTTTCCAGTTATTATTCTAATGTTACAGTTTTGGGTTATTGCTACCGTGTTTAAATTGTGAGATTCCATTGGCTTGAACTGCACATATGCTTTTAACTTCTCAGCTTTGAGTAATTACTGCGGGTTTATGTTTCTTGTACATCAAAGTTCATTATTGGAGTATAACCAAGTGAATTGATTCTGTCCTTGTTATGTTTATTCTTTTAGGTCCTTTCGGCCGTGGTCAAATGCAGAAACCATTTGAAGATGCCACATTCAATTTGAAGGTAGGTGAAATTAGTGACATTGTTGACACTGATAGCGGTGTTCACATAATAATGAGAACGGGTTGATGTCGACTCGGGGCAAGAAAGAGGAAGCATTACTCCTGTGTCAAACTCTACAACAAGGCTTAATGAAGACTTTATGCATTGTAATGCACTTTAACATTCCTTAACTTTTTTCTCTCCCCACGATATTGGCCGTGTTATAAACTTCATCTATGTAGCAAGTTTGTACGACATTTCGTTTGTGCACACTATCGTAAATAAGTTCACTCCTTGAAGAGTGAACCAATTTACCAGATTCCTAAAAATCTATCTGAATTTGGATTTACCTATTTTGCTATGTTGATCTTGGTCATTTTCCTTCCTGAATTTGTTATGATTTGCTCTCCTTCAATTGATTGAAAACATTATTGAAAGGGATAGTCACAAATATTACCCAGGTTTGGGTTAATTACCAAAAAACAAAAAAAAGAAAACACGGATTTCTGAAAATTACAAAAAAAAAACAAAAAAAAAAACATGAGGTTTGATTCTGTATTAACATTTACTCTATTCATAAGCAAAACTGTTTCAAATACACCCTTACATTTGTAAAAGTATTGTTACTACCCCTTACATTTAAACACAGAATCAAATGATCTTTTGTATTTTTCAAATATCTCTGGATTTTTTTTTTTTTGTAATTAACCCGAACTTTAGGGTAGTTTTTGTAGTTATCCCTTATTGAAATGCATCTGATATGCCGATGGATTTGTATCCATGTGAATTTCTTGTTGTGTAATGCATGTATTTGTTCTAGTAGAACTGATGCAAAATCCAAATATGAATCATTTTCAATTTAGTTTGTTAATTTATGACATGCTATCATAAAGTATCGAAAATTTGGCTCTTTGCTTCTTTGGGGAATCTTGGTCCATATATGGGCTTGGATTGGATTCAAGGGATGTGGGATATTCTCCCCAGTCTTGGTCCACATGTTTGTTACCCAATTCTTTTGGCCCATAAGAACTGGGGCCTCACTATCACACGCAAAGCACAAGTGGGATGTGAATGGGTCCGATTTTCTTACCATCCATATCTTATTCCTTGGCTGTTCCTGGAACACAATAAAAAAGTTTTGGCATTTGGACCGAATCTGTTTTAGTCGAATCTATCTTAAGAAAATGGTATGTTAACACGATGGTGTAAACGAGTCGAGTCGAGCCGAACATGGTATTATTCGAGCTTCAAAAATTGCGTTTGAGCTTGTTTGATTATTAATCAAGCTCGATTAGCTTGATATTTTTACACATTTTTTTATCAATCGAGCCGAACTTGACACCTTATCAAATGAAAAAATGTGTTCAAGCTTGTTTGTTATGTTAATGAACCAAGCTCCTTTTAACGATCAATCTCGAATCGAGTATCAAGTAACTTGGTTAGTTTTCAGCCCTAGTTAACACTACAATTCTTTTTAGATATTGAGTTGGAAACTCTACTAAATATCATTGTTCTAAACATCCCTCCCTAACCCCGATTAGTCCTCGCCTAAGGCCCTAAACACTAGGCTCCTCTTGTCCGCTTACAATTTTTTTCGATTAGGATCCGTTTAACCCCGCCTAGGTCCCGTCAGACGCTAGGCCAGTCTACAGCTGCTAAATATTTAACTATTATATTCTTTGATTAAGCTCTAAATCATCACTGTACAAGCCTGATTAGTTTTGGGCAGTCACTTCTAAAAGAGTATTAAATTGCCCGTGAAAAAAGATAATCTTATGAATAGACACTAGTTGGGATTGAAGTGAATATGTCTTTTAAGTATAAAATTATGTCAAAATCACCCGAGATAGTAAGGAATTTAGGAAGTGGGGGAGCATTTTTTTTATCAAGAATATTGCACTCCATCCATTCATTTAACTTTTTTTTTTTGGAAAGGCACCATTCATTTAATAGGCCTAGCTTATTCTTTATTTTTATAGTTTGATGGTTTAATAGGCCAAGATTTGGTCTTTCGCGTGTAGCATCATGGAGTTTGTAGTCAATATTAGCAACTCCTTTTTACGTTCTCTCTTTGGCATTGAGCCCACAAAAGTTTTACCAGAATCTATAAAAAAAAATTCCAAAAGGGTCTCAAAATTCAACTCAATGTCCATCTTGTTCCCTTTTCATCCCTTTTTCTGTTTTATTTTTTCTTTTTATTTTTATATTGGACTAATCTATACATAGTCGGCCCCCTTTACAAAATTAACTCAATGTCTCAAACTTGAGAACAAATATATTATTATCTTTTCCAAAATAAAAATCGATAAGGGACCAATGTAAGTGATTTAATGCTAAATTTTTCAGGTTTCTATCTAGGTTCGATCCCAAACACACTCTCTTAGGATTGTACTAGAAAAAATCCAAATATAATAAATACACTTAATATCAGTGTTCTAAAAAGCGCTAGGCGCTAGTCGGCCAGTAGACTGGAGCCTAACCCCTAGGTGGAGCCTGAGCATGATTAGACAGGACCTTGATGGGCAGTAGAATAGGGCTTAACACATAGGCAGAGTCTGGGCTGGATTAGACGAGACCTTGATGGGCACTGGCGGAGGAAGGGGGGCCCAACCTAGGCCCTCTCCCGCTCCCATTTAAAAGAAAAATAAATTTACAAAGTAAGTTTTTTAAATTTTTTTTTAGTCAAAATTTATATGATTTTTCTCTTAGTTTTTTATCTGGTCCACCTCGTAAAATTTATTGGCTACGCAACTATTGACGGGTTAGATGAGACCTAATCGAAAGAATAATATAAGCTGACAAAGGAGATCCAACACTTAAATGGGGACTAATCGAAAATAGACTGGGATTTTTGACCAATGCTTAATATAAGTTCCATCAAGGCTCAAATCCAAGATCCCTTAACAATTTTAAAAAGATCGCATAAGAGGTAAAGAAGAACAAGGACTCAAGTCACATCACCCCAAAGATAGATTTTCTTTGTACTTTTACCTTGAAATTGTGTCCACTTGAATCATCACATACCAATCAAATTCGTCTTATTACTCTCAAAATAATCACCCGACCGCCCTAATATTCCCCAAAACTCCTTTCCTAATCAAACTCAAAACCAACAAAAACATATAAAAAGTCACCAAAACCTAGTCCATTCCCCAAGACCCCAGCCACCTTTTGTTTATCTTCTCAACTCCGATGGCCATCGCCGCCGTCTCAACCGCCGCAGTTACTCCTTCCGCCTATCCCACCTCCTCCGCCACCCGTCTCTCGCCTCTCCCGCCGCCCTCCAAGCCCTTATCTTCCTCCGTCGTCTTCTCGAAAACCCTCCAAAAACCCATCCACGTCACCCTCGCGAAGAATCCCATCTCCGATATCGTCGCAACCTACAAAAAAAAATCAAGTGTCTCAAAAAACACCGATAACGCGCTATTTTCCGACGACGACGATGATGACGATAAGCCGCGCGAGGAATGTGGGGTGGTGGGAATCTACGGCGACCCCGAAGCCTCCCGCCTCAGCTACTTGGCACTCCACGCGCTCCAGCATCGCGGCCAAGAGGGCGCAGGGATTGTGGCGGTGCACGATAACGTCCTCCAGTCGGTTACAGGCGTTGGCCTCGTGTCGGAGGTTTTCAACCAATCGAAATTGGATAAGTTGCCTGGTGATATAGCCATAGGCCATGTCAGATACTCGACGGCTGGTTCCTCCATGCTTAAAAACGTTCAGCCTTTCGTCGCCGGTTACAGATACGGCTCTGTTGGAGTCGCGCACAATGGGAATTTGGTGAATTACCAATCCCTGCGGGCAGAGCTCGAAGAAAACGGGTCGATTTTCAACACGACTTCAGATACAGAGGTTGTCCTGCATCTGATTGCGACTTCGAAGGCGCGGCCGTTTTTTATGAGAATCGTTGAGGCTTGTGAGAAGCTTCAGGGTGCTTATTCCATGGTTTTCTTAACAGAGGACAAGCTTGTTGCTGTTCGTGACCCGTTTGGTTTCAGGCCATTGGTAATGGGTCGAAGGAGCAATGGATCTGTGGTTTTCGCTTCAGAAACTTGCGCGTTAGATCTAATCGAGGCTAAGTACGAAAGAGAGGTTTACCCAGGCGAGGTTCTCGTGGTGGACAAAGAAGGTGTACGTTCGCTTTGCTTGATGCCTCATCCGGAGCCTAAATCCTGCATCTTCGAGCATATCTACTTCTCTCTCCCAAACTCCATCGTTTTCGGGAAATCCGTGTACGAATCGAGGCGCGCGTTTGGGGAAATCCTAGCCACCGAATCGCCGGTGGATTGCGATGTGGTAATCGCAGTGCCTGATTCAGGTGTCGTCGCCGCGCTCGGATACGCCGCGAAAGCTGGGGTTCCGTTCCAGCAGGGGCTAATTAGGTCACATTACGTCGGGCGAACATTCATCGAGCCGTCACAGAAAATTAGGGATTTCGGCGTGAAACTAAAATTATCGCCAGTGAGAGCGGTTCTGGAAGGTAAGCGTGTCGTGGTGGTGGATGACTCCATTGTTAGAGGAACAACATCGTCGAAGATCGTGCGGCTGTTGAAGGAGGTCGGAGCCAAAGAGGTCCACATGAGAATCGCCAGCCCTCCGATCATAGGTTCGTGCTACTACGGAGTCGATACGCCGAGCACGGAGGAGCTGATCTCGAATCGGATGAGCGTTGAGGAGATCAGGGAGTTTATCGGATCGGATTCGCTTGCGTTTTTGTCCATTGATAGCTTGAGGAAGCTTTTGGGAAACGATTCGAAGAATTTCTGTTACGCTTGCTTTTCCGGCAAGTATCCGGTGGAGCCGAGTGGGAAGGTGAAGAGGGTTGGTGATTTTCTTGACGATGGATTGAGTGGGAGTATGGAGTCCATTGATGGGGGTTGGGTTTCTGGAAATAGCAATAAGGGAGTGGATGTTACGAAATTGGATTTGAATAAGGAGATCAAGTTGTCTTCTGCTTAGTAATAGTAGTAGTATAGCTTAGTTATTGTTTTAGTTTGGCATATATACAGTTAACTGCACATGTTTTTTGCAATTTTTTCTGCTTTATTTTAAGTATGGGTTTGCTCATACAACAATTTTGGTTATGCTTTATATATATTCTAATCAACTTTGTCATCTTGGCTATATTATGCTTTGTTTTTTGTAATTCTGGTTAATTTTATGTGGGTGATGAACTCTGGGTTCAGTTACATTCTCAGATCTTATTGTTGGAAGATAACATGTTTGATGATGCTAATTGATGTTTCGTATAAGTAGGTTGTGGGGATTGGGCACCTAGGGGCACAAACGAGCTGGTAAGTGACAAGGTGATTGGGGTGGAAACAATCTGATGTTGCTGGTTCGAATTCGTGTGGTAACAGTTCTTTGTTGATATTGTAAGAGTTGTTGTTGGGTTCATGGTCCGTTGGTCCTCTTCCTTATAGGACTTTCCCCTCATCAAAGGTTGTGGGGATTCGGCCCAAAAAGTGCCTACAATAAAAATTGTGTCATTTTCTGGTCCTCTGCCTATGCATTTTGCATTTCCATGGGATGTTATACATAAACATTATGAAACCAACATATCAAATGAACTGGGAATAGCAAAATAAACCAGAAATTACAATCTAGATTTTGAAATCTTGCATCCACAGAAATTATAATTTAAAACCTCAGGCTGTTGAGGGAACACATGAAATGTGTACTGGAAATAATGAAAAACCTATTACAAATGACTATGATTACAAATAAGAAACCAATTCAGGATATGAAACATTGTTGTAGCAATACTTTGATCGATATTGTACAATAAACTCATAATCAATAGGATCCCCTTTCAAAAATTACAAGTCACAAAATTTAAAAGGCTCCACTATAGAACCCATTTTTCTCTTTTATGCCGGGCCTTTGCAATCTTTGACGAGCAGTTTCGTGTGGCATTTAGCCATTTTCCGCTCTGTCATAAGCATTAGACTTGTGCTTGGGAGCAAATGTGAACCCAGAAGGCACCTTGCCAAGCAACATCTCAGATATCCTAATCTGCAGGTAAAATGTCCGAGACAAGTTATGATCCACGAAATAAATCATGTTTTGAGAGGGAAAAGTGGCTTAATCAGAGATAAATAATATACCCAATCGGCAGCAGAATCAGAAGCCATTAAGGTCTCGAGTTCGTCACGGCCAAAATATGAGGGTGGCCGCCAATTTATCCTTTGTGGGATAACATCTAAGAGACCAACTGGTATATATCTGCAAGTGTAACTAAGCCATTCCAGCAAGAAATGCCTGGTTGTCTCAACTCCTGCCATTAAATACAGATAATGTAATTCACGTCCACTTTTTAGCAAGTTAAGATGACCTATGAATGTACCACTGCTGTTAAATGAAAAGGGATAATTGTAAAATATACCGTTAACAATCAGGCTAATTACAAAAAGGAAAAAAATCAGCTATCTTACAAAATTGCAAATACCCCTTGATATTTGTTTCTATTTTACAAATTATATCCTCTAGAGGGGGGTGTTAGTTGAGTAAATACAAACCTCATGGGCTGTTTGTAATACTTTAAGGGGGGTATTTGTAATTTTGAAAGATAACTGGATCTTTTTGTAATTAGGCTAAACCTTATGCGTAGTTTTTGTAATTTAACCAAATAAATAGTTACAAAAGAAGAGGGGAAGAAAGATGGTTCTTTTGAATCCCAGTCACATCCTGTTAATATTAACTCTACATGGTGGAGGAAAAACTGAAAAACTGCCTTTGAATTCTAAATTCCCTATTCTAATGTACATGGATGTGTCTGCATAAGGATATGACAATGAGAACCTGCCATCTGACTCATCCAGCAATATAAAGAAACAATGCACGCGCAAATAAAAATGCAAAATTACATGTTTATATACCTTTTGAGTCAGAACCCCAATGTTCAAGGCCAAAACGTACATAATCCTTCAAAATATTCAACCGCTCTCCAGAACTAATGTCCCAATGCCTCTGTTCCTTGATTTCAGTAAATATCCATGGCTGCAAATTCAAGAATGTACCGTTAAAAATAAGCAATACAAAGATGCATAGTACGCTGATAATTAAGATTGTTTAGGAGAATGAAGACAAAGCTAGACTACAAACCTTAATTAATGCCCCTCGAGCAATCATACATGTAGAGAGCTCAGGGCAATCAGATTTGTGATTGTTCCAATCCAAATAAGAGAACACATCGCCATTTCCAAGGACTTGCAGACTAGAAGGTGCTGCACGTGTACACTGATAGACGTAATCCCAATCAGCAAGTTTGCTGTACCGTTGCTGTCGCGTCCGACCGTGTATTGTCACTGCACTGGCTCCCCAGTTTCCAATATCTTGTATCAAAGAGTCAATTCGGTTTTTGCCCTCGAAATAACCTGTTCGTACCTGGAGATGCAGAAATGACTACAGATACCACAGAAAACTCCTCAAAGTTTACCGTGCCAGAAATGGTCGAGGATCGTACTAAGGAGCTAATCAGATATTTGTTTAAAAAAGGCAGCTTATCTGTCCATGTTCTTTTATTACCTAGAAGGATAATTATCTGCAATATATTTATCTTATATTATGGATGGTGAGAGATTTATAAGGGCTTGAATGCTCCAGCCTATCTCCAACAAGAAAAAATCAAGAATACACCATAGTGCAAATACCTTTTTTTTTTTTTTTAAAACACCCAAAGGGTGGAGGATTAAGGAATACCCTCAACCTTTCATTATTGATGCCTCGTGAAAATTGTACTCACAATATTCCTACCAAACCGAAGCTATACAGAGACCATGAATCAATCTATATAACAAGTTTTTCTACATCTAAAAGAAGGTATTCCTAATTGATCAACTCTAATAAGACCTTGAATCACCCAAGGTACATCAAAAGAATTATAAACGGTACCTTGATAGTCACTGGTGTGTCAACCGCTCTAGAAGAGGCTTCTACAACACTTCTCATTCGCATCGGTTTTGTAAGAAGGGCAGAGCCAGCACCTTTGTTGACGACAATATCAATTGGACATCCCATATTAATATCAATGAAATCCACTGTGCAATGCTGCTCTATAAGTTCAACAGTTCTTGCAACAGTATCCGGATATGCACCACAGATCTGGACACCAAAGAAATCCTCTGAGGAATGGCGCCTTAGCAGAGCCCATTCCGAAGCTTGACCCTGTACAAAAATCCATCGAACACTGTGATCACAATTACTTAACTTCGGTAAACCTTTAATCAATAAGTCTACAAATACATGTAGATCCTAGTAACTGCTCGCACTAACACCAAAACTTTAATCACTCAGAATTATATGAGCTGCCAATAAATATTGGACTACGACCTTCTTGATATTAACGAAGGTAATCAAGAGAGGTCCCATGACCTATCAGCAGACACGAGGGTGGATGAACGCTCATTTTATGCAGGGTTCTCTAAAATTTAGACTTCTTCAAGGTAAGTTGTAGGACAAACAGGTAGGGTTAGCGGCATGAAAGTTTCTGAAAGCTATATGTCAAACATGCGGTCCCCATCCTCAAATGTGTACGTCACAGCACATATATATGTGGTGTGGGGGGCAGGGGGATAACAAGGAAACTGTAAACAGCCTGCTAAAAGTACCATCCTAATTCCTACAGCCAATTAATAAGTTACCAAATGGTAAAATTAAAACTTAAAGATTAAGAAAAAAGGAACATAAATAATACTTAACAAATTACTGCATAAAGTGGCTCTAACAAATGCTATGAGAGAAATGAAAGGTCACAGAAGGGCGAGAGAATAAATTTTGTCAATTAATATTATACCTTTTTGGACTAATTCGCACAAAGATTTGGCTTCAAAAATTGCAAGACATCATTTAATCAAATTACCAATTCTGCAACACCAATGGCATTTTTCCTATCCCATTAACAAATTAGCTTAGCAGAGAAAAGAAGATAGCTTTTACCAACCTGCAAAAGATTGGTGCACATTGCCATCTCACCACATGTAACATCAGCCCCCAGAACCTTGCAGACACGACGGTACGGTAGATTTCCTACTGTCGTGAGGGGAGCAAGATAGAGCTTTTCTCTAAAGTCAATGAGTTTCTTTTCCCTTGGGTGTAACTTTAGACATTTATCATTGTCTTCCACAATGTTTTCAATGATGGTTTCTGGTTCATTCTGTTTGCAGCTTATGTCCATGTCTTTCTCGTGGAGAACTTGACCTGATGCTATAAAATATTAAATGACTCAAAACACCCTAACCACAAACTCAAAATGGAGCATACATCAATTAATTATATAACTAACCATCATTAAGTGGTGCAGAACAAGTTTCATCAACTGAGCATTTTGTCTTCTTGGGTGGTCTAAGTTCATCACCAACATCTGCTTCATCTGGTTTATCTTCTTCCAAGACCTCAGCAACGCCATCTAATTTGTTGCTGGAGTCAACAGGAGCTTTACAACAAGAATTTCCATCAACATCACCAGAGCCATTGGCAACAATTTGCCCATCATTGTCATTATCTCCCATCTTTTTATTTTTTCCCTGTCCTTGCAATAAAATATTGAAGTAAAGAAAATGCTGATAAAAGAATTTTAAAACAGAACAACTCTGTCATATTCATGTGAGAAGGTTATTGATAGTAAAAAGGTCTTGTCCTTGCCAGAAGCCCAAGAAGTTTGAGCGCAGCATCTGCCTTGGGGAACTTAATCTTGTTCTTCCATAAAAGCTTCTGAACATCCTTTTTCAATACATTCATTTCACTTTTTCTATTGTCTCCATTATTTGCTCCATTAGCAACTTCACCATTACCATCGTTATGTGTGCCCGCAAATCTACATGCCAGACCATAAGGACAAGGCCCCTCGCTATTTATAAAAGGGCAGATGCCTTCTAAATCATCTGGTTTCTGCATTCAACAACATCAAGTCCCATTACAATAGCACCGTAACCGAAACAAGACGTTAATTCAATACAAATAGCCATACAGAACCAAAAAACAACATAATAATCAACTAGAGGTTCGATATTTCTTTTTAACTTCTTTCAGTTTCCGAGTCTACCTGAGCTTTGAATGCTTCCAGATCATGGCTGAAGCGACACTTTTCATTGTATGGACATGAACTAACCTTCCCACTTTTCCCTACCACTGGACATATATGCAGCGCGGATTTTTGTTCCTATATTATTTCCAAAAATTCTTTAGTCCGCTTAATAAAACCGCATCACAAGTTATTAAATCAAATAAACTACATAAATGAAGAAAAGTCCATCACTCTTTGGTGATGAAAATGCTTCACCATTTCACATAATCAAGTAAATAGCATTCCATTTCCTATCATACACCACGCAATTAACGTCCAAAACAATCCAACCTGACGTCGCTCCCGTTTTAGCTGGCGTTTAGATTTCTTCTCCTTGAGAATTGGAGCAGAGACGCCGTCGTTTGCGACGGTTGCTTTATCATCAGCTTTACTGCTCTCTCTTCCATCGCAAGTTCTATCGGGCGGCGGGCGGAGAAAATCTCTTTTCACCGGAGCTATGGCTTTAGCCACCAGCTCCTCCGCGGTCGGCTGAGCTTGAGCCGGAGCCGGAGACGGAGCATCAGCAACTGAGATGTCGTTAGACGTATTATTATCCATGGTTTTCTGGTCTCCCATGGGTAGGTTGGCCACTCGCCAGGTGGGAGCGATGTAGTAGGGTTTTGGGGACGTGAATGGATGGTTGACAGCGGTAGTTAAAGTTCAGAGAAGGCCATAGTAACTGATGGCAGAACGGCTGGAGGACACTTGATTTGAGCTAGGTATTGGGGCTTAATTCTCGCAGGGCTTCGTATTTTGGCGGAACGGAAGCAGGCTTTGAACCCAAATAAAATGACTTGATGGGATTGCTGGGCCCAGTAACTATGCAAACCAATTGTCTGATTATAATTATTATAATTCACTCTATATACTAAAAGCATGGTTGCATAAATTGCTAGGCGCTAGTCGGGCGGCAGCTCAGCGCCTAGGCGCCTAGAAACAATATTATTTTTCCTTTTTCTTTTTTTTTAACTGATTTTTTCCGCCTAGGCCCGATTTTTCGGCCACCTAGGAGAGCGCCTAGCTCCAATTTGGTGCCGCCTAGACTGTCTAGCTCGCCTAGGCGGGCGCCTAGGATGATTTTCAGCCAAAACGATTTTTTGACTGATTTGGGTAAAATCGGATCGGCCTAGAGGCGTCTAACACCTAGTCGCCGCCTAGGCCGATTTTTACAACACTGACTAAAAGAAAAAATAAAGTTAGCATGTGTCATCAATTTATTAATCTTAGACATTTGTCAATTTTTTATTCTCTCAATTCCACATGGCGGCTTTACATTTATATATGTGGCAATCCTGTGAAAATAACAAATTTAATTAAGATTTCACAATGTATAATATAATGTTAGAAATAAAAGATTTGATCACAATTAGTTTGAAAAGTCGATGTTGAACAAATATATCTGAAGATAATTTTTATTGAGAGATACTCTATTAGATCATAATATATATTTTTGAATTTTAAAAATAACAAATAATATCTACACTAACTTTTAAATTTGTGATACTATAATTTTATTTTTGGACAAATTTCGTGTAACACACTGGTGTTATTTTAGCTATTATTATAAAACAAAGAAACACTTATTCTATAAAAAAAAAAAAGAAACACTTATACATAATACCTTTTTTGGATATTTATACATAATATTGTTTACAACATACAACTCTTGGTAAAAGATCTATTTTCTTTCCCAAAAAAATATTGAAAGATCTATTTTGGTTTCAATAATCAATTTAATTTCAGTAACTGTAATTATGTACTTACTACTTAATAAGAACTGCTAGAACAACTAAAAATATACTAGAAAAAGCAAAAAATTTACATAAAAATCAATAATTCTATTTATACTATTTTTTTGTGATATTAGAATTTTATTTTTGGACAACTTTTGTGTAACACACTGATGTTATTCTAGATTTAAAAACAAAGAAACACTTATTCCCTCAAAAAAACAAAAGAAGAGAAGGAAACACTTATACATAATACTTTTTGGATATTTTATACATAATATTGTTTACTATATAAAACTCTTGATGAAAGATATATTTTATTTCCAAAAAAAATTTAAAGATCTGTTTTGGTTTCAATAATCAATTTAATTTCAGTAACTCTAATTATGTGCTTGCTACCCCTCAAACAAAAAGTATGTACTTACTACTTAATAAGAACTGCTAGAACAACTAAAAAAAATACTAGAAAAAGCAAAAAAATTACATAAAAATCAATGATTCTATTTATACTATTTTTTTTGTGATATTAGAATTTTATTTTTGGACAACTTTTGTGTAACACACTGGTGTTATTCTAGATTAAAAAACAAAGAAACACTTATTCCTTCGAAAAAACAAAAGAAGAGAAGGAAACACTTATACATAATACTTTTTGGATATTTATACATAATATTGTTTACTATATAAAACTCTTGATGAAAGATATATTTTATTTCCAAAAACAAATATTGAAAGATCTATTTTGGTTTCAATAATCAATTTAATTTCAATAACTGTAATTATGTGCTTGCTACCCTAAAAAAGTATGTACTTACTACTTAATAAGAACTGCTAGAACAACTAAAAATATACTAGAAAAAGCAAAAAATTACATAAAATCAATGATTCTATTTACATTATTTTTTTTTTTTGTGATGTTAGAATTTTATTTTTGGACAACTTTTGTGTAACACACTGGTGTTATTCTAGATTAAAAAACAAAGAAACACTTATTCCCTCGAAAAAACAAAAGAAGAGAAGGAAACACTTATACATAATACTTTTTGGATATTTATACATAATATTGTTTACTATATAAAACTCTTGATGAAAGATATATTTTATTTCCAAAAAAAAAAAATTGAAAGATCTATTTTAGTTTCAATAATCAATTTAATTTCAGTAACTCTAATTATGTGCTTGCTACCCCTCAAACAAAAAGTATGTACTTACTACTTAATAAGAACTGCTAGAACAACTAAAAAAAATACTAGAAAAAGCAAAAAAATTACATAAAAATCAATGATTCTATTTATACTATTTTTTTTGTGATATTAGAATTTTATTTTTGGACAACTTTTGTGTAACACACTGGTGTTATTCTAGATTAAAAAACAAAGAAACACTTATTCCTTCGAAAAAACAAAAGAAGAGAAGGAAACACTTATACATAATACTTTTTGGATATTTATACATAATATTGTTTACTATATAAAACTCTTGATGAAAGATATATTTTATTTCCAAAAACAAATATTGAAAGATCTATTTTGGTTTCAATAATCAATTTAATTTCAATAACTGTAATTATGTGCTTGCTACCCCTAAAAAAAAGTATGTACTTACTACTTAATAAGAACTGCTAGAACAACTAAAAATATACTAGAAAAAGCAAAAAAATTACATAAAAATCAATGATTCTATTTACATTATTTTTTTTTTGTGATGTTAGAATTTTATTTTTGGACAACTTTTGTGTAACACACTGGTGTTATTCTAGATTAAAAAACAAAGAAACACTTATTCCCTCGAAAAAACAAAAGAGGAGAAGGAAACACTTATACATAATACTTTTTGGATATTTATACATAATATTGTTTACTATATAAAACTCTTGATGAAAGATATATTTTATTTCGAAAAAAAAAATTGAAAGATCTATTTTGCTTTCAATAATCAATTTAATTTCAGTAACTGTAATTATGTGCTTGCTACCCCTAAAAAAAAAAAAACTAAACTGCTAGAAAAAGCAAAAAAATATCTAAATGTCAGAAGTGGGATTTGAACCCACGCCCTCTCTCGAAGACCAGAACTTGAGTCTGGCGCCTTAGACCACTCGGCCATCCTGACTGTTTTGATAGTCTGTTGACCAAATGGAAAATATCCATGAGATGATTGTGAGATAAGAACAGAAATGCAAAATAACTTTGGGCCCTAGTTTTTTGTTGACCTCACCTAATTTTTTTGTTGTTCCCTCATATCCGTGAACAAAGGACACGTAAGTGAATTCTTCTAAATATCCAAACTCGAAGGGACGGAAAAGAATGTAGCCTATCAGTATAAATCGAGTCAAGCGGAACATACAACTATTAAAACTTGTTTGAATTTTAATCTAGCTTTAAAAATTGTGTTTGAGAACGAGCCTTTAATCAAAGTATAACTATGAATCGAAATTTCGAGTAGTTTGATATTTTTACACATATTTTATTCTTTTTTTATTAATAAAGCTCGAGCTCGAGTAGAGCTATACTTCTTATCGAACGGGAAAATGTGTTCAAGTTTGGTTCGTTATGTTAACGAATCGAGCTCAAATAAACTTTTAACGATCGATCTCAAATCGAGTAGGCAGTTCATTTTTCTTCAAGCCTATGAAGGGAATCGGAGAATTATTTATGGCTTTATAGACAATTTGAATTTTCAACTTTCGTATCTCGTAATTTTGCATTTTTAATCCATTTCACAAATGCTTTAATTAATCACTCAACAATGAATTACGAACTCGTCTACAAAATTTGAACCAAGTTTCCAACCCTTTTTAATCGTCATTGTTGCCCAGTGGGTGGGGCAGAGACGCATGTTCAAAGTGTATGTCTTCAAGATTAACCAATAAATTTATTCAACGAATCTCAACTAATTGCACTGGGAATTGTGATACAAATCCACGGTATAATCAGGCAATTGAAAGGCTGAACAGATTAAATGAACAGAAATTAAGATCATATAATAATAACGACATCGAAAACAGGATTTTCAGGAAATGCAGGTTCATTGAATTTGGCGAATAGCATGTAACATCACCAACAGTAACTCAAAATAGAACGAAAATTGACAACAAATTTGATCCACAAAAACATATTTGATTGACACAATATCTTTCCTAGACTACGACTAACAGACGGGGATGACATATACGAAGAACAGTAAAACATGTGGACAACGCACCTCTAATGTATATTGCGTTTGAAGGTGCAAAACTAATGAATGAATGCAATTCAGTAAAAAAAACTGCTTAAAAAAATATAGATAGAATAAATTTTTTTAAGGCATATTAGCCATCAAAAGCTACTGCTTTTTTTTTAATTTAAGTTTTGCCGATGTAGTTTTTGTTGTCCGCCGCCAAAAGCTATTTGTTTGATTCGTTTTTTGCGGATCCATTGCCGTTCGATTGCTGTGACTGCTTCTGCTGCTGCTGCTGTTGTTGTTGTTGCTGCTGTTGCAATTGATGCATGTTGAGTTGTTGTTGTTGTTGTTGCTGCTGTTGGCGTAACTGGAACATCTGGGGGCTAATTGAAAGCTGTTGAAATTTTGAGGTGTCTCCACTTAGTTCGGCCGTTGCAAGCTTCAAACGTTGCACCTCTGCTGTCAGTGCTTCGTTCAGTGCTGTCACAAGAAACCCATATAAGACAATTATAAAGCAAATGGGCAACTATCTTGAATCATAACCGAAAGAAATGAAAGGCATGAGAGTGTGTCATCTATGTCATCCCACCCCAACCGACAAATAAACGATCTAGCAGCATAATTGGCAAACTTAAACAAATCGGGATTCAGGCATATATTTTTGTTATAGAATTCCTGTAGTAAAGCATAGAACTAGAGCAATTAAGATCAACTGCTACATTGACAGAGAAGAATGACTATCTTTAAGACAGATACAAGCTCATCAAAGACACAACACTCGGGTTGCTCAAAATTCAGTGTGACAATTGTGTGTGCATGTTGATGGTTGTTTGGGAGGGGATGAGTTTGCAAGTATGAATAGTTAGACTCCTGGAATGTAATAATGGTTAAAAACGAAGGAAAAATGAAACTGAGTGTTCCAAATTTTGAAAGTCTTCATACGAAAAGAAATGATAGGTAAAATAGGTATGGCACTCCATCACAAAAAAAAATATTACATTGTGCATAGGCTGGTTTCCTAGGCACTTGGATAGACATTTACGACACTTGAAACATATGTTCTATTCACACAAAAATTATTTTGTTGCATATTCTTTCTCTATGTACATTACCATAAAATGAATGTGTGTCATTTTTTCGCCATTGAAGTGACAAATGATGGCAACTACTTCAACATCATTGGCTCCATACACGTAGAAAGCATGGTTTCTCAGTTATTCTAATGATGTATGAGACTCAAACTACTTAAGTGACAGTACTCGTATGTATGTTAATGATTCATAAACACCAACATATTTGAACCTTCAGAATGCAAAAGTAACATTCCACAGACCATTTTGCTCACCTGGGACACCTCATCTGATTCTAAAATTCACTGTCAAACTCTGAAGAACATTGAATAGGGAAAGGAAGCAATGAATCAAGAGGCTATTGCAGAGGTAAAGAAAATGTCATTTGGAAATGGCTGACAGGCC
Source organism: Rehmannia glutinosa (assembly GCA_016081115.2). NCBI lineage: Eukaryota > Viridiplantae > Streptophyta > Magnoliopsida > Lamiales > Orobanchaceae > Rehmannia > Rehmannia glutinosa. Next base: position 221,435 of record JABTTQ020001022.1, on the reverse strand, counting down.
ATCAGTGACAGTAGCCTTAAGTTTGCAGCCAAGAATCTTCAGACAAGAAACAGGTAAGCTAACTCAATTATGCTGTTTAGGTATACAGTTATTTCTAATGAGTCTATGGTAAAACCCTTTTCTTTTTGCATTTGAATAACAGTATTCTCTAGCAGAATTTGTACAATAAATCTGGCCACACCACTTCGTAGAAAAGGATGTATAGTATAGATGTAATACGATCAAGAAGGAGAGATGAAACTATAAATAGGAATGCATTCATACCGTCCCGGAGTTGAGCCTGTTGTTCCATGGCCTGCAAGCGAAACTTCAGCTCATTGTTCTGGCTGGTCAGTCCAGCAGAGTCTCGCTGAATTCAAAACGAAAATCAGTATTAAGGGATTAAAAGCAAGGAATTCACCAAAACCAGTAATTATAAGCTAGCTCTCACTTGGAGCAGAGTAAGTTGGGCAGACAATGTGGTTGCTTCAGTCTGTAAGGTCTGCACCTTGTGCTCCAACTCCGCTATATATCTCATTTTACGCTCTTTTGACCGAGCAGCAGACTGCCGGTTGGCTAAGATCCTGAACACAAGACAAGTCCATTTATTAAATACAAAGCATTTCTCTACATTGTGAAACACCAAAAAGAAAAACGATCAGCTTAGACAGATGGATGGAATAAGGACACATATTACCTTTTGGCCCGCTTGGGATCACTTAATGCTATCTCAGCAAGTTTCTCATTTGCCATAATCTTCTTCAGTTCAGCACCAGTAAACTCACCATTACCAAACTCCAAGCTAAAAGCATTCGAATTTGCATCTATCGAATTGGTTGGTGAGAGTTGACCTGGAAGGGCTCCTGGGGATGGAGGCATTTTGGGCGACTCATCCCCAAAATTCATCTTTCCCATAAAACTATCCATAGAGACACTTCTATAGTGTCGAGTGGTTGGAGCAATATCTCCCCAGCATTTCTTTTAACCCCTTCCCTCTTCTCGGGCAGTGAAGACACCCCTGCTCTCTGTGAACTGCTCCCACTTTCATTAACACTACTAGTTGCTTCATTGTCACTGCTGTCACCTCCATTTGTCTTGGTACCACTAGCTCTACTATCCAAATCTTCGCGATTCTCATTTCCAAGTTTCTCGTCAGTACCAGAAGAGTTGAACGCAGCGTCAATATTGTCCAAATTCATATAAGCAGAGAATAGGTCGTCAACAACTTCCCCTTCAGATTTTCTCTCCCCCATCCCTTCAGCATTGCTCTCCCCACCTTTTTCCCAACTCGACTCTCTCTTAACCAACTGCACTGGCTGAGCCCCTGAGTTCTCTCTTGCAGATGCTGACCTATCCAAAGCACCAGGACTTCTCGACGGTATAAGTGGTGGCGAAGACTGCATGATAGACATAAACCCGAACGGGATATCACTGTTAGACCTTCTATGAGCCTTACGAGGAGGAAGACTTTCGCCAATCCTCAATGAATTACCCCTTGTGAATGGTGATGGCGGCAATAATGAATGTGAGTTCCCATCCATCTCATCCATAGACACATCAGCTAGCACCTGGTCAGAAATAGAATTTGAAGGCAACTCTCGATAAGGCGATGGGCTTAGAGGTGGCAAGGAGTCAAGGGCAAAAAAGGAGGGCTGTGACAGAGACCGACTATGTGACGGCCCTGGACTTGTACTAAAATTCGGCAATCCTGTTTGCTGATTTCCAGGGCGGTTAACCGGGATCTGCGAATAAGGGGAAACAGGAGGAATTTGTGGATGAGATGGGGGAATGCCAGCCCTTCTACCACTATTCTCAACGCCCATATTTGGTGAGACCTGACGAAACTGACCACGGAATTGCGGCATGTTTAACTGAGGTATATCTAGTTGATTCATCAGAAAGGACTGCTGTTGTTTAGGAAGTGAAGATGATGATGTTCCAATTGAAGATTGAAATCTTTGTGTATTAGCTTCCTCATTATCACCAGCCATTTCTTAAATTTCAACACAAAACTCTCCTACTTATTTATCTACTGTTTCGGATTAAATTCAATTCAGAGCACCTGAATAGCAAATAAAAAAAATCATTACAATTCCACGCTACACACAGTCAATCATCCTATTGAAACTTTAACAACTCAAGCCATAAACTAACCAATCAATCAAAATTAATGAAATGCGCATACAAAAACATCCCGATTAACAAATAGCCAGCAAAAAAAAACGCAAAAAAAAAGTAAACAAATAATCACTGTCCCAAAAGTATTACCCGACCATTTCTTATGAGCTTAGCGACAGCTTATCCGGCGCATTCGGAGCCGAGGCACAGCCACTGCGTGTTCTTTGCTATACAACAATAATTGTCCGTATCGTTTTCTCTCTCTACAAACATAGACGACGACTGGTATGACTATTTACACGGACTTCATGACTACTGCTTACACTCTACTGCTGCCTTTACTCGCAAGACGCGTGAATTTAATATGAATTTCAATTTCATTTGGACCGAATTTGCATTTCGCGAGCATTTCAATTTCATTCCGACCGCATTTAGCTAATCATTTTTTTTGTTTTTCCTCTATCACCGCAGCTTATGGTGCGATAAATCTCTCTCGGTCTAAAACATTTTCTTGTCCGAAAAAGACCACAACTTACAATCTCTTGTTACGCGCGTGCAACGCAAGCGCATTTGATTTTCCTTTTTTACCCATATTTTTCTCTTCTAAAAATATTTTCCTAAAAACTAAAGGGTTTGTCTCGTCGACGATCTAATAGATTCTTTAATGGATCTAACTGTTAGATATATCCAAATATCCGACCCGTCCCACCAACAACCGCACAACCACCAATACCACATTCGATGGCCACTAATACATTTTAAAAGGATTACTAATACTTTTTGGGATGACTACTAATACATTGCGGAGGGAAATTAATATTTTTATAGGGGGCTACTAAATATTTTTCGGGATGACTACCGATATTTATGGGGAAGAACTAATACTTTTATGGGGAACTACTAATATTTTGTAAGAGAAAAACTAGTATTTTTAAGGAGGAATACTAAAATATATTTAATCATAAAATATAACACTTTTAAATAAGACTACTAATATATTTTAGTAAGAATACTAATACTTTTGATAGAAAAAATCAATAATTTTCATGAGGATTACTAAAAACTAGATAAGTGGATTACAAATACTATTAATACTTTTAACAAGATCTTATGTCACTGCAAATATTACAAAAATGCCACCAAAGTCAGGTTATACTATGTAGAGGGCAATGGATCGGGCTAGACCCAGTCAGGCCGAGCCCATTGGGCTTTTGCAAAATTTTGGGTCGCCCGGGCCACGGAATCGCACGCCCACCATCCATGCATACATTTTGTGCACAAAAATTTGGCGAAAAGTCGGGCTAGATCGACCGTCGGGCCAAATAGGCCCGACTTTTTCGCCTAAAAAAATGTGGCCTAGCCCACCAAACCTCCTGACCGGTTGTTTTTTGCCACCTCTAATACTATGCTACCACTCCTAAAATAATACAAAAATGCCACAAATGCTTCAAAATCACAAAATGTCGGTAACTTCTTTAGAATTACAAAAATGCCACCGCCTATTTATTTCGGGATCAATTTGGGATCCGTCTATGATTTGAACCAGGTTAGACGGTCGATAGAAGTTTTTGTCAAAAACTAATATTTAAAGATATGCAAAAATTTGGGGGGGAGGAGGGGATAGCTTGTAAAAAAAAAAGATGTGAGACTTTCATCTTTGAAACTTTTTTCTCTAAAACTTTGTTTGATTGTGAATTTTCTTTTTTTGTTTAATCCAAATAGTATTTTTCCATTTAAAAAAATTATCACATCATTTATAATTAGAGCCGACAATCCTATCTCGACCAACGGATTGATCGATAAACAGAATATTTGGCCAAGTTGGGCCAAGAGTTTCAAGCCCAAAATGATCGGGACTCTTTTGGCCCGGCCAACCGAATCGCCTGCAGTAAAATGAACTATTCAAGGTCAATTGGATCGTGAAAAATCGCCCAACTCGGTCGATTTTGCCTTCCTACTTCCTACGATTGTCGACTCTAGTTATAATCATCGCACCTTTTTTATAAATATTATTTTTATTTAAAAAAGTATTTCAAATATCATTACATTGATTTTTTTAAAAAGAACATGTGACATAAGGTGTAATCGTTATAAAATTTATGTAATAAGCAAATAGAATTTTAAGAATTGTTTAATTTTCAAATTTACTTTTTTCTTTTACTATTCTTTTTGAAACCACATGTTAAAATTAAAAGATCTTTGTTTCCACTTTCCGCTATATAAGTATATATTAACTCTCAAATATAGTCTCATACGATAAAATCGAATCAAACCAAAATAAAAGCAAATTTTTGTGCTGTGAACTAAATGAAATAATTTATTTAATCAAATAAAACACAAATAAATAAATAATAATAGTCCATTAAAGACGTTAGCAACTTGGAAAGTTGGGGGAAAATAAGAAATATACGCAAACAATTTATTTGCTTTGATTAATAACCATGTAAAATAGAAGCGTTGAAGCAAATGCAATTTTTTCTCCCCACTTGCTAAGAAATTAGCAAATTTAGAAAAATTGAAATCATATGATGTGTGGTAAAAGTAAAATAAAATAAATAAACTTACACTTGATTTATTTGAATTTTGAACTTCTCATCACTTCTCATAACTAACTAAACGACGCCCCATAGGCCTGGTGTAGTATGGGCAATTATGTAATTAGGTGTGTGGGCTGGAAAAATACTTCTGTCAAAAAAAAAAAAAAATTGCTTAGATGATTTAGCATTCATCTTTAGCTATTCTTTTTTTTTTTCTCTTTGTGTGTGTGTTTTTCTATCAATGGGTAACTATAAAGATTTGGTTCTGTAGAAGAAAAAATTACACCAATAAGTTTTCCCTTATATAATGGAAGTTGTGCGTACATTTTGAAAAGTCTTACAAGTTGTGGGCCAATTTGTAATAACAAGAAATATCACAAAGGGATAAGAACACATTAATGCAGTTCAATACTTAGGTAACTACATAATTTTATTTGGATTTAGATACTAAAAATGCCCAAAGGCCCACACGGACTCACATTACTATTCACGTTAATGATTATTAGTTCATGATTAGGTGTATGGCTTGATTTGGTGTGCGTTTGCATTAAAACTAATTAAATTATATCCCTTTGCTTCTGCAGTGTAATAATTAGGTAACTGTTTTTTACTTACCATAATCATGCAAATCATTTGGTGTTTGGACAATGGCTTACACTTAAAGGGGTTAGTTAGGAAAAATATTGGGGTGAGCCGATACTTTGTAACAAATTAGCCAAGTAGCTAGCTAATGTGGTATTTGTGGTTTCCAAAAGATGGACGAAATGGCCAATTCACTTATTATTTTTCCCAACTTAGAAAATTCCAGTCTCCTTTTTTGTCAAATTCTCTATTTTTGTTTGTTTTTCTTGCTCTTCATTGTTAATGAGGTGATTATTGCCCATTTTTGGTCTGACATCAACCATATCTACATTTTTTTTTATTTTCATTTCTAAATAAGTGATTTTCCATGTGAATCTAAGTTGTTTGTTTCTATTATTGTTTAGTGCGACATTTGGTTAATTTTGTTGTCGTGCGGCGATTCAAATAAGCAAGTTTTCCATCAGACATATATAAATCAGAATGTGGTCTTTAAATATTGCAGATCTGAAAGAGCAAGTCTTATGTGAAATCATCTCATATATTTAAGTACATGGGACAGATCCAACTTATTTATAAATCAAAACAAGTTAGATCCAAATTACATACGAGTCAACTAATATGAGTCGGTTTATAATTCGTCTCACGGATTTGGACCCGTGAGACCGTCCTCGTATGTTTTTGCCGATCTGAAATCATAGGTATGATATTATAAATTTTTCAGAAGGATGACACTATTAACACCCGTTTTCCATCTAAACACACTCACCTTCTAAATATACCACCCTCACTTTTTAAAACATGACCCAATTGTTAAATATACCCCATTTTCCCAATTTTACCCTTTCATTAAAAACCCTAAGTGGCACGATGGGTTTTTGTCATCATGTCAGATGTCATGATGTCACATTGAAAAATCTAGGGTTTATACAAAAAAAAAAAAAAAAAAAAAACTTTTTTCAAGAAAAAGAAAAATGTAGGTGTTTATTTAGAACTTCTTTAAGTAAGGGCAATATAGTCTTTTAAGTGAATGAGATTTTTGCAATCATACGAAGGTTTGTGTATTCATCAATTTTGAGAGTGTGAATAACGCCACCCTTTTTCAAAATTGTAGGCTTTAAGTCGATTTTTGTTAATATAGTCTTTTAAGTGAATGAGATTTTTGCAATTATACGAAAGTTTGTGTATTCATCAATTTTGAGAGTGTGAATAACGCCACCCTTTGAAAAATTGTAGGTTTTAAAACGGTTTTTTGTTATTAACCTAGATGTTATGAATCTTTTCGTAGTTTTATCTTTTATTGTTTTTAACTGATTTGTTTCCGTCTTTTATCGATGTATTACTAATTTGAATTAATTAATAAAATTATATCTCTTGTCAAAAAAAAAAAAAAAGATGAACGAAATATATCATGAAATTATTATTAATACCATTACTATTATTATCATCATTATTATTTATTATTATTGTCGTTGTAGTTGTTATTATTTTATAAACTGAATTTTGGTTCATACTATCGACGATTTAATATGATATATACTAAAGATTGAATATGACATGTAATTATATACGATGTCGGTATAAAGATAGTTTAAAATCGTTCCGTACAGTTTATCATGTTTATAAATTTTATTTATTACTATTAATTAACAATTTCGTCGCACTTCAAACGCTTCAATCATTACATATTTTATTTTTTATGTCGCATTTAAAATGCGTTTAATTGCAACGAACAAATTTTCTCGTTTTAATTTACTGAAGGGGTCGATACTTCTCATAGTGTTTCATGAAATGTTGATAGCTAAATACAAACTTACTTAATTTTTATAACTTTTCTATTGCAATTCAATTAGATAATTTAAAGAAAAATATTAGATAAAAGTTGGAACTAGGCACTTGAATTTGGGCTTGGTCCTTTAAGGAGGAGATAATATGAGTAACGGGGAATAAAAAATATTATTCAATATTAATCATGTTTCGTGTGATTCAATTGTATTATGTTTTATTTATTCAAGTCGATACTTTCGGTATATTAATTTGAATTTTATTCCTTATCGGATAATCGATAGATTTATATTGAGAAAGAACCAATTTAAGTGAAAAGAGTTGCATGTAGAGGATCATGTGAGACCACCTCCTGGTTAGTCCATAAGACCGAATCAAGACCATCCAAATAGTAAATCAATGGCCAAGATACATTACAATCTATACAAACTTTTCGTAAGTAACTATACAACGAAAGGGTAAAATTGGAATCCATAAAATCATATATGATAACCTCCTCCTACATTATAGGGGTTTATATGTTATTGATCACGCCCCCATAAATCACGCCATTCAACATAGACAATCAATATCGTCTCCTTCTCAACACCACCATTGCATCGCCATTATCAAAACCTCTTGTAATCACCATTATCACTCAAAAATCGATCGCAATTGTTCCACAAAAATTAAACGCGACGGATATCTAACAATTGACAATGAGTTATCATCCACTTGATTGAAAAGAGTTACCCAATGGCAAAAATATTGATTTCAATGCAATGATGAATGTCTTCAAGGTAATTTCTAACGTGAAACTTGCTACAATATTCGTGATGCCGCTAAATCAACAATTGATGTCCGAATGAACCGAGATGCACCTCTCTATTGTTGATTTGTATGTTTAGTATAATGTATGTTGTCTATTTAGTGTATCAACATTGTATATATAATTTTATATTTTGCATAATACCCACTTGTATGAAGATTACATCTCAATTAATAGTTTGTATGTTTACTACAAATTGTTTGCTGTTTAGTATATAAGTCTTGCGTATATAACATTATGTATATGGATACTTACGTCTTATCTGCACAGAGTACATTTGTTAACAAATTCGTTGCGTGTTTGTTTAGCATGTACAACATGTATACATTGCATTTATTCGTTGTATATTTATAATATAACACTTGTATATGTTCGTCTGTAGTTTGTTCAATTAAAAATCTACTCATGCTTATTTCATTGTATAGTAAAACTTGTCTTGATTTGTATGTTTAGTATACGTATGTTGTCTATTTAGTGTATCAACTTTGTATATATAATTTTATATTTTGCATATTAACCACTTGTATGAAGATTGCATCTCAATTAATAGTTTGTATGTTTAGTACAGATTGTTTGTCTATTTAGTATATAAGTCTTGTGTATATAGCATTATGTATATGCATACCTATGCCTTATCTGCAGAGAGTACATTTGTTAACAAATTCGTTGCGTGTTTGTTTAGCATGTACAACATGTATACATTGCATTTGTTCGTTGTATATTTATAATATAACATTTGTATATGTTCGTTTGTAGTTTATTCAATTAAAAATCCACTCATGCTTATTTCATTGTATGGTAAAACTTGTCTTGCATATTAATTAGTTAGCAAATACACCAAATATATGTGAAGACTTGTCTCATCATAAATTAAACAGTTTGATGTAAAAAAATTAAATATTAACTAAACGTTCTTTGTATACTTATAACTCAAAATGTGCATAAATAGATTATTAAAATCGTATATTTTATACAAATTGAGTATTGTATTCTATCAAATCTGTGAGAATGAAGCATTGTAATTACATAAGTGTATATATATTATATCCATTTCGTATTATTATGTATAACTTTTGTGATGTCAAAAATCAACGTGGGACAACGGCTCGAAATCTCGTTGGGATCAATAAAATATTGGATACCGGAGGTAGGACAAGAAAAGATTCTGCGAGTGGGCATGCATTCGCTACGTTGGAAACCTAGTATACAATTTTACAAAACCTATGGAGCAATTAGCGGATTCGACATCGAAGGAGCGCGACAGAGCGATTGATAATGAAGTCATTCATTTGCATTATGTTCTTTGCAATAGAGAAGGCTTCAAAGAGAGAAAACCATTAAAGCAAGCACAAATCTCAAAGACGATGTGGAACATGCGGTGAGATCGGAACGCATAACAAAGCGAACGTGTCCTATAATACTCGGTTCTTAATAAATTGGGGATAAAATTAGGGCAAAATTAGGGCTCGATTAGAACCGATTTTGGGGTGATTTTTCAAAATTCAAACTCTAATTTTGTAATTTGGGAATGATATTTTCTGATTTTATTCTAGAAACAAGAGAGAGAAATCATGTAAAAATGGCAATAAATCAAACATATGAAAGGGAAGATAAATCCTTCATATATGGCAATAGATTTCAAAGAAATATACTCTTACCATATATTCCTTGAATCCTTGGCCTATAAATTGAAAGCTCCCCTAGGGTTATTATTCATAATTTTCTACACCAAACAAGAAAATAAATTCTTCTTCTCCTTCTTCCTCTAAAACCGCCACCACCATCACCGCGGTGCTCCACCGCCACCACCGACACCTCCTCATGGCCACCCTCTTCTCAAACCCTAAGCCCCATAATCAAAACCTAAGATAAAACCAAGGAAGGGGAAAGAGAAATAAATGAAGTAAGAGAAAGCCACCCGCCATGACCGTCGATCGCGCCGCTGGGTTCCGTTGTAGGAGACGAAGAATCCTACTTCTACAGGCTCACACCGTATTTGATTTTTACGAAGTTCTATTTTTAAGGTGGGGACTTTCTTTGCTTATGTCTACTTTAAATGCATTGTATGATTATTTGTGTATGGGCACGTTAAATATGAAAAGTAAGGCACTTAATTGTGTAAACATGAAAAACAAGGCACTTAATTGTGCAAGCATGAAAAGTAAGGTACTTAATTGTACAAGCATGAAAAGTAAGGCACTTAATTGTGCAAGCATGAAAAAGCAAGGTACTTAATTGTACAAGCATGAAAAGCAAGACACTTAATTGTGCAAGCATGAAAAGTAAGATGGTACTTAATTGTACAAGCATGAAAAACATAGGTGTGTATGCATGAATGATTGTCTTTGTGTATTTAATTTAGACATTGCGTCCCCCATTTGGGTTGTTGTATGCTTACCCCATGTTTTCCACAGATGAATGAAAGAGTCGGAGCGTGGCAAAGTACGGTGGAAGTCGAATCAAGAAATTAAAGGGCCCTTTATTTTGTTTTTATTTTTATGATATTAAAAACTAAGTAGCTTTTATGAATTTAATTTTTGGGACACGTTTTTATGAGTATTCCGCATTTATGACAAGTATTATTTATTTCCCATTAAGAAATGCGTTTTTAAACTTGGGCTTATTTTATTTTCAAGACTTTAATAAATCGCAAATCGCTTATTTTTTATGTTTATGGAATTGAGATGTTACATGTCCAAACCGCGACACCGCACCCTAGTGGAATGTTTCTTTTTTGGCAAAAACGTATTGGGTGAAACAAAGATGAAACCTATCGCTTTATTATTTAATGAAAACGTTTTTTTCGTAACATTATGTGAACTGTTAATTTATCTTTAGGGTTATTTTTCTCCCTAAACATGTATTGCATGCAAAATTACATTCAACTAAATATACAAAAAAAAAACGCTAAGCAAACATAATTGTTTAACTATGTATACAATTACATTATATACGCCAATTATCATTAAGGTAATTTTGCTTCACAAACATGTACTGCATGTAAAATTACATTCAACTAAATATACTCAAACAATCACTAAGCATATAGAATTGTTTAACTATTTATACATTTACACTTTGAAAATAATTATATTATAAAAATTACTATGTATGTAAAAACATTAAACTACATATTACACTGAACTAAATCAGTGAATCTCCCATATAACTAAGTATACAATTCCACCAAATAAAAGATACAATTCAACATAACTAAGTAAACAAATATATTAAACTACTTATACAACAAATACTACAATTCAACTAATCCAAAATAAACAAATGCAACACATTAAATATACAATTCGACATATCTATTTATACAGGTCGCTGCAACTGTATGATAACGTACATGCAAATCAAAAAACCACTTACATATCTAAAAGATCACTCAATGAAGAAAAAAATGGAAATGACACAACACTAACCCATGGTAAAACAAAACATTCTGCTACACATAAATACATGTGCAAAAAATCTTAGTAAATTGTACCAATACATTGAATCACCAACATTCCCAACGAAAACATGTTCAATATAATGTAAAACCATCACTATTAATTACCAGAAACTTAAAAAAAAACTAAAGTATTCCACCAATGACAAAACATATAAACTTCTACACTGGCTTCTTGCTAGTCCAATTTTTATTGCATTCAACCAAATTCTTCTCCCTAACTTGCGTGTCGGGGTATGATTGATCAATCCTTCGCCTTTTTGGGCGCTCTTCTCCGAACTCTCTCTCGCACCACTACTCGACCTCTATTTTCTGTTCTTCGCTTGACATTTTACTAGCCACAACACCATATACAAAAATTACACAAATACAGATATCAAAAACTTTAAACATCATTTGTTTACACTCCACTTAATGTTGTATATTTAACATGACGTACTTATATACTTAGTATAAAACAACCGCATACTTATCAAAGCGGTGGGGTTTCAAGTATCAACACCTTGTGTTGTTATAAACAACAAATTCATTTCCTTGAGTGCAAAATGGCAAAATTCTACAGACTATAACTGTAAGGAGTAGAAATATACACTTATTTACTACATATTAAAACCAAAGGAACAAATACTCAAAAAAAATGTGCGAAGATAAACAAAAGCAAAAAAATACCATGTTGTATATTTAACATACCATAAATGTACATTTAGTATACACCACAACCCCTACATAAATAAACCACACAATTCATATACCAAACTATTACAATGATTTGTTAACATTCCACTTAATGTTGTATATTTAACGTAATATATCTGAATATTTAAAATATGTCACAACCCCTACATAAAAAAACACCCAATTCATATATAAAAGCTTCATACAACATTATGTTTATATTCTACTTAATGTTGTATATTTAATATAAAATATCTGTATATTTAGTATAAAACATCTCAGCATACTTGTTAGGGTTTGTTACTTGGGTTTTTTGAGTTCAAATTGCGCAATTCCACAAGACCATAACAATAAATGAAATATTTACCACTTTTGCTACAAAATAAAACCCAAGTAACAAATACAAACTAATCAGACAAATTGAGAGAGAATACTTCAATAACAAGCAACAATAATGAAAAATTCAGACGAAGAAAAAAAGGAAAAATACCTTCAATGCACAAACTCGGGCGCGGTTCCCACCATCAAACCTTCTCCATAAAATCGAACTTCCTAAACCACCAAAAATTACTTGGTAAAGACAAGAACATACTTGAAATTTGGAAGATCTGGGCCAAAAAACGAGAAAAGAACATACATTTACAAAACAAAAATCGGTCTCCCAAAACCTAACTCTGCTCCATTCTTCACAAAATCCAAAACTTGACCACCAAAGTAACTTGGAAACGACGATAACCAACGGAAATAATGAGTTCGATTTTCATGACTGCAGGGCGCCGGGAAGACGAACGGACAACAATTTTTTTTTGGGGAGACAACCAATCGTGTTTTTTGGGTGAGAAGAAAAAAAAACTAATAGGGTTTCTTTTGAATTGAAAAACCGTCCAAGAAGAGTAAACAAAAGAATCGCTTTTAAAAGACATGATTGAAATCTATGATTTTTTTCTCCCTAAAAAGTTGGAGTAATCGAAAGAGGATGGATTCTGTTTTCCTAAATAATAGCAATTAACGTGAATAACATAAAAACGAAAATATGTGAAAATACAATCATACCGTTATAACCCAAAAATAACTAAAGAGATCTACACCATTAAAAATTTAAATCAAGTGTCTATAGGTGTTCTTATGGACTAGCCAAAGGGTTGGTCTCATTTGAACCAATCCATACACACACACACACACACACACACACACACACACACATATATATATATATATATATATATATATGTGTGTGTGTGTGTGTGTGTGACGGTATAAATCTTCCGAATTATGCATAATACGAGAATTCATAAATCGTTATAATGTAATATTGGAGGTTTTAATTAGAAAGATATTTCAGTTAATCAACTTAAGATTAAGAGTTTTCATCTTGAAAGGATTTTCTACGGTTCATGAAGTATGAGATTATGTTAAAAATGGATGGTAATTGCTTAAGGGTTCAAGATTATTTTTATTTTTGTTAAAATCACAAAAACATTCTCGAAGGATTTACATTTTAACACATTTTTATTTTTTGATCTCATATTTTATAATCTTCCTTTATTCAAGTGTTTATAATTGGTTGATTAATTAGATTCTTTATTTCCTTATTTTTTACGAAACAATCATCTGAAACAGGGGCGGAACTAGGATTCAATAGTCGGGGGGGCCAACAGTGTCCGTTGGATTTTTGGCCATTTGCCTATGCATAACAAAAATATTTTTTAGTTGTGACTTTCAAACATATTTTTTTATCCATTTTGAGATCCAATCTGCTATTTTATTAAAATATTTCTCGATCCCAAAAATATTTCTCAATCCCAAGAAATGAATCGCATCGATTTTTTCAAATTTTCTAAGTAATCACCAAAGAATAGACGGAATATATGAATATCATTTTTTTGGTCAAAATGACTAAAAACGTGTTTTTGAAAAATATGTCTACTTTTCATCTATTTGAAAACCTGAATGGCTAAAAAGGTATATTTACACGTAATAAATTTAGAAATATATTATATTTTTGCATCAAATACAATGTAAATATTTATCATCAAACATCTCAAATCAAAATACATAATTACAATTCCAAGATATTTATCATCAAAAATCAAAAATAAAAATTTAGAATATTTATGCATATCACCGAAATATATCATCAGAAAAACAAGTTAGTATGCACATTGTATTGAAATGAGAACTTGAAGTGTATAAGAGTATATATGCCTACATATTAAAAAATAAAAATCTTGACATAATATTTTTCACCAAAATAAAACAAAAATATATACATATAAAAAAAAAAAAAATATTGGGAGGGCCAAGGCCCCTTCAAATACACGTCACCCATCCCTAATCTGAAAATTGATAGATTTGATAACATAAAGACGGTAAATACTAATTACTAGTATTCATAATCCTCGTGGGAATGACATTCAAGTACTCGGTAAACTAAACTATAAAACTATATGTGCACTTGCCTAAGGTTATTTTTAGGAGTAGCTTCTCCGAGCCATCACACAGTAAGCAATTTCCATTAAAATTATACAATTAGACAAAACCGGACTAAATGGCCAAATTTTTAAAAGATTTTGGACCAAAATTTAAAGCGACTATTTGAAAGACTAATGTTGCTATTGGATATAGACGATATTTTATTTTCATTCTCAAAATTTTTTTTTGACCAAACATGCGATTGTTTATGAAAATTTTCAGAAAATATACTATTATCTCACTTTCACTTTTTCTCATTTTTTCTTTCACCAATCACATCTACACATTTTTTCACAAAAAAACTAATCATTATTACACATTCTCCCACAAATTTCACTATTCATTCACTCACACATTTCTAACTACCAATCACATCCAATCCTTATTTTACTATTTTTAAATTAAATCAACTTTCATCATTACATATTCATTCACACTCTCAAAATTTTTCAAAAACTTTTATCAGAATTTTTTTTGACTATTCTCTAGCGAAAAGAAAATTTTCAAAATGAAAGCATATACAATCGCACCCTAAATCTCCAACTAATCTTAGTTAGAAGATCATACAAATTATTTTCCCTAATGGATCAATCCATCTCAGAGCAACCAAAGCTAGCCATAAGCAAACATAACACTATGAAACAAAAGCTGAGAATATATGACTACTTGCATGCAGAATGCAAGACCATGACATTATACTCTACAGCCGCATCACCGGAGGTAACATTAAACCAAACGGTCTCCGCGGTTGCCACGCCACGTGCCAGCCGGAAAACACCCGAACCACCAACGATCGGCATCTCCCGGTACTCGCGAAACACCGGATTGTGGCCCAATACACTAAGTGTGCTACTGTTATATTCACCTTTTGTGAACACAAAATTGAGAGTCATGATTAGGCCCACTTCCTCCAACGAGGCTGATCCGTAGATTCCTTGGGCCCGTCCGATGATCTTGGAATTGGGCTGATACATCCACAGTTATTATTGAGGAGATGGGCCAAAATAAGGAAAGCCCAACCGAGGCAAGTGAGGGTATTATGGAGCAACAAAAGAATCTTCCCAAACGAGTTCACAAGAAACCAGTGGATGAAAGATTATGTTTAAATGTTTTAGCTATTATTTTTCAATTACATTACAATGATGTTTTGAGGAGTGGGGACCAAAGTTAGTTATTCGATAACTTAAGTAGTGGAAGCGGCGTCATTATGAATTTTTCTTATGGAATGAAAACTCGAGAATTATTCTCTTCTTCTCTGCGCCATTTCCTTTCTTCTTATTGTGGAGCTAACACCGCTTTCGAAAGGTGCCTAATTATATCTATCAATTGGTGCTTTCATTTTCTTGCTCTACCATGTCACCATCCGACGAGTCGCCGATCTCTCAACAAAGATTTGGATACCTTATCCGACGCCATCCACAACTCCTTCAACAATTTATGCTCGCTGCCGACGCTAAATCGCATCCTGCGCAGCTTCGCCCATCTGTTCCGCTTCACGATGGGTCATCTTCGTCTGCTTCCACTCCACCAAGTTTCGCCCACCCTCCGGGTCGTTGGGATGGTCCTCTTTCCGTTCCCCTTCGACTCGATGTTCCCGGTTTGATGGTTCGGATCCCTGATTGGTTGTTCCGTATTGAAGCTTTCTTCGATTTTCACAACACACCGAGACCACTCGGTTACAAATCGTCGTTTTTCACTTGGAGGGCCCAGCGGCAGCTTGGTTTCAATGGGCTACCCGGAATGGTCTGTTATCTACTTGGCCGGAGTTTATTAAGGCTGTGAAAAATCGCTTTGGTCCTTCACCTTTTGAGGACCATGCGGGTCTTTTGTCGAAGCTCACTCAACGGGGGTCGGTTTAGAATTTCCGACTTCAGCCTAGATTGAGGATCTTCTCAATAAAGTGACCGGAGTATCGGAACCTCTTCTCATCATCGTTTTTTCATCACGGATCGCAGGACATCCGCCGGGAGTTGCAGTTTCATCGTCCTAACACATTAATGGAGGCTTTTTCTATTGCGCGGGCTTATGCGGATAGATTTGTGGAGCAGTCCATGCCTTCGAAGCCCATATATCGTGGGGGCCTACTTTCAAGTCAATCTATTTTTGGGCCCACTCGGCCCATATTTCTCCTCACCCCGTCTTGAATCTCGACTACCTCCCAAGACCCCATTCCCAAACCCTCAACCATCTTCGCCGCCCCTCTGTTCCCAAGCTACCCCCATCGCTACCTACTCCGCTTTACCCATCCGACGCGTTTTCCCCTGTGGAACTTAAGGAGAAACGGGACCGAGGGCTTTGCTACAATTGCGATGAGAAATATGGGCCCAATCACCGTTGTCGAAGTAAATACTTGTTGCTTTTGGGGTGCGATTCGAGGAGGACACCAACCTCGAGCGAGACCCTCCACCTGGAAAGCTCGGAGGAAGAGATTTGGGCGATATTTCTACCCTCAACACCCTTGCCGATCCGCTACGGGGTAGGTCTCTTCGTGTTTTTGGGTCGTGTAACTCCACTAAATTTCGTGTTCTTATCGACAGGTGGCATCACTCACAATTTCATCAAACCCTCCCTGGCCGAGGCACTTCATCTTTCCTCCACTCCATCCCTCATTTTCGGGCTTCCACTGGCGGCAAAGGCGCTTTATTTAGTATGTCGATACTCTTATCCAGCCACTTCCATTTGGTTCTTCGGGGATAACTTTCACCGTCGATCTGTTCGTTTTGGCTATTGAGGGCCCATATATTGTTTTGGGTTTTCCTTGGCTCCAAATGCTTGGTCGGGTTTCTCACGACTATGCGGCATTAACTATGGAATTCGGTGGTAAGGCCATCAAGTACACTAACGGGGGAGACTAATACGCTACCCACGTCCGTTTTTTTTACACCGATTGCAAGCCTTGATGGCTACGGATGAGCCTCACCGGCTTTTTCTTATTTATCCAATCGCCGATAAGGATAATCCGACGCAAAGAGACTTTGGAATTTCCGACGGATATCCCAAATGCCGCATCGGCTTTCTTGCACAATTTCCAAAGTATTTTTGTGGCGCCCACAAGTTTACCTCCTCACCGAGCCGGCCACCGTATCCATCTTAACTCGGGCACTAAACCAGGTGAATGTGCGGCCGTATAGGTATCCACATTTTGAAAGCGAAATTGAGCGAATGGTACAAGAGATGCTTTCTCGAGGGATTATTCGCCATCTCATAGCCCTTTTTCATCACCGGTGTTATTAGTTCGTAAGAAAGATGGGACATGGCGCTTTTGTGTGGATTTTAGTGCTCTTAATGCCGCTACGGTGAAGGATAAATTCCCAATTCTAACGATTGATGAGTTGTTGGACGAGTTGGGCTATCTTTCGATTTTGATAAATTGGATCTTCGCTCGGGTTATCATCGGTTCGGATGCACCCAAAGGATACATATAAGACAACTTTTCGCACGACCGATGGCCATTTCGAATTTTTGGTCATGCCGTTCGGACTTACTAATGCCCCATATACCTTTCGTGCCACTATGAATCGATTATTTGGTTCTATCTTCGTAATTTTGTCATAGTATTTTTCGATGACATATTGATTTATAGCTTGAATTTAATTTACCATTTGGAGCATTTAACGTGGTTCTATGTTGTTTACGTGATAATCGAGTTTTTGTTAAACTCTCCAAGTGTTCTTTTTGTCAATCCTCTATTAAATATTTGGGCCATATAGTATCGGCGGGGCGGTACATGCCGACCCAAAGAAGATTGAGCGATGTTCGATGGCCTCCTCCCACTACTGTTAAACAATTGCGCGGATTCTTAGGACTCACCGGTTATTATCGTTGTTTTGTTGCGGATATGCTTCTATTGTCGTGCCTTTAATCGATCTTCTTCGTCGAGATGCTTTCACATGGTCTCCTACCAACGCTTTTTTTACTACTCTTAAACATGCTATGGTAAAGGCTCGTTCTTGCCTCCCGTTTCTCAAAGGAGTTTGTTATTGAGATTGATGATTCAAATGACGGTATCGGGGCCGTTTTAATGCAACAAGGACATCTTTATTGCATTCTTCAACGAAAATCGAAAATTGGGCCTCGCGCGGCCTCGATTCGGTCTATCACAAAGAGTTACATGCCATTACAACCGCATCCTTAAATGGCGCCAATATTTGTTGGGTCACTATTTTGTTATTAAATGCGGATCACCGGAGTATAAAAGAGTCTGCTCAACAATCCATCCAAACACCGGAGCAAAGGTTTATGTCCGCAAGCTTCTTAGCTTTCACTTTCGCATTGAATATAAAATGGGTAGTGCCAACCGCATGGCCGACGCCCTTTCTCGGCTTCCAGCGAAAAGCAAATGCAGTCCGCGGCAACGACCTTTCTTCTAATTTTCTTGCTCTCATCTCGAGTCCCACTTTCCATATTATTGAGCACTTGGCCAGGAAAATTCCATGATGAGTTCCTACGGGATTTGCATATGAAGTATCAACGGGAAGTTTGTCTCCATCTTATTCCGTGGTAAATGGTTTACTTTTATTTCGAGGCCGATACGTGATTAGTCCCACCTCTCCTCTCCGGGATTTGCTTCTTCAGGAGTTCCATGACACGCCGAGTGGAGGCCATGCGGGTATCAAACGGACTTTGGTCCGCTTAGCGGCTAATTTTTTTTGGCGCGAGATGCGTTAATCATCTGTCATACAACATATCGCCATTGCTTGCTATGTTAACAGATCAAGTATTCCACCCAAGTCCCAGGGTCTCTTACAAACCATTACCAATCCCCGCGGCCATTTGGGAGGACATTAGTATGGATTTTATCACGGGCTACCTCCATCTAAAGGTTTCTTGTTATTCTAGTGGTGGTGGATCGCTTATCTAAATCACTCATTTTGGGCCATTACCTACGGTTTTCACGGCCAGCAGTTGTTGCTCTGTTTGTGGACTTAGTGATTAAATTACATGGTTTTCCACGTTCTATTGTCTCGGATCGCGACCCGATGTTTACTAGCCAATTTTGGAAGCATTTATTTGAACTCATCTCGGTGCCGTTTTGCACATGAGCGATCTTACCATCCCCAAAGTGATGGCCAAATGAAGTGGTTAATCGTGCGTTGGAACAATATTTACGAGCATTCACGCAGGACAAACCGAACACACGGGTCTCTTTTTCTTCCTCGGCGAGTTAAATTACAATTCAAGTTATCACAAACATTAAAATGTCTCCATTCCAAGCGTTGTACGGTCGTACACCTCCTACTATTCCACAAAGATACCCGGGTTCTACTCCATTCAAGCATTAGATGAGGCTCTTATCAATCGGGATGATCTCCTTCGACACTTGAACCAACTTGTTAGCTACTCAAAATCGAATGACCATTCAAGCAAATTTGCATCATCGAGGCGTCGGCTTGGAGGTGGGGGATATGGTGCTGGTACGTTTACAACCTTACCGTCATTTATCTGTCTCCCGGAATCATCAGCATAAACTCTCCAAACGTTTTTATGGACCTTTTCCCATTGTTGAACGTATCGGACCAGTGGCATATCGCTTGGGTTTACCAGAGGGTAGTCGCATACATCCTGTTTTTCATATTCATGTTCTCAAGTTATTTAAGGGACCGATTACTTCGCAAGCTCATGTTTTGCCGCCGGACATTCGCGAAAATCAGCCAGTGGATGTTCCGGTAGCCATTTGTTCCGACCGCACGATCCTACATCAAGGGGCACCACGTCAGCAAATCCTGGTCTAATAGCTGGGGTGTTCACCAGAAGAAGCAACTTGGGTATTTAAGGATGAATTTTGCAAGGCTTATCCATCCTTCCACCTTGAGGACAAGGTGGATTCTAAAGACAGGGGCAATGATACATCCACAGTTATTATTGAGGAGATGGGCCAGAACAAAGAAAGCCCAACTGAGGCAAGTGAGGGTATTATGGAGCAACAGAAAGAGGAACGGCCCAAACGAATTCACAAGAAACCAGGCTGGATGAAAGATTATGTTTAAATGTTTTAGCTGTTTTTTTTCAATTCTGTTACAATGATGTTTTGAGGGAGTGGGGACCAAAGTTAGTTATTCTGATAACTTAAGTAGTGGAGCAGGCGTCATTATGAATTTTTCTTATGGAATGAAAACTCAGAATTATTCTCACCTTCTCTGCCAATTTCCTTTCTTCTTATTGTGGAGCTAACACCTGCCCGAAAGGTGCCTAAATATATCTATCATGGGCCCAGGCCCAATTGTCAACGCATCATCCATCATCCTGACTAGACCAAAACCTGTAGGGGATTTGAGAGTGTAATTGGATTGGGCCACAGTGATCGCACTTGGATATTTGCCACTTACAATATCGTGAAAGTAGAAGTGGAGTTTGGTCAGTTTTTCCTTTGCGTTTGGGAGATTTTTGAACCATTCTTGTACTGCTTCGGGCCCTTGGGGAATATTATTGACATGGGCCACGGGCTTTGTTATGGTATGTGCTAAGGAATAAAGCATAAGAATTGTGATTAATTTCACCATTTTTTTTTGCACTCAAAGATGAAGACCAGAATTTGAGGGTATTGTGTATATATGGTAGTAGGAGATATACAGTTGGCTAGTCGATGTGACAATATGATGCTGATGTTTGAATTTTTTTTATTATTAATTAATGGCTGGTGAATTAATTGCGTATGGTTTTTATTAGGAATAGAATCCAAGAAGTTTCATTTTTTCCTGATAAGGGAAAAAGAAATTTTGTTTAAATAGTAAGCTTTAATTGTTATATATTGTAAATATATGCAAAATTTCTTTTTTCTTTTTACATAAAGAGGAATAAACACCATAATCATATCAATAAAATTAAAGCATTAGGTTTTGATTTAGGAATGTAAATCAAATATACCTGACCTAGGGTCCCAAAAAGCAAGTTGATGTAGATTATTCGAGGGTACCAAACTTAGGGTCCCCAAAAAGCGAGGTGAGACATTTTGTTCGAAGTCGCGAAGCGAACACTAACGGCTAGTCGGGATGACTTAAATTTAGGCCATCGATCTGCAAGTCGGGATCGGTAGTTAAGGTATTTAAAAAAAAAACGGCGAGGTAATTTAGAATAATGACAAATTACCGTTTACCTTGATTTTCGTGTCGTATTTATGGTGCTATTCACCGTGAACACAAAATTGAGCGTCATGAGTAGACCTATTTCCGCCAACGAGGCCGAGCCGTAGATTCCTTGAGCCCGTCCGATGATCTTAGAATTGGGCTCAGGCCCAATTGTCAACGCATCATCCATCATCCTGACTAGACCAAAACCAGTAGGGGATTTAAGAGTGAAATTGGACTGGGCCACCGTGATAGCACTTGGATTTTTGCCACTTACAATGTCGTGAAAGTAGAAGTGAAGTTTAGTCAATTTTTCCTTTGCGTTTGGAAGATGTTTGAACCATTCTTGTACTGCTTCGGGCCTTTGGGGAATACGGTGTAGGGCTGCAATCGAACCGAACCGAACCGAATTTTTGAGTATTTGAGTTCGGCCGTTTATTATCGAGTCGAACTCGAGCTTAAATTTATCGAACATATCGATGGCTCACGAAACTTTATCGAGCCTAAACAAACTTAGTAAATATTAATTATAAATTAAATTATTCTTAAATTTATTACAAAAATAAAATTATATATATCTAAAACGCATAATATATTTATTAAAATTATAATTTTATTCAAAAAAATAAATTTATTGAAATATTTTAATATTATCATAAGTAAAAATATGAAAAAAATTAAAATAAAAATCAAATTATAAGTTTAATTTATATGAGCTTACTATCGAGCCTATTCACGAGCTTATTAACGAGTGCGTTCACGAGCTAACGAATCGAATATCTCTAAGTTTGAGTTTGGTTCGTTTATTTTAACGAGCTTCATTAAACGAACTCAAACGAGCTTTTATCGAATCGAGCTCTAATAGCTCACGAAATGACTTGGTTCATTCATTTAAATCATCCTAGGAATACCATTGACACGAGTCATGGGCTTTGCTATGACATGTACTAAGGAATAAAGCATAAGAATTGAGATTAATTTCGCCATTTTTTTTTTCCACTCAAAGATGAAGACAAGAATTTGAGGGTATTGTGTATATATGGTAGTCGAATGATGTTTCATATCTTATTCCATCGCATGAGATGATTGCCACATATAAAAAGTTCTATTAATTTTGGAGCAAAAATCAAGCCAAATTATGGGGTTTTGATATGGTAATTTATTCACGCGTACAATTATTCGTTCGGTGGAATATGAGTTACAACACAATCTTAGAATTGAAGAAGGAGATTTTGAAAAGTGGAGATATAGAGTTGACTAGTCGATGTGACAATATAATGCTGATGTTTGATTTGTTTATTAATGGCTAGTGAATTAATTGCGTATGGTTTTTATTAGGAATAGAATCCAAGCCATTTCATTATTTCCAGATAAGGGAAAAAGAAATTTTGTTTAAATAGTAAGCTTTAATTGTTATATATTGTAAATATTTGCAAAATTTCTTTTTTTCCCTTTTTACATAAAGAGGAATAACCACCATAATCAATAAATAAAATTTAAGAATTAGGTTTCTTACCATGAAAAGCAGATTATGATGATAATAATTAGGATTGCTTGAACTTTTTCTTTCTTCGCAAAAACTTATATGAGACAGTGAAAATATGTGAGACCGCGAGACGATTATATTTTGAAAGTAAAAAGTGATACTTATCTAAATATTTTTGAGAAGTGTCACTTTTGATACTAAGAGTGTCATTTTTTACACTAAAAGTATTATCGTCCTCACTGATCACACCGTCTCACAAAAGACCTGTTGTTCTTTCTCTCCCTTTTTTTGGGGGCATGAAAATATCTATGTTTCGATTTTATTGTTGCTAAAAAAAATCGATGGGGGCGCAACTTTCATTTATAGACAAATTTGGAAAAATGTTCAAGTTTCGTGATTTGGTTTCCATAGTCCATACAAGTTTAAAGAGAGTTCCGCTTAATCAAATTTCAACCAAATTCGAATAATCAATTGATAAATTAATATGATATGTGATGATTTTGTTTTTGGCGAAGTGTGTCTAATTTGACTGCAACTATATAAAATATACTATATGTTTTTCAAAATTTTCACTATATACTCTCAAGTTCAACTTATACTTCTTTGAATATATACCGAGAATATCTATATTTAAATATTTAAATTTTTTTATTTTACATAGTATTTTATTTGATTGAATATATGTTCAAAAAAATTTAGCTTCAATCTAGCAGAGACCTAATCTAGCACACAACATTATTGGGTTATCTCCAGTAATGCGTCACTTTCGGCGCCATTTTACTATTTTTCTAAAGTGCGAGTGCCATTTCGTTTTGCACTTTGTTCACACGCTATTTTTTTTTGTTAATTATATTTCTTATTAAGTTCTTTCAATTTATTAATTTTGTATTTCATTTTGAATAGAAATAATATCAAAATTATTTTTATTATATATTATATTTTTAAAAAATAATATGATGTGTAATTTGAATAATAATAATAATTATTATTAAATTTAAAATACTACATACACAATTATAAAGTTTACATTATAAAATATTGAACATAAAATAGAATGATAAAAATTACATTAAATTTAACATTTTTTTTGAATTTGTTAAAATAAAATATTTAATAATTATTATATTAAATAAAATTTTTATGTAATTTTTTATTAATTATAATATAACAATAACCAATATTAAATGAACACAATAAAGAATATGATATAATTATTATTTTTTAGTGTAGAAAGTAGTGCAAACTGCTGGAGATGAAATACAGATTCTGCACTAAAGTAATGCAAATTCTACATTAAAATAATGCGGACTACTGAAGATGGCCTAAACAACACAATCATACAAAACATGAAACTAATAAATACAACACATCATTTTGATGCACTGTTAAGTTGGTATTTTACCAACTTATTTGATATTTTAGAGTAGAATTTGGTTTTATTTTGGGTGTTTTTAGAGTCGTTAGAGTCCTATTTATTTCAATTAGAGTCTATGTAGAGTCAATACAGATTTGGTAGCCGAGAAATGAAGAAAACGGTGAAAAACGGCTTGAAGAAAGAAGAAATCGCGTAGAAAGAAGGAAAAAATCGCACTTTGGCCAGGACGGGCGGCGGCTGCGGCCTTAGCCACAGGCGCCACCGCCCCGTAATGAGGAATGAGAGTCGGAAGCGAGCATGTGGCGCTGCGTGCCGAGCGGAAAGATGTTGTTGATGCGAGGTGGCGTTACGGCGCCCAGCGCCCGGCATTTCTGCGCCCGGGCGGCAATTGTGCGGAAGAGATTCTGGCACCGCAACGCCCATGCTGTGGCTGCGCCCCTGCCCCGTCTGCGAGAGTTAGCGACGATATCGATATGCGGGCGCCCGGCCTGTGCGATAAATCGGGGCGACGAGATTCTTTGGCGCGCCGCAGCTAGGGGCGAAAAAACCTATGTTCACCTACCCCTTCTTGGACTTTTGTGTACTATAAATACCATCCTTGGAGCTTGAAATGAGGCATCTTGGAACCCTTGGGAAGGCGATAAAAACAATTTACAAGACAAGGAAGAAGAATTTGAGCATTTTAAGAAGAATTTGGAGAAGAAGATTGGAGGCTTCTATCATCTAGAAATAGAGAAGATCCTCAACTCTTGTTCTTATTTTGTTGTTTTCTTCATATCTTGTAAGATGTATTGTTGTATTTTCATGGATTCATTTTCTTTAATTATGAGCTAAACACTATAATTCTAGAGGATTGATGTAATCTATGTTTGAATTTATGTTTTGAGATTGTGGTTTGTCAATCTAGATCTATCAATTTATTTGTCTTTATTTAGATCTATTCTTCTAAATTACTTGATCAATAATTTAGATTGTTTGGTGTATTTTATTTGACACTTGAGAGAGGTAATTGAATACATGACCTTGGAATATCATGACCTAGGATTTCATAGAATTGAGAGATTTGTGAATCCTTTGAAGTCATTTATCAAGATTCATAGTTTTTATTGAGATTTTGATTGGTGATTTTTATAGAGATATTGATTTCCCAATTGAATCTAAAATCATTGGCACTTGAGAAAGGGAATGATTATTGTAGAAATCTTGACTTATAAATTGATAATTGTTGATTGATAAACTATATTGACAACATAAGGGATAACTAGATTCATCATACCTCTAGAATTCATTTAATCATTTGGATAAAATCATTCATATTTTCATAGTCTTAATTTATTTTTAGTATTTTTAGTATAATCAACTCCATCAATTATTGAATTTCTAAATAAAGTTAGACTACTATATTATAGTACTTAGCAATAATTCGATAATTATTCCTGTGGATTCGACAACCTTACTACTCTATATTAAAACTTGACACCGTAGACTTGCGGTTAGAAAATTCTCTAACAAGTTTTTGGCGCCATTGCTTAGGGAATAATTCATCTTATTTGCGCTAATATTATTACTTAGTAGTTTTACTTTAATTTAGATTGGTTTCTTTTGTTACAATAGGGTCATTGTCATTTTTGTGTTTTCTTGTTGATGCGAAAAAATAAAAGTGCTAATTTAATCTTATTTGATCCAGAAATTGAAAGAAACGCTTGAAAGATTAGAGCCGCACGAAGAATCGAATTCACAAAAATGGCGGGAATCGGTGATGATGAAGACCGCATACCTATTGTTGCACCACCGGAAAAGGGCCATTCGGGACTATTTTCGACCAACCACAAATCAAAACTATCCGGGCATTGTTAAGCCAACCTATCAATGCGAATAATTTTGAATTGAAGCCGTCCCCTAATAAACATGGTGCAACAAAATCGGTTTGGGGGTAGTGTAAGTGAGCGACCGAATGCTCATTTGGCTATTTTTCTTGAGATATGTGACACTATCAAAATGAATGGGGTTCCCGATGAAACTATTCGGTTGAGGTTATTTCCGTTTTCACTTCGTGATAAAGCTAGGCAATGGCTTCAAACCTTTCCACCGGGAAGTATCACTAGTTGGAATGATCTCATTTGAAAAATTCATGGCAAAATTCTTTCCACCTAGTAAGACACTTCAACTGAAAAGTGAGATTGCTCAATTTCATCAACTCGACTTTGAGCCACTCTTCTACGAAGCTTAGGAGCGATTCAAAGAATTATTGAGGCCACAACACGGCACGCAGTTGGCAAAAGGTTGATATTTCTACAATGGTATGAATGGGCATTCAAGAACTATTATAGATGTTGCGTGGGAGGTACATTGATGGCTAAAACTCCAAGTGAAGCCATGCTTTTACTCGAAGAAATGGCTGCCAATAGTTATCAATGGCGTTTGAAAGATCTACGCCAAGAAAAGTTCTTTGGTGTTCTTGAACTTGATCTATGTCCGCGTTGGCCTCTCAAATTTCCGCCTTGTCAAAGCAAATTGCTACACTAAGTCCAGGTGGAAAACAACAATCGGAGGCAGTCATGGAGATAAGTCAAGAAATTGTGAATCCCGATACGGAACAAGCGAATTATGTGAATAATCGGGGTTTCAACAATAGAGGGAATCAATTGCCGACACATTATCATCCGGGACTTCGCAATCATGAAAACTTCTCGTATAGCAATACGAGAAATGTGTTGCAACCACCTCAGGGATATCGAGAATCAAGCAAGTACGAGCACACATGTGGGAAAACAAAAGCCATCCTTGGAGGAATTACTTAGTTCATTCCTTGTAGAATCAAGAGCAAGGATGAACAAAGCCGATTCTAACATAGAAAATCTGGGTTCAAGGGTTACAACAATTGAAAGTCATCTCAAATCTTTGGGGACACATGTGGGTCAATTGGCCCGCGGCTATTAATTCACAAAAAGTTGATATGTTTCCAAGTAACACCGAGGTGAACCGGGAACATTGCAAGGCCATTAAGTTGAGAAGTGGGGCGGAATATGATGAACCAAAGATGCTGCTCATGCCACCAAAGAACCAGAAGCAAGCTCAGCTCAAACACTCCAAAATGAAGAGGGCATTGATAAGCAATCGAGAAAAGCAAAGGTAAAACCAATTTCCAATTCCGATAATGTGTTACCAAATGCTCTTCCTTTTCCACAGAGATTTCGAAGAAAAA
The DNA here is from genome assembly GCA_016081115.2 of Rehmannia glutinosa. Classification (NCBI taxonomy): domain Eukaryota; kingdom Viridiplantae; phylum Streptophyta; class Magnoliopsida; order Lamiales; family Orobanchaceae; genus Rehmannia; species Rehmannia glutinosa. The sequence goes on along the minus strand of JABTTQ020001022.1, from coordinate 193,895 downwards.
AAGTTGGACGCTCAATTTTCCAAGTTTTTGGAAATATTCAAGAAAATTCACATCAACATCCCTTTTGCCGATGCACTCGAGCAAATGCCAAACTATGCAAAATTCATGAAGGATGTGATGTCGAGAAGAGAGGTTGGAAGCATATGAGGCGGTCAATCTCACGGAAGAGTGTAGCGCCATTTTGCAAAAAAGCTACCACAAAAATTAAGAGATCAGGGGAGTTTCACTATCCCTTGCACTATTGGTGATTCTTATTTTAATAAAGCTCTTTGTGATTTAGGTCTTGCATTAATCTTATGCCGTTATGTGTTTTGAAACTTGGCCTTGGAGAAATAACGCCATCCACCATCACATTGCAATTAGCCGATAGATCACTCACCTACCCAAGAGAGTGATTGAAGATGTGTTGATCAAAGTGGATAAATTCATATTTCGGCGGACTTTGTGGTGTTGGATATGGAGGAAGATCATGAAATGCCATTGATTCTTGGGAGACCTTTTCTAGCAGCGGGACGAGCTTTAATTGGTGTGCAACGAGGAGATTTAACATTACGGGTAAATGATGATGAGGTACCATTTAACATTTATAAAGCAATGAAATTTCAAGAGGAACCTCACACATGTCATTTTATTGATAAAATCGAACAATGTGATCAAGCGGAAGTTATAAAACAAGATTTAAAAGATCCGTTAGAACATTGTTTGATTAATTCAATAATGAAATGTGATGATGAAGATAGTGATGATATTGATTTGCTTGAGTTTATTCTTTCCTTGAAAAAGAAATTGTAAAAAAAAACAAAATGAAGCATTAGAAAATGCCATATTGAAAATATTAAAAGGTACTTTAGAACTAAAGGAACTCCTGGAACATCTTCAATATGCATTTTTGGGAAAAGATAAAACTTACCCGGTAATTGTTTACTAACCTTCATTATCTTCATCCGAATTGGATAAGTTGTTGCGTGTGCTTCGTGAACATAAGTCGGCCTTGGGTTGGTATATTTCGATTTGAAAGGTATAAGTCCTTCCATTGTAATGCACAAAATTTTAATGGAAGAATCTTATAAACCATCTATTGAACACCAAAGACGGCTTAATCCCGCAATGAAAGAAGTCGTGAGAAATGAGGTTTTAAAGTGGCTAAAGCGGTATTATTTATGCCATTTCGATAGTTCATGGGTGGTGAGTCCGTCTGGTTGTCCCTAAAAGGGAGGTATGACGATTGTGAAAAATGATAACAATGAATTAATTTCTACACGAACATCACGGGATGGCGAGTATGTATTGACTATAGAAAATTGAATAAAGTTACTCGTAAGGATCATTTTCCCCTCCCCTTTATTGATCAAATGTTGGACAGGGTTGGCGATTACGAATATTATTGTTTTCTTGATGGGTATTCGAGGATACAATCAAATCGCCATTGCCCCAGAAGATCAAGAAAAGACTATTTTTACATGTCCATATGGTACTTTTGCATTTCGCAGATGCCATTTGGACTATGTAATGCACCGCTTCTTTTTCGAGAGATGTATGATGGCGATTTTTCATGGTATGGTTGAGGAAATCATGGAAATTTTTATGGACGATTTTTCTGTTTTTGATACTTCTTTTGACCATTGTTTGCATAACTTATCTATGGTTTTGCAACGTTGTGAGAAACTAATCTTGTGCTCAATTGGGAAAAATGTCACTTTATGGTCAAAGAAGGGATTGTACTTGGACATCGTATTTCTTGTACGGGGTTTGGAAGTTGACGGGCGAAGGTTGTGGCTATTGAAAAGCTACCCCCACCTTCAAATGTGAAAGGCATAAGAAAGCTTTTTAGGGCATGCGAGGATTTTATAGGAGATTCATAAAAGATTTTTCAAAAATTGTTAAACCACTTTGTAATCTCCTTGAAAAAGATGCTATCTTTTGCTTTCATGAGTTGTGTTTGCGAGGCATTTGAGCAGATAAAAAGGCACTCATTTCGGCTCCGATTATGATAGTGCGGATTGGACTCAACCATTTGAGCTCATGTGCGATGCAAGTGATTATGCGATGGGTGCCGTTCTTAGTCAAAGGCGAGACAAATTTTTAAAGCTATTTACTACGCTTAGCAAGACCATGGACAATGCCCAACAAAACTACACCACCACGAGAAAAAGAGATGTTGGCGGTAGTTTTTGCATTTGATAAATTCGAGCTTACTTAGTGGGTACAAAGGTGATTGTTTATACGGATCATGCGGCAATCCGATATCTTTTCTCCAAAAGGATGCAAAACCTCGGTTAATTCGATGGATTTTGCTCTTGCAAAAATTTGATATTGAGATTAGGGATAAAAAAGGAAGTGAAAATGTGGTTGCCGACCATCTATCCGCGCCCGAGCAACCTCATGAGGTGATTGAGAGTCCAATAATAGAATCGTTTCTGATGAACAAATTATGCGTCTTGAGACATCATTACCTTGCACGCAGATTTTGTTAATTACCTCGCGGGAGGAGTTTTGCCATCGAGACTTGACTACACACCAAAAGAAAAATTCCTACATGATGTTAAGTCTTATTTGTGGGATGATCCGTTATTGTTCAAGAGATGTGCGGATTCTATCATTCGCCGTTGTGTTCCTAAGGAAGAAATTGGAGAAATTCTTCAACATTGTCATTCATCATCTTATGGGGGACATTTCGGGCCGACACGAACAATTGCAAAGGTACTACAATCTGGTTTTTATTGGCCAACATTATTCAAGGATTGTTATGCCTTTGTGAAAACCTGTGATCGATGCCAAAGGGTTGGTAATATTTCACGGCGTCATGAGCTTCCTTTGACAAACATAATGGAGGTGGAATTGTTTGATGTATGGGGTATTGACTTTATGGGACCATTTCCCGCGTCTATGGAAATTTGTACATTTTGCTTGCGGTTGATTATGTCTCCAAGTGGGTTGAGGCGATTGCTACACCAACGAATGTGCTAAGGTAGTACTCAAATTCTTGCACAAGCATATTTTTACTCGGTTCGGTACTCATCGAGCTATTGTAAGTGATGAAGGTACACATTTTTGTAATAAATTATTTAACAACCTTCTTGCTAAATTTGGTGTGCGTCATAAGATTGCGCTTGGTTACCATCCTCAATCTAATGGTCAAGCCAAATTTCCAATCGTGAAGTGAAACAAATTCTTGAAAAAAGCGGTGAGTTTTAATCGAAAGGATTGGGCACAAAAGCTCGATGATGCTTTGTGGGCTTATCGCCGCGACTTATAAAACACCCATTGGTATGTCACCATATCCATTGGTGTTTGGTAAAGCGTGTCATTCTTGCCGTTGAACTTGAGCATCGAGCTTATTGGGCAATTAAGAAATTGAATTTTAACTTGAAAGAGGCGGTGAAAACCGATTACTTCAATTAAGCGAAATGGAAGAATTTCAAATCAAGAATCATATGAAAATGCCAAAATGTATAAGGAAAAAACGAAAAAATGGCATGATCAAATTATTTTGCGGCGTGAATTCTTACCCGGCCACAAGTGTTATTGTTCAACTCTCGATTGAAATTCTTTCCGGTAAACTCAAATCACGATGGTCGGGACCGTTTGTGGTTGAACGTGTGTTTCCATATGGTGTCGTCGAGTTAAGAGGAACGATGGGAATTGTTCCAAGTAAACGGACAACGATTGAAACATTATTTTGGGAACGAAGCGAGGAAGGTTTTAAATCTTCCACTTGGTGATGAAATTTCTTGAGTCCGAATAGTTGAGTCCGCTAACGACTATAAATTTAGCGCTTCTTGGGAGGCAACCCAAGTAAATTTCGTGTGATCAAATTTTTTTTTTTTGTGATTTTATTTTCTTTTAGTTTGGTGTGTATTTATTTGAATTTTGGTGTGATTTTTGTGTAAATTAATTTGTGTGTGATTTTAAATTTTTGATTAAATTAAAAATTTTAAATAAAAAAAAAATATGGAAAATACGGTGGGCGGCTGATTTTACCAGAAGCCCTGGCTGCGCAGCGCCCGAGGCAGTCTTGTGAGTGAGACGGTGTGTGCGGGACTGCGCTCTCAGGTCCCTAGCCTTCTGACTAGGCGATCGATCAGCTATTGAAAGCGGGTTAAAGGGTGAATCACCCTCATTTTTCCTTTACAAACAAAACACACACACACGCGAACCTTACTTTCTTCTACAAAAATCCCACCATTCACTTATACACCATTCAAGTGGGTAAGTGAGCTTCAATTGTGCACCACTTTTCTTCAAATTTTCAAGCTTAGGTTAAAAATGTGGGAATTTTCAATATCATTATAATTTCGAATTTCTTGATAAATTCTTGATAAATTGTGATGATATATGATTATATTGTGCTTTAATTGGTTGGTGTTGAAAAATGGGCATGAATTGAATTTCAAATTTGGTGTTCATCTCTTCTTTGCATATATGCCTACAAGGTGTTTGTTAAAATGCCTCAATGAAAAATATTACACCTAGGCATTTGATTAACATCATCATTGTGTACTAAAGGTTATTTGATCATGAATTGATGACAAGGATGCATAATTCTTGAGTTGTTGCCAAATTCCTAACTCCTAACTCGTATTGTGCGTTCTATGTGTATTTTGCTTGTGTTATTTTTCAGGTGATTTCTCGATCAATTACAATGCCAAGAACAAAGAATGCAAGCAAGGTCAAAAGAGTGGCAAATACGTCCGAGGAAAATGTTGAAGATCGTTTTCTTCACTTGGAAGACACAAAATTGTATTATGACACATTATGCTCGAAGAGCAGCATAACGGCGAACGGGGATTACAACCGGGGCGAATGATGGTGAACTTGCACAAATGATACATCGAAGCAATGGAAAAAACTTTGTGCACAACCTAGACAATTCGCACCGAATATAGTCCGAGAGTTTTATGCGAATGCGAAGACCAAAAATGGCTATAACTCGGAGGTTTTCATCGTGGAGTAAAAAAGGTATACACTCATACAACAGCGATAAGAGAATATTATGAACTCCCGGAGGTGGATCATTCACCGTATGTCGAATTTATCTCGCAACCACCGAGTATGGAGGAGATTTGTAATACCTTATGTCGGCTGGAACGTGGTACGTCATATAAAAGTTGTGGGAGGTCTTCTTCTTTTCCACGCACACGAGTCTTAGTCGATATGGGCGAGCTTGGTACCACTTCATATGCAACAACTTGATACCAACCAAACATGTTAGTGATGTAACTAAGAACGAGCTCATCTTCTATATGCCATAGTTCTTGACATACAATTCGACCAGTAATTATTGCAACGTCCCTTCATAACAAAATGCTACAACCCAAAAAAGGGGACTAATCTTGCCGAGTTTAATTTGTGGGTTATGTAAAAGAGAGGTGTTAAGTGGGATAGCTCCGAGCCGTTGGAAAATCTAAAGGGACCTATAAATTCGACTACTATTGCTTTTTATGACGAGTGGGCGGGGCGGTGTGCCTAATCCGGGGTGCGGGATATATTCTTGATCCCGAATTTGCCTACCAGGCTATTGAGCATGATACTCATGCCCAACCACGAGAATGTAGACACTCCATCCGGTTCAGCGGCAAGACGCTCACATCACGATAACAACCCTTCCCCAGGCACTAGTTCGCGAAGTACAAGAATTGAGAAGGGCTTTTGTAGGCGAGCAACGTCCGAGCGGCACGAGAAGAATATGAGAATGAGCACAATCGAATATCGGCCCCGGATATATAGCCAGACACACACCGCATTCAGTTCCCAATACCACCACCACCACTGTCCTATTGCTCATTTTTCACCACACGACTCAGATGAGGAGTCCTAGGTGCTCCCTATCGGGAAAGTTTTCTCACTCTCCATTGAGGACAATGTTCAATTTAAGTTTGGGGGGGTATAATTTGTATTTGTGTCTTTTGAGTCGTATTTGTGTCTTTTGAGTCAGAAAAAAAAATCGAGTTGAGTCGAGTAGGGTAGTTTGTTGAACTATAGAACTACATGACTAAGTAGATTTGTTGATCACGAGTTGAACTGTCACGAAAGCATGCTTTTAAGTAGTGATCTATATTTTGCTTCATTGATTTCATATTCATGCATAATTCTGTTAAATTATTTGAAAATGATTAATGAAGTCGAGTGTTGCTTGTATGATCCCACCGGATTCTAGAACTTGTTTTGATCACTAATTGAGGCGAAATCCTAGGTGAAATAACATAAGGAAATGATTTAGGCCATTTTTTAATAAAAGCTAGAGCCAAAATGACTACCCTTGTACGATATAATTTCACTAGTGTCCCCTTTTGAGCCTATTAAACCTGTTCTTTGGCAACCAATGTTTTTACTTTGAGCTTACATGTGAAAATCCTAATTACCCATCACTCATACACACAAAATGATTGAGGGTTGAGGAGGATGTGATAAGTAAGGTAGATGTTCACTCACATGAAATTGCCGAGAACAAGAAAATATGAAACCCCATTTGTTAAAATATGCAAAAGATTAAGTTTGGGGGTTTCGAGAAAAAAATTGGTTGAAAATGGAGACTCGTAAAGGAGAATAATTGAAAATTCAACAAAGAGTGAAAGTAGCCATTTTGTTCGGCAATTGGTGATTTGAAGAGGTAATTGTGTGTTTGGGTGAGTTGAGCCACTTAATCCTAAATTTTCATACCCGACCCTAAGCCACATTACAAGCTTTGGAAGTCCTATTGATCCATGTGTTATATTAACCTACATTAGTGGAGATTACCGGGGAATAACAAGCTATGGAATCCGTAGTCATTATATTTTGATACTTAGCGAGTGGATCATCTTGATAACATTTGATTGCGTAAATCAATTTGAATAATATAAACGGAATTTTCATGAATATTCAACACTTTTGATCACAATGATAAAATGCATGCTTGATTGATAGTGAAATGAGTTTTTAGACAAATTTTATTGGTTTATGGAGTTTTGTAGTTGCTTGTGTTGTTGTTTTGTTTGTCTTTCATTTTGGAGTTATAATTGTTTGAGGACAAACAATAGCTTAAGTTTGGGGGTATTTGTTAAGTTGGTATTTTACCAACTTATTTGATATTTTAGAGTAGAATTTGGTTTTATTTTGGGTGTTTTTAGAGTCGTTAGAGTCCTATTTATTTCAATTAGAGTCGATGTAGAGTCAATCTGATTTGGTAGCCGGAAATGAAGGAAACGGTGAAAAACGACTTGAAGAAAGAAGAAATCGCGTAGAAAGAAGGAAAAAATCGCACTTTGGCCAGGGCCGTGGGCTCCATGCAGCGCCAAGCCCTACTGGCCTCTGAGCCACGCCATACCAGAGGGAATGAATGAGTCGGAAGCCGAGGCATGTGGCGGCTGACTGAAGTGGCTTAGCGCCCGGCGGAAGATGTTGTTGATGCGGTGGCGCCAGCTGCTTAACGCCCGGCTTCTGGCCTTCGAGCGACAATTGTCTTGAAGAGATTCTTGGCACACGCAGCGCCGTCGGCGAGAGTTAGGCGAAGCGATATCACGGGCGCAGGCCTTGTGCGATAAATCTGGGGCGAGATTGTTGGGTGCTTGCGGCCGGGGCGAAAAACCTATGTTCACCTACCCCTTCGGACTTTTGTGTACTATAAATACCATCCTTGGGGCTTGAAATGAGGGCATCTTGGAACCCTTGGGAAGGCAATAAAAACAGCTCAAGACAAGGAAGAAGAATTTGAGCATTTTAAGAAGAATTTGGAGAAGAAAATTGGAGGCTTCTATCATCTAGAAATAGAGAAGATCCCTCAACTCTTGTTCTTATTTTGTTGCTTTCTTCATATCTTGTAAGATGTATTGTTGTATTTTCATGGATTCATTTTCTTTAATTATGAGCTAAACACTATAATTCTAGGATTGATGTAATCTATGTTTGAACTTATGTTTTGAGATTGTGGTTTGTCAATCTAGATCTATCAATTTATTTGTGCTATTTAGATCTATTCTTCTAAATTACTTGATCAATAATTTAGATTGTTTGGTGTATTTGATTTGACACTTGAGAGGTAATTGAATACATGACCTTGGAATAAGCATTTACCTGGATTTCATAGAATTGAGAGATTTGTGAATCCTTTGAAGTCATTTATCAAGATTCATAGCTTTTATTGAGATTTTGATTGGTGATTTTTATAGAGATATTGATTTCCCAATTGAATCTAAAATCATTGGCACTTGAGAAAGGGAATGATTATTGTAGAAATCTTGACTTATAAATTGATAATTGTTGATTGATAAACCATATTGACAACATAAGGGATAACTAGATTCATCATACCTCTAGAATTCATTTAATCATTTGGATAAAATCATTGATATTTTCATAGTTTTAATTTATTTTTAGTATTTTTAGTATAATCAACTCCATCAATTATTGAATTTCTAAATAAAGTTAGACTACTATATTATAGTACTTAGCAATAATTAGATAATTATTCCCTGTGGATTCGACAACCTTACTACTCTATATTAAAACTTGACATCGTAGACTTGCGGTTAAAAAATTCTCTAACATGCACCAAATTATGGAATTAATAAACACAACACAATGGATAATGGATCACCGTAACATTATACTCAAATATAGCATCATAAGTGGAATTGGACACCGTTCTGTCTACAACAAAACCACGCGCTAATTGGAAAACACCGGACCCGCCAACGATAGAGAATTCACGGTAGTCTCGAAGAAGTGGGTTTCGGCCAACCAAATTAAGCGTGCTACCATTATACTCGCCACTTGTAAACACGATATCATACGTCATGTGAAGGCTTATCTCCTCTAACGAGGCAAAAGTGACGAGTCCCTGGGCCCGACCCACTATCTCGGAATCTGGATTGGGCCTTGTTCTTACTGGGTCATCGAACGCTAAAACAAGGCCGAAAGATGTGGGAGATGTAAGAGTAAAATTACCCATTGCCACCTGTAAAACTGTTACATTTGGCCCACTTAATATGTCTTGAACGTACAATTGAAATTGAGTCACCTTTTCCTTTGCAAGAGAAATATTTTGGAGGTAGTTTTCCTTAGGAATGGCATTGCCATGAGCCATGATAGCTATAGAGAAAAGCATTAAGAGCATGAATTTCTTCCCCATCTATTTTTTTTTCTTAGTAAGTAATTGGTTTTTATTAACTAGAAAGCCTTATTTATAGTGCCATTTCATATCCAAAAATGGAAGAATTTTTTGTCTAGGTGGCTCCCATTAGCTATAATAACCCATCTGCTTATTATGTCGTGGGAAGGACGAAAAAACTTTTCATCTAACAACGAAACCACATTATTATTATTATTATTATTATTATTATTATTATTATTATTATTATTATTATTATTTCCCAAAACGATAGCTTATATATTAAAAACTAGAAAATAAAATTACATTCCAACAAAAAATAATGCCACCTTGAACAAACATCTATGTCAGGAAAAACTCGCACAAGGTGAAATTAATCACTAATTGAGGGAGTAAAACACGACTCAAAGAAAAACAAACTAAAAACAACAAAACAAAAACTACTCACTCCGATCGGAGACTAAACCACCCCCAAAAGGAGGACTAGACACTCCGCAAGGGAGACCCATAACTGGAACAAATGGGGCACGAGCTACATCACGCACCGCAAGACAAAAATTATCATGTCAACCTACGGGTTTCGCAAATCAACCTAAAAAACAAGGACTAAAGAAACAAGAAAAATACAATAATATATAGCTAAAAATGAGAAAAACAAAAATAAAAGAGAAAAATGTCTCTCCCTCTTCCAAATTCAACACACAGGCCATCGTGTACTCAACTCCGAAATACCTTCGTGATGCTCTTCATGCCGTATTTCTAGTTTCTCGCTTTTGAAAAATAAATTTTAGGAACTTATTGATTTCGATTTTCGTGTGTCAATTGAGAATGTGTTTGGATATATGAAGGAATTAAAATAAAAATATGTGTTGAGAAATAAATGTATATTTCATTGAGACAAATTTGAATACGAGATTACGCGAATGCCTTAAAGGATTAGAATTCAAGTCTTTTCCTCTTTTCCATATAAGAGAAAAAGAAATTTTGTTTAGCTAGTAAGCTTTAATTGCTCGAACCTTTTCTTGCTTTCCTTAAAAAATAAGTGTTTCCATTTTATTAATGCTACAAAATTTCGATTGGGAATGCAACGTACAGTTATAGACAAAATTGAAAAACTACTCAAGATTTCTGATTTAATCTGCTTCCATTTTCATACAAGTTTAAAGGGGTACTCCATTTAATCAAGTTACTAAGTTGAACTTATTTAATTAACAAATTTGTATGATACTTGATGCTTCTGTATTTGACAAGGTGTATCTAGTTTGACAACAAGTATAAAATACACAATTTGTCTTTCAAACTTGGACGTATTTCTGCGGTAGAATTGATATTAATACTTTTAAATGTAATATCAAATGACTCAAACCATATAATATGCAATTGCTAGGTTTTATCCAAATACCAGTTCCAATATTGTAAATAGCGGTAGACGCTATCCGGGCGGCATGTTGGGCCTAATGCCTAGACGGAGACTTTGGCGGTTTGGGTGGGGTTAGGCGGAGCATAATCGTAAGATGGACAAGGGGCTGCCTAACGCCTAAACGGAGATTAATTGGGGCTAGTCGGTGATTTTTACAACATAAGATTTTTATCTATCGTCTATCTCTTCTATTTTTATTTTTAAATCATGAAAATTTTGAACTTGACATTTGTTAGTGGACATAGGGAGTGTTTGCAAAAATTTATGCTTTTAGAAGAAATGATTTATTATAGTAGAAGTAGAAATAGTTGAGAATGAGAAGTTGGTAGTGTTTGATGAAAAAGTGTAAAAGTATCTTATTTATTTGTAGAATTCAAACTAGACGCTTAAAAAGCGAGAATAAAAACACATCTCTCTATACTTTTAAATTATGATAAAATGAAGCAGAATTAGAAGCAGAAATTGGTATATGCAAACACTAAAAACTGATTTTTTAAGTAAAAAACTAAATAGTACTTATTTTTAGTGTTTTCAAACACTCTCGTAGCCATATAGCGTCCGGGCTGTCGCATTTTTTTTTTCATTTTTGTTATTCAGTGAATTTAAATAACAACAAATTCGAAGTACAATATAATATAAGTTTCCTTATACAATTATTCCACATATCATAAATTTACAATTGCTTCAAGTTTATACTCATTTGATAGTTCATTTTGTTATTCACTTTATACATGCACACATATTTATCAACTATATATATAATTCACAACAAATAGATATTTAAGAAAATACTTTATACACTTTGTTTACAACGAGAAAATGTATTTTTATTAATCAATATAAAATAACCAATATACGAAATTCTGAAGCCGGGAAACCCAAACAAACTTTCCACCTTTCAAACAAGTAAAATGAAGATGCAAAAAATAATAAAAAAAAAAAACTAAACAAAATATTATAAATCGTAAAACTTCAAATCAAAAAGCTGTATCATTTCCTTTTCTTATATCCCTATAGGGCATACAATTGTTTCGATTTCATATTCTTTTTGCACCATACTACCGAAGACATGATGGCACCCAATTTGATAGTTGGGCCCCCTTCAAATTTGACCATCGGCCCAATAGTCCCAAAACACTTAGGTGGGACCGTGGACGTATTTTACTTGGGTTTAATTTTAGGCCCAAATCAAATTTCTAATTACCAAGACCTAGGCGCCCCAATGGCCTATAACGTTTGGAAATTTTTCAAAGAGCAAGCAACTATTCATATAACACTACAAGAAATTATTTTTTTACCGACTGAAAATACCGACGAAATTAAATGCGTCGATGTTTACCAACAAATTACCAATAGATACACATTTAAAAAACACCGACAAATTCCTTAAAAAAAAAAAAAAAACACCGACAAATACCAACATATCACCGACGGATTATAACGAAAGACAATAGTGTCTCGCTAATCTGAAGGTAAAGTTCCCGGAAATTCTGTCGCCAAATTTTCCGACAGATTGACGATGGATTATTGACCAAACATTTACCAACTGAAATAACCATTGTTATTTACCGACAAACATTTTATGTCGGCAATTGCCGACGGATGACTGAGAGATTAGCGAGAAGTTTGAGCTAAAAAATTTGAAAAGGAAAGAGTGGAATATCAATAATGAAGCACCATAACATTGTACTCAACAACTGCATTCCCCAATCTCGGATTATACTTGGCGGTCTCCGCCGTAGCAACGCCGCGAGCCAGCCGGAAAACGCCAGATCCGCCGACTATCGGCATTTCTCGGTACTCATTACTAATCGGATTATAGCCCACCACACTAAGCGTGCTTCCATTGTATTTCCCGTCGGTGAAAACAAAGTTGAGTGTCATAAGAAGACACAGCTCTTCGGACGAGGTGTAGCCCGTGATCCCACGGGCTCGACCCACAATCTTGGACTTGGGCCCCGGCCCAGTCGTTAACGGATTGTCTATAATCGAGACCAGCCCAAATAACGTCGGCGACTTGGACGTAGAGTTGGCGTTAGCCACCGGAATCGATGTGGGATTCTTGCCACTGACAATGTCATGGAAATAGAAGTGAAGTTTGGTTACTTTTTCCTTTGCATTTGGAAGTTTTTTGAACCATTTTTCGACTGATTTTGGCCCTTTTTGGGCTAAACTACCAGAAAATAGCAAAGATGTTAGTATATAAAAAGAAAGCACCAATAATAAGTTTTCCTTCCTCATCTTTAATTTTCACTCACTCTGTGTGTGTGTGTGTGAGATATGTTTATATAGGATGAAAATCATTAAAATCATGGGTGCCCATGTGCAGCAATTATTGAATTCAGGGAAGCATTTAATTCATTTTTTGGCATTTCTATGCATCTGTCTCTTTATCTCCTACACAATGAATAAGAAAAAGCAATGTAATTTTTTTTTTTTTACTTCACGGGTAACTCCCTGCATATCTTTCTTCTTGAAACAAGACACCTGATAAACCCCAACCAAAAAAGCAGCGTTGATAAGGTCGAACTCGCGACCTTTCGTGGCCTTCGATCCCATGTTTCCACATCTTTCATAACTGGGAACCCTGCGGGTTAGAAAAGCAATGTCTTGAGTCAAATATCTAGATACCCAGACCCATCCAATCCCGTCCCTACTCCCTAGGACGTGTCGGGGCGGGTCGGCCAGTCATGGGTCATGCGGAGGGACGGGTCGACCCGTCATGGCCCACATTAAATAAAATTAAGTAGAAAAATAGAAAAAGTAATAAAATACTTATTTGTAAAATATTCTTTACAAAAATTATTATTTTCAATTTATAAATGTTAGATATAACATTAAAAGATAAAAATTATATTATAATATATATTATATATGTTAAATATATTAAAATATATGGGGGGCGAGGTGAGGTGGGTACCGGCGGCGGAAATGATACCCAGACTCGCCTCGTCCCACCATAGTCACGGGGCGGGACGATACAAACGTGGCGAGACAGGGCAGGTACCCATGGGGCGGGTCGAGATTACATCCCTAGACTCTACCAAGGAAAATTTCGATTTTAGAAACAATATAAATCGAATACTAAAATATTAATTTCTATACTATTATTGACCAGTACGTTTAATATTATAATATAATTAATTAATTTAAAAACCTACTACTGTACTATGGACAAATAACATGTGCACAAATGTTTTTATATTTAGATATCAATATAATAAATTAGTGATTATTAATCATTAATTTATAGTAATCACCTATCAACATATAATTAGTATGAAATTAAACAAATACACACGCTTACTAAATTTAATGACAAAATCTTAATGTTTGAAACTTTGCTACTAAACCTCAATCCCTTAATTTCTTTTTGTTCTTATAAAAATTAAAACTTTGGAGTTCTATTGTCCAATGATTTTAATAACTCCTCAATAGTTTAATAATTAATGACCAATAAATAATAAAATAAATATGTTTGAAGCATCCCAGTGTAACAAAATCGTGCAATCTGCTACCTTTTCGCTCACTCTTTCGTCCTTTATCTGTTCTTACTCAATATAATTCCTAGGGATTGAAATTTGAAACTTCTACAGAACTTAGAAAGCAGGCAATAATTATTTATCTTTATTTTCTTGAAAGAAAGAAAGAAAATAAAAATCACATTCAAATCAATGCGTTGGATCCCATGTTTTTACAGCTATTACTCCATTTTGTTGTTGAAAAAAATAAAATGGATCTCTTAGGCTGGAAATAACTGCTGCCATATTTCCTCATTAGTTTTCTAGAGCAAACAAAATTACAATATAGGAGATGCATAATGGGCGTAAGCCAAATTTCATTGAGTTCTGCCCCTAGTTAAATTTTTTTCCCACATTTCCCCCTAGCTCAATTATTTTTTTCCATTAAAAAAACTCATATAATTTTTTTTTTTTTTTCCACATAAAACGGAATAAAAAAATTTGGGGTCTTGTGAGGGCAGGGTGGCCCCTAACTACGCCCCTGGATGCATTACGTTATTCAGCTTATAGGAAAAGTATTTTTTTTTTGTCAAAGTGACTAAATTGTTATGCCAAAATTAATCATCAACAAGTACGTAAATCGTAATCCCACTTACTTCCACCAATAACTAAACAAACACCCATGTTTAAACTAGTCCAATAATTCTTTATATAAAAAAAAAAAAAACAGCGTGCTTTGTGGAATTTACCATTTTCCTTGTTATGCTTTACCTGTTTCTTGGAAATGAAAATGAACCAATATATTTTTTTAGTTATATATAACTTTTGTCTTCTTTTTCTTAAGAGCTAGTCAACGAAAGATTTTGGGGTAAGTTCAATAATGACCTCTTTTGATCTTTCGATTCTGTTATAACTATACCTTCAATATTAAAAAAGTTCAAATATTCACCAAGTTTCCATTATACCATTTATAACAAATAAGGAAACATGATTAAATTAGTTCCAGATATCACGAGAATATGAACACTTTCATTTAAATCACATGTTTCATTCGTGGCATTGTTACACCTACTTATATCCAGTCTCCATTTGGAGGTTTTAAAAAGATCATGTCGGGTTTCAAATAGATAAACTTAACAAAAAGTTATAGAATTAAAAGATGTTTGATTACTCAGATTATCGGTTCAAACTAAGGTTTACGGTGAAAATTGAAATAGTCCATTACGACCATATCGGGCCCAACATGCTTCCGTAAAATTAATAAATCCCTTAAAATTCATACCTCTTTTGACGGAAACAACACCGGGTTAAGTGGTTCGCAAAGCCACCATCGGAAAATTCACGCCCCGGATCGTTTGACAAACAACTCCTCACTGTTCAACCTCACCCTCGGGGAAGATGATCGCAAGTTATCCGACTCCTTGAAAAACCGCTCGGCCACGACGCTTAGTTCGTTTCCTACTCCCAGGCGTAAAAGTAATTCTTCAACGGGATGAATCAATAAGACATTATGAACACATGTTGAACAAACAACATTTATTTTATAAGAACTTAAAGAAAAATTTATTACATCGCATAATCTCTTTTGGGAGGAGATAACTGTTTAGCCTCTCATAAAGGTTATCACACTCTTGTACATAAAATTAAAAGTAAAATCTAAAATCAAAAACACTCTCTCAAATTCTAAACACTCACAAATGAAATTTTACAAAGAAAGTTTATTGTAAGAAGTAAGGAAATGTTCGATGTCTTTAGCCATTCTTCAGATCTTGACATTTATAGAGGTAGAAGACCTCTATGTTACGTATTATTGTCCCTAAGTGGAGGTCTCTTTCATCCTTGAATTATTGCTCCACTTGCGGCAATTAGTTGGCATCCAACTCATCTTCACATGGGTTGGGCCTCATAACTCTTGCACGTATCCGAAGTTTTTATGAAAACTTCCAAATCATGCTTGACTCGTCCTTCGTCTTTTAGTAACTTGACGACATCTTTCATGGACCCACTTTTCGCGTCTTTTTTCTCGAGTGGGTTGTTACCTGTCTGGAGTCACATATCTCCACCGACTTTGTTTGTTGGGAATCTACTTTTTGGTGGTCCCCAAAACTTTGATACTTACGTGACTTTTCTTCTCCGTCGTCGGGTCTTCTCCGATCGACTTTTGGCGAAATCCTTTGCCAAATTTCGGTTTCTTCTGGTTTTGACATTCGGAACAGACACGAAGTTCCTAATAGCTTATGTGAGCCATATTACAATATTTCCGTGAATGTTTTACTCCCCAAGAAACTTGTTTTCCCACGGAAGAATTCTTTTCTTTTCGAATAGGTCTTCTGCGAATCTTGTAGTTTTTCTGTCATAGTATTCAACAGAATGATCCGTTCACAAAATTTTGATAAAACTTGAACGAAAACTTGACTTTGTCCATCTCGGTGAGACGGACCCATAATCCCCATGCCCTTCAGTAGTAATATGATCTTGATGAAGGTCGTCAGCGCCAATTGTACTTTTTTGAACTAACCTCCTTAATATTTTTGAAGGCTCTTTCATCTGTCGTCGGCTTTAATGTAATGGAAGGCTTGATGTCCACCTTTTTTTTCAGACTCTGTTCTTTGCACTTATGAAATACTGACTCAATGTATCCCCGTTTTAGGCTGTCATTGTTGGACCAACACTCGCCTTCCTGGATCCATTTTGGTAAGTTTGTGATCTCTGGGAAGCCTGGTGAAGTAATATAGATTGAGGCCAAAGCCCCAAACTCGTACCACCTCTTCACTTCTTCAGTATCGAATTTGGTAACATCGACCCTTGGATATTTTCGAGAAACATCGATCTTTATTTTTTCCTCGAGATATCCTTGCACGTGATCGGTTTCTCCCACCCGCCGGTATTCCCCCAAGAAGAAGAAACTTTAATATCGTTAATATCAACCTTAGAAGTGCCCATCATAGGCCTAGATTGATCTCTTCGTCCTTTACCCCGGACGTGCTGGGTTGATGTGATAACTCGGGATTTGACTCTGGAGTATCAGTTTTTCCTTGAGCCAACATTTCTGCCAACTTAGGACTTGTGCTAGAGGTACATGAATCCTCTGCTACAGGTTGGGGAGCCTGCGCTCTAAACGCTCCGTTTGCTTATTAGCAGCCCGGATGAGTGGCCCTTGAAATGCCGTTCTCAACTGGGAGTGAGACCGGACACATGCTCGTATACGATCGGTTACTTTGTCCTGATCATTCCTTTGTAGTTTCCCGGCCAAATCATCATTGATGACCAGGGTATCAAATTCTCGGAGTAGCATTTCCAGCTGGTCTCCAAGATGTCTTGAGGATGTGAGGATGGAATCAGCTTCAATTCTCTCCATCTCTTGTTAGAAAATCTGCAATAATATTTTCATGAGATTTTATAATGACAATATCATAATCATAATATTGACATTCAGCTTGCCATCTAAGTATCCTAGCTTTTTCTGGTTTTGATTCAATTTTGTTTTTCAGAAAAGCTTTGACACTTGAATTATCAATTTTTAAGATAAACATTTTAGCCAGTAGAAATAAAGGCCATTTTTTGAAAGCATTTCTGACTGCAAAGAATTCTTTCTCGTTGATATGCCATCGAGTTGCTTCACTGTCTGTAAATAGACCGCTGCAATATCTGCATGGCACTTCTCCGTTTGGTGTGGCTTTTGTAATAATCTGCCGCCACCAAAAATCATCGGGGTCGTATAAAGAACCGTTCATCTTCATCCTATAGAATTGCAAGTTTCGGGCGTTTTTGCAAACTTCTTTAAGTTGCTTGATTCCTTCTTGATGTTCATTCTCCCATTTGAATACTACATCTTTTTTTAAGCAATGGGCTAAACACCTTTACGTAATGTGCTTAGATTGTTTATGAACATTCCAAAAAAGTTGACAACTCCAAGAAAATTAAAGTCTTCTTTGTCTTTCAATGTATCCGGAAATCCCATATCTTTTCTATAATATGACTTTGTAGGATGATTCAGTTAAATCGATCTCAATTTCTAGGAATTCAATGCCTTGTTGCAATCACCGCTTCTTTCTCCGAAAAACACTAATCATTCCTTGTGACAAATATCTGAAATATTTCCAAATGTTTGAGATGCTCCTTCATGTTCTTTGATGCGATTAGAATGTCATCGATATACGAACATGAAACGAAATAATCTTTGAAGAGGTTATCCATTTTCCGTTGATATATCCAAAGGGTGCGTTAGCGAATCCCATAGCATCACATTCCAAATATAGTGTCCTTGTGGTGTAGAGAAAGTTGTGAACTTCTTGCTTTCTTCATCCATCTTAATGGTAAAATCCGGACTTGCAATCGAACTTTGAGAATATCTTGGCACCTTTGATACTGATTAACCGGATGTTCTCTGTTTGGGATATAGTATCCGTCGAACTCCAAAATGTTATTAATTAACTTGTAATTAATAACAAGTCTCGCTTTCCTCTTTTGATTTCTCCATGGTTTCGACTAAGAATCCTGGATCTGCTTTGTATAGAGAAACTCTTAGTGAAATTAACTTAAGGTCAAGATGTTCCTTAAGTATCTTCTCGTATCCTCACGATCCTCCTGGTTCATAAGGATTGGTTTGAATCTTACGAACTCGTACTCCTTTCCAGTTTAACCTTTAAGGAAGCTTTAAGCTCGTTCTTATCCCACCAAGCCAAAGGATCTTCGTTATAATTCTTTTGGATATTCTTCTTGATATCCTCGAGTGATATTTGTTCCTCTATGGTAATGTCACTCTGTGGATTCTCCATTAGACTCATCCATAATTCTCGCAAGGCTTCGGAGTAACTCGTTCTTCTCCTTGTACTCACGAATGAATACAAGTTATTATCCCATATCTTCCGATCCTTCCGAATGGAACCAAATTGTCTATAGGATAATAAAGCTTCACCAAATTTCCTTCGATCCACCATTTTTTTGATTGCGAAGTTTGGCTTCATCACCACGCTTCTGCGAAAAATAATAGGTATTTTTACGTAAAATGCTTCCATGATCATTTGGACAATGATCTTATGATCACATAATGTTGTGAAAATAAGTCTTCTTGTCTCATTTTCCTGTGTAAATCGCTTAAATGTTTGTAGGAAATTATTTCCTAGCAAAACATCTGCACCTGTATCATGGAAATAGATTGGTGGCGTTTTCACCTTGTACCATAGGGTACCGCCTGCGTCTCCGATCATGATTTATGCTTGTTTAATTCCCCTATTAAGGATAAGAATTTTTTAGAGAAATCTCTTCCCGCAATAGCTGGTAAATCCTCTTCAATTTCTTTAGGAAAAACATCCCGAACTGCAAGACATATTCCTAAGCACCAATCAATATAAGCGGCGAAATACTCGATCTTGTATTGACATATAACATTCCGATAGAAATGTATATGGAGAATGGACTAGTGGTCATCTCGATTACTCATCTCTTTTATTAGCCACATGAACTCCATTTCGTCTTGTAATCTTTCCCAAGGTTTATGATCCTCAATAAATTCAATTCCCGGTATTAATTGTTCTAGGATCTTTCCGTAACTCCCGTGATAGTAAGCTCAATTTCTCATATCTTCAAGGCTTCCTTGATACATTCCCACTATTGGTTGTTGGAGATAATATAGAACATCACAAGGAAAAATATTATCCTTTTGAGTGATGTCGAATATTACTTCAACTTCTCGATAAGGACCAACGCATCTCGATCGGTTCCCTAGAAACTCCATCGGAATGGCAAATTCTTCGGTTGTTACTCTGTGGATAATTTGGTGTTTTTCGTTTCAAACCCAATCTTATCCAATGCCTTTTCCATCGCTCCAATTGTAAATCCATCATAGATTTGAAGCTTTGGATCTTCCTTCATAATTCTCATAAGAGTTTTATGAGACACCGTAGTGTGAGAGATGAATCCCGACATATCCTCCCCGACCGGCCTCGCATTGAAGAATTTCTTCTTCACTCACGATTCTCGAATCGGATTCACTTCCATCATCGAGAATAGATCTCTTCTTCATAGATGCTTTCATATGAGGAATATCCTCAAATTGATAAACCCGTATAAGATCCACGATAATAGAACGGCTTCTTCGATTTAAGGGTAGCTTCAACCTATCTAACTCCTCGTTTTTGATTATCCGGGCAATCCGTTGAGATATGCCCTCTTGCTCGCATGTCCAAAGAATTACGATCTTTGAAACTTTCATTAGCTCACGTGTGAGCACGCCCGAAAGTCCTTCTCCCGGATTTACTGCTGGTACTTGCTTGATTGGAACCTCGATGATAGGCTCTACTCTGTTTGGTCTTTGGTCTTTGCCCGATTTATAACTTCGGGCCTTTTTGTTTTGACGAACCTTCTAGGTCTCCATAAAGACATGTTTTTTTTTGTTGTTGCTTAAATGGCGGTATGGATGGCTTATGTCCTTCTTCTTCTTGTCGCTTGGTTGACCTCCCACAATTGTTGGGATGTCATTATCCACGCAACATAGAGGAACTGTTTTATTAATTCCTCTTAATCTCTTGTAATTCTGTCAGAGTCGCTTGGTAACACCATTCGGATAACGTGGCCTTTAGGAAAGACATTTTTTGGCCACGATTTCTACTTCCGCTCCATCTTTGTATTTCTGATAAGCATTTCTCTCCGAGGACTCGGAATCTTGGCAAAGAATAGTATGCGACTTCCTTTTATTCAATCTTGGATTTCCATCGATATTCGGTGAACAACTTGATATATTTGTCAATATGACAAATATCATGTAACTCAAGCTATAGAGGGCTTGTTTATATCTCTTTCTTTTTTCATCCTCTAATCCCTCGAAATAACATGTGCGATGATCCGAATTTTGAATAGTTTTGCCATACCATGGACAATTCCTTTAAGTGATTCTCCGATGTGGCCGATCCTTTCGTACTAGCATCGGTCATATCCCAGAGCAATCTTCACCGATCCTTCAAGACTCATTTCAAGGAGTAAAATGAATGAATCCTTTGTAAGATTGAAGGTTCTCTGCTTTGAAATTCTCATAGTGAAGCCTATTCATCAATGAGAACTTCTCTATTTTTAAAATCGGGATGTCCGATTTAAAATCAACGCATATGGATGTATTGGGTCGAGTGCGATCTTCCATAAGGCGTCGATAAACATTCGGCCTTCCAAAGAGGTTTCGCTAGTTCCCAAAAGAGGTTTCGACATCCTGTTCTGAAAGTGGATCACTTCCGGTCGTGAAATCCCCGGCGTGTGGCATCCTCTCATCCCAAGCTCATGATTCGAACCCGTCTTTCTTCGACGCTAGGATTAACTCGGTGGTGGTGGTGGTGGAATTGATCTACCTTGTGGGTCATAAGTAACCAAAGCCGATCCATCACTGCGTTCAT
Organism: Rehmannia glutinosa; assembly: GCA_016081115.2. NCBI lineage: Eukaryota > Viridiplantae > Streptophyta > Magnoliopsida > Lamiales > Orobanchaceae > Rehmannia > Rehmannia glutinosa. Next base: position 172,544 of record JABTTQ020001022.1, on the reverse strand, counting down.
CTTTAAATCTACAATACCCAATCCCGCGAAGGATTACGCCGTCGTGTAGATCTTTAAGATTCGTCTTTTCCATATCCATCTTTTTTAATTTTTGATGGATTTTTCTTTGATTAAGCAATGAGCTTCTCCTTATTTGTCATCTTTCGTATAACTTCCGGTTGGTTTTCCTTTTTGGTGTAAATAAGTCTTTTTAAAATCTATACGCTTTTCCTCCCAAGAACTCGGCTGTCCTCCAGGTTACGACTCGTTTGAATATCATGAAGGAGTTCAAGAGTTTCCTTATGATATTTCACCATCGTCTCCATCTAGTTCGGATTTGATGAACTTGTCTTTGGTAGATGAATATGGCGGTTGCCATAATTCCGCACCATCTTCCGGACTTCTCTAAGATCTTCGGAAAATTTAGATTTGTTTGGAAGTATCTCGTTCCACTTTCGGGTACTCCATCGAATCATTGTTCGATGGAAATTTTAATGAACCATTTCTTCGAGGTTCATCAAGTGAACATATAAGTGCGGTTAAGCGTCCGGCTGCTTATAATATTTTGCTCGCATTTTGCATTGCCTTAAGGTTTCCCGTCTGCTCCTCGCTGTTTCTTTTTCTTTATGTTGGGGTTTTATCAAAAAAAAAGCTATTTTTGAAACTTTTGAATAAGTAAGGCCATTGTTGTATATGTGCTTTAAAATTAGGTCATTTTCAATCTTTTTCCCAAAGATTTTCTCTACCACTATCATGATATATGTACAATTAAATCTTCAATTATCCAAAATAAAAAAAAACAAACTTCAATTATCCATAGTTTCTAGCAATAATTTATATATTTAGCAACATTTTGAGTCTTTTATTTGTATTGCATATTATACTTTATCAAAAATACAAAGATTCAAATGGGATTCAAATGTATACCAATGGTCAATTAATGTGTTACTGGACAAACATATCCATGTTCGAATCTCATTCTTCCGCACCTCTCGGATATACAGACATTCCATTTCCCTATTCCCCTTCAAAAATAAATAAATAAAAAACTCAAACACTAAAGTGGGCTAAATTGCACCGAAATTGTGCTGCGATAACAAACATAAGATTGAGCCATATCCTAATATGCAAATCGAGCCCATAAAATTAAGAGCCCAAGACCAGGAGTGTTTGTAAACCTGACGTAAGCCGAATGGACATTGAGTGCTAATAGAACACTGATATTATTTCCAACTTTATACAAAGAGTTGACGAATGGGCCATGGTGCAGGTGGCCCTAATACAACACAATCATACAAAACAACAACAAACAACAATAAATTAAGCCATAATCCTATTATGTGGGGTCGGCTACAGATCAATTTACGGTCATACAAAACATGAAACTAATAAATACATCATAATTATTTTGTCACACCAAATTACACACTGAATTACAAATTAATAATGCAACACTGTAATATTATACTCAAAAAAAGCATCACCAGTCGAATTATTCATCGACACTGTCCGTATCCCAACAACACCACGGGCCAATCTGAAAAGCCCAGACCCACCAACTACAGATAATTCACGATAATCTCGTGGATATGGGTTTCGGCCCACTAAATTTAGCACGCTCCCATTATACTCGCCACTCGTAAACACGATATCAAACGTCATGTGAATGCTTATCTCCTCCAACGAGGCGAAAGTGAAGAGTCCCTGAGCTCGGCCCACTATCTCTGAATCTGGGCTGGGCCGTTTTCTTACTGGGTCATCCAACACCGCAACAAGGCCAAAAAATGTGGGAGATGCAAAACTAGTAACGGCCGATGCCACCTGTATATTTGTTGGAGTTGGGCCGGTTAATATGTCTTGGACGTATAATTGCAAAAAGGTCACCTTTTCTTTTGCAGGATAATTTTTTTTGAACCAGGTTTTTGTAGCATGGCCATTGCCATTAGCCACGATTGCTATAGATAAAATTAATAAGACTATGAATTGATTCCCCATATTTTTCTTTGGCAGCTTTTTTTATTTTTGTTGGGCTTAGTAAAAGGATGGGTATGATTAACTAGAAAGTGTTATTTATAGGAGGTTTTGAGTAACACGATAATTGGGAAAAAAAATTAAAAAGTGCCAATTCAATATTTTTCTTTGGCAGCTTATTATTTTTTTTTTTTTGGGCTTAGTAAATGGATGGATATGATTAACTAGAAATCGTTATTTATAGGAGGTTTTGAGTAACACGATAATTGGGAAAAAAAATTAAAAAGTGCCAATTCATTGCCAAAAGTGGAAGGAAAATATTGGATCTAGCTGGATCTTCGTGTTCTATAAGCTATCTTTATTACGTAAGGAATGAGCCGTGGGAAATAAGGAAAAGCTTTTTATCTATCAAAGAAACCACGTTATATTCGAAAGTATGAAAACTAGGAATATATTTTTGACTGTGAAGCTATTTTAAATAGCGGTTATATTCGGGGACTAAGGACTTGTTTGGTTATTTATTTTAGTGTATTTTAACAGATTTTTTGAAGGCTTGAGAATGAATTTGTATTTATTTTAGTGTATTTTAACAGATTTTTTGAATAAAAATTGAAAATTATTGTTTAGTTTTTTGTTTCCAAATGCGCAAGTCCATAACAACTTTGGATCTGTGTAAGAAATATTAGTTCAATACAAATTGTGCAAGTGGGTTGCAAACATAATTAGGGATGTCATAAATGATCAAGTCGAGCCGAGTATAATATTATTCAAGCTTGTTTGAATTTTTATCGAGCTTCTAAAATTGTAATTGAGCTTAATTTGATTATTAATTGAGTTGAGCTTAAAAGAGTTTTAGTCAAGTTAAACACGAATCGAGCAAGAATAACTTGATATATTTGTGCATATTATGTTATTTTAATCACTAATCGAGTCGAGCTTTGTATATTATCGAACAAAAACTTGTTCTCAAACTTGGTTCGTTAAGTTAACAAACCACTATAAGAAAAAACCAGTTTACCTAAAAAAAATCTGCATGTAAATATTAAGAAAATTGTAAAGTGTAGGTAAAATATTTACCTACGAATCTAAAATTGTTGGTAAATACCTACGTAAAAACCGTCGTAATCTGTTGTCGGTATAATTTGAGGAAAAATGATATTTTTTATTTTGTAGGTATTCTATAAGTAATTGTAAAATTTAGTTACAAAATCATTTCTATCGGAAATTTTGTTGGTAAACTAGAATTTCTTGCGAAGAACCGAATTCAAACAAGTTTTTAACTATCAATCTTGAGTCGAATATCTAATAACTCAGTCGTATTCATCCCTAAACATGATGTTATTGGTGAATGGTGATAGAAGAATAGTTTTAGACTCATGTTGGTGTTGTGTACGGTTTGCAAACCAATATATTATGAACTTTACTAAAAGTTTTAAACCTTCCAATTAAATGCATCTTGTACACTAGTCTACGATTACATTTCTTGGAGATAATTATCCTCACCAAAGGTTAATTGCATAAATATGACAAATTATTCTTAAGTTACTAATTTGATGTAATTATTTTAATTTTCCTAGAATTCATTAATTATTTTAGAAATTTCTATTTATTTAAACTTGTTATTAATCAAATTAATTTAATTTTAATTGTTTTTATAATTTGATTAGTTTCCAAACATTGAAATTTAATTATTTTGTATTTGGTCCTATAAAATAGTTAAATTTAACTATTGCTAAGTTATAGGACTAAATTTCTAAAATGTATTAAGTTGTAGGACCAAATTTCTGAAATATGTTAAGTTTTAGGACCAAAAATAAAATTGTTAAGTTAAAGGACTGAATAACTAGAAATGTGAAAGTTAAAGGACTAAAAAATGAATGTAACAATTTAAAGACCAATTCTCCAAAAAAAAAAGTCAACTTACAGGGACTAAAAATCTTATTTTCCCAAAAAAATATGAAAACAGAATAATACTTCTGAACCCTGGAATTATTATAGATTTAATACCCAAGAAACCATACAACACGGCCCATAACTTAAAATAACTACACCAAAAGGTCCATAAACACTAAACTGTAAACAACAACGACTATCAAAATACAAATGGGCCAACAACAACAACAACAACAACAAATCGAGCCTTTTAATCCCACTACGTGGGGTTGCACAGACGGATCATATCGCTACCATCGTTTACTGGCCATAAGCCATATTTTCGTTTATTTCTGGTATAACATGTCATGTTTAATAAACTTCTTTTTCCAAGTCTTTTTAGCCTACCTCTCCCTCTTTTGATTTGTGTGAGTGATTCTCTACCTTCTAAATGTCGCACAGTGCATCTAAAGGTCTCCTATAAACATGTCCAAACCATCTTAATCGTGTTTCTCTAATTTTCTCGTCTATTGGTGCTACTCCCACTTTGTTTCTAATGTGTTCATTTCTTATTCTATCTAATCTAGTGTGTCCGCACATCCATCTTAGCATTCTCATCTCTCGCTACCCTCATTTTTTGTTCGTGTTCATATTTAGTCGCCCAACATTCTCGCTCCATAAAGCATTGCGGGCCTTATGGCCGTTTTATAAAATTTTCCTTTCAATTTTAATGGTATTTTACGGTCACAAAGGATAGAAGATGCACTCCTCCATTTATTCCAACCCGCCGGATCCTATGTGTGACATCTTTATTGATTTCTCCGTTCTCTTCAATTATAGATCCTAAGTATTTAAAACTCTTTGTTATACTCACTTCATGTCCATCAATTTTAACATTCGTCTCATTGTTCTCGTTGTTTTTACTAAAGTGGCATTCCATGTATTCTATTTTAGCCTACTTATAGTAAAACCTTTTTGATTCTAGTGCTTCTCTCCAAACTTCCAATTTTGCATTTACTCCTTCCCTTGTTTCATCAATTAAAACTATATCGTCCGCAAATAACATACATTCAGGATGGATTTTTGTAAGTGTTTAGTGATTTCATCAATTATTAGGATAAAAGGTGACGGGCTTAGAGCGATCCCCCGATGCAAACCTATAGTGTTTGGGAATTCACTAGATATTCCCCGTTGGTGTCCTCGATACATGTTGTTATACCATCATACATATCTTTTATGGCATCTATGTAGCTATTTTTATTCCTCTTTTTTCCAATACGCGCCACATTATATCACTTGTTGACTTATCGTATGCCTTTTCAAGATCAATAAAAACCATATGTAAATCTTGTTTTCTCTCATTATATTGTTCACATAATCGCCTAATTAAGTGTATAGCTTCAATTGTGGATCTTCCCCTGATGAAGCCAAATTGATTATCTAATATACTAGTTTCATTTCTTATTCTTGCTTCTATAACTCTTTCCCATAGTTTCATTGTATGACTTATTAATTTAATTCCCCCGTAATTTGCACAATTTTGTATACCCCCTTTGTTTTTATATATAGGTATCAATATACTTTTTCTCCATTCATCGCATTTTCTTAGTTTTTAGAATAACATTAAATAATTTAGTAAGCCATGATATTCCAACTCCACCTAAACATTTCCACGCTTCAATTGGTATATCATCTAGCCAACCGCTTTCTTTTCATTTTGTTTAGTGCTTTTTGTTTCGCATGAAGTTGAATTCTACGATAAAAGCGACGGTTTCTATTCGATTCAGATTGGCTAGTTCCCTAATGTGACTTCATTCCTCTTCGGTTCATTAAAAAGATTATTGAAATACCTCCTCCATCGATCTTTTATGTCCTCGTCTTTCACTAAAATGTTTTCATTCTCATCTTTTATGCATTTAATTTGGGTTAGATCTCTTGTTTGTTTTTCTCTAAATAATAATGCAGAACAATGACATTGTACTCCACAACAGCATCACCCGACGTGCTATTAAACGCAACATTACTCAATTGGGCTGTGCCGCGGGCAAGCCTGAAAACACCCGAACCACCAACTATGGGCAGCTCACGAAACTCATTCAAGAACGGGTTATGGCCCATTAAGCTCAATACGCTGCCGTTATATTTTCCACTAGTCAACACAATATTGAACGTCATATGGAAGCCTATATCGTCCAAAGAGGTTGAGGCGAAGAGCCCTTGGCTCGGCCCACAACGCTAGAATCTGGGTTGGGCCCAGTTGTCAGCAGATCGTCCATCGCCGCTATTAGGCCGAAACTGGTGGGCGATTGAGAAGTGAAATTTGATATAGCAATCGGGATATTTGTTGGATTGGGCCCAGCCACAATGTCATGAAGGTAGAAATTAAGCTCGGTAACCTTTTGCCTCATATGAGGAAGTTTTCTGTACCAGTTTTTCAATTCGTTGGGCCCTTTACCAATGCTATATGGCCCATTACCATGTGCCACCGGTATTGCAGTTAGTACAATCGAACAAAGCCATAATATTATGCAAAGCTTCTCCATCTTTTATATATTATCTCTCTAAATATGTCTCAAAACTGAATGATGAATGTAATTATCGTTGATGAGCTTAACATGTATATATAAGTAGATTAATGGACTAAACTAATAGGAAAAAGACATAAAATTCGTTGCCAAAATTGAAGGGAATTATAAATTGATAGCGCAGCCGCACGTTATGGCCGTCTTAACTATAATATCTGTTAATCTATTACACATGCAGCCAGCCAGAATTTTACGTATATGAATTAGGTACTGACACGGTTACGGTATGGCACAGACACATGATACCGTCCCAGACCCGCCCTGTTGCCATTCCTAAGTCCAACTCTTGCCTCGACTTTCAGACCGTTATTCTGCTCAATTTGTTTTCAGCCATTCGATATATACCAACACAGTTTCCAACAATAATCAAGATTTTTGGTGGTTTTCTGTTGAATATTCTATCACTTACGGGCAAATATTGTTCTTTAATAATTTTATTGTTATAACTTTTCACGCTGTTGTATTTTTGTTTCAAAAAAAAAAAAAAAAAGAAACTACTATTACATTTTCCTCAAAAAAAAAAAAAAACTACTATTACATTCATATATCCAATACCTAGCCAGTTAACGAAGTCAATTTTTATTTTAGCTGGCCTGTAAGCATCTCTTTGTGACAGAGTCATAATAAATTTAAAAATAAATTCTACCGTTACCAATAATCTTATTTGCTTTACCATGAGGCTCAAGTAATATCATTTACTTTTTAAGGGTGTTAATCAGGGGTTGAACCCCGTATCTTTAATTTTTTTTGAAATTTATTCTCCCCCCTCCAATTACTAGTACTCCCAACTTATTAAACAAAAAATCTTATTTGCTTTCATATTCAGAATCCAAGCAGTCATTTCTTTTGCACCATGACTTTCACATTAGCACATATGTAGCACAAATATTAGAATATACAAGGAAGTCGGTCAATTAAGGTGTAAACTTTAAATTCGCATAAAGATAAAAGACGAAGACGACTCAAGGAAGCTTCACCCGTCAACCTTTATAAATATAATCATTTAATTTAAATACTAAATAATATAGGGTGGAAGGCAATGTTTTGAAATCCGGACCAGACCGACCGATCCGACCGGTTTGACCAGAAACCGGTCACATGCACGACCCGATTTTAAATTAAAACCGGGTGGTTAAAAAACCGTTGCCGTCCGGTCAAACCCCGATAAAAAACCTGGAGTCCAGTGACCCGGTTAACCCGGTTCAATTTTTTAAGCAATTTTATTTTATTCTATTACAAATGGAAAGTATTTGGTAATTTTTTTTTAACACCCAAAGGGTGAGATTTTATTGATCAAAGAATTCTGTACATATTACAAACAATCAATAGTATTTTCTAATTCTAAAAGCTGGAATTTCAAGTTGATCAACCCTAACTAATCCCTGAACAACACGGGGGATAGAACTATTCGAATATTGAGTAAAAGATTGTTGATGAAAGCCAATATTTGCAAGCGCATCTGCTGCCTTATTCCCTTCCCGATAAATGTGGGTAATTGAGACTTCAAAATGTGATAATTTGCTGTGTATCTCATTCAGTAGTCCATGAATCTTCCAATGTCCAAAGTGATTATGAGTGAGAATTTGCCAAAGCAACTCAGAATCCGTTTCAATCCAAAGAGCCGTCGTGCAAGAGGTATCAATTAGCTAAAGCCCCTTGAGAAGAGCTGCAGTTTCAGCATATAGGCTATTTGGACAATCTTCAATGAAATCAGAAAATGCCCAGATGACCTCTCCATGTGAATCTCTTAAAACACCACCAATGCCACCATGAATATGTGCTGCCTTTTTAGCCCCATCACAATTCAACTTCACAATACCTGTGTCAGGTTTTTTCCAAAGAACAGGAGTGCTATTTATTTGGTAATTTTACATATAACTTTTTCTTATATTCGATTTATACATATATTTGGATATTATAATTTATTAAATTTGTTTTTATTTTTTATTTGTATTTGGATATTATAATTTATTAAATTTGTATTTGATATATTTATATATATATGCATGTATATTGGCCAACCGGTTTTTTTAGAACCGTTTAACCGGTTGAACCAGTGACCCAATGACCTAGTTATTAATCTGTTTCGATGTCCGTTCGAGTTTAAAAACATTGGTGGAAGGTAGTTATATGACAAAATATGTTTTTAATATTTTTCCATTAATTCTATCAACTTGTAATTAAAGAGAAATTTAGAGAGAAGTAATTCATGGTTTATATCGGCTGGATCTTCTATTAATTGTACTTCATCTCTTACTAACGGTTATTACTTGTCTTTTAAAAATCCAAATTTTGTGATTGAAAAGTAATACGATAACTTTTATACATTTGACATTAATTATATATGCGCGTTAGACCAAAATATGAAACACCATGCACTTTAAAACTCTGTTAGTTAATTTGCGTATTATACTCGTATAGTATCCGTACGTACGAATAATTGAAAAATACTTCCGTCTCCCGTCATGATTCAAGACGGCGTTAAATACTCCGTATTTTTCAAATAAAATGTTTAATACTCGTATTATTGTTATCCGTATAATACTTGATGAATAAAACTTTATTTTAATATTTTTATAATATTTAAATAAATCAAAAATCATTATAAAATTGTTTATAAGTATAATTACAATATTAGAAAATAATAAATAATAATATTAATAATAAATAATTGTATTAATAATTTAAAGTAAATTAATAAAGTACCTAAAATTAATTTTAATATAATCTAGACATAAGTATGAATCACAATCTATGTAAATATACTGTTAAAATAAGCCGTATTATTACTCCTGAATAATTATTTTATATTCGTATTAAACCCGTACGTCTATTGTTCCGTATTTTAAATATTTCGATATTTTTGCCAATTTTTTCATTAAATTTTCAAAAAATATTCATAATATACTCGTACGTACTGAATAACGAACTTTTTCCCGTTCCGTATTTAACTAACAGAGCTTTAAAATAGAGAATCTGAACATGCCTAAACTAAAAATAGAGAATATATACAAATCAATCCATATCATTGTAATTATGATGTGAAAGCAACCAATCTTATCCTAAATATGGGGATAAAATTACAACTTAACTATGATATAAAAACAATCAATATTGTCATAAATATTGAAGTAAATAATAATTAAATTTTCTTATAAATGAAGTACTCATGATGATCTTTTGAGTTAGATTTCAGTCTTTATTTATTGTTTTCTCCTTTATTTGTTCAGTAATTGAGGTTCCTGCTAGTTACAAAATATTCCAGTAGTTTTTAAAAATTGCAAAAAGCCACTCGCGTTTTGATTTCGTCTTACATTACCTCATTTAATAAGCAAAAAATATTTCAATACCTCTGACATGTTTATAATTTTTTTTCCCCTTAATTTAAACACAAAATCAACGTGGCGGGGTTTTTTCATTCCTCGTACCTACTTCTGATGTGGGATGCCTGAACATAAACATCCTAAAACTCAAGCACAAGTTGGGTCCAAGACTAAGAGAACCGTTTACTAAAAAAAATGATTTATTAGTAATTAAATCATAATTAATGTTATATCATAAACAAAGACCAGTGACATGTAATTATCCTAAACTTGGGGAAATCAGGCTCCAAATTGATCCACATGGTAATTATCCCGAATTGGGCAATTCGGGCTCAATTATTTGTCCTCAATTCGCCAAAATTTTAAAGTAATTGTCCTAAATTAAAAGCCCACAAATTTAGTGTCCTTCTTTGCCAATGGGGTATAGTTAGTGTCCCCATTTTGCAATGAAGCCAATATATAATGTATATATATATATATATGTATTAGACAACTAATACGTATCGAAATTCACCCTGTACCTAATTAAATTGAAAAACAATTTAATTCCCTTTATTTATTATTATATATGCCGATCAGAAGCAGCACAATATATCATCAAATGTTTGCCTGGAGATTCATGCTAGAACCATCCACATAACTCACATAAAGCGTGTATTCCAAAACACCATAACTCGTCTTAAAATCGTACGAGTAAGTGCTAGTAATCGCATACCCACGCGCAAAACGGAATATTCCAGTTCCACCGACCACCGCAGCTCCGTTCAGCGCCCATTATCTGATTCCGTCCCAGAATACTAATCGTGCTCCCATTGTACTGTCCCGACGTGAAAACGAAATTAAGGTTCATAGCCAGGGCCGAGGTTTCCAGGTCAGCAGAAGTTATGAGCCCTTGAACTCTGCCGACTACCTCCGAGTCGATAGCCGGCTCAGCCGTTAGCAGGTCATCTAGTACTCGGACTTGACCGAACGACGTCGGGGAATTGGAAGTGATGGAAGCATGAGCAACCTCGTACACTGTCCGTTTTGGCCCACCTAGTAAATCTTGAACGTAGAAATGAAGCTTGGCGATTTTTTCATTATTATTTCCTTGGCAAATGTTTTGGAACCACGCTTTTTCATCATTTGGTTGTTGTTTCATAGCGTGACCAATTGGGATATTGGCTATGAATAAAGAGGAGATTATTATCAAAATGAGAACAATTGGGTTTGCCATATTGCCTAAATTGATATGATGAGAGAATTAATTTAATTAGGCAATTAAGTTAATTGGTTGGTATATTATTAAGATTTCTATTGATGGGATTTTTATAGTATGCATGTGGCTCGAAGATATTCGTTGCATGATTTACATGGGTTCTCAACAAAATAAGGTTCCGCAGCCGTGTGCGCCTAGCTAACCATGTGATAAACATTTTGGTGGGTTACGTTCCACATCAAGTAGATGTGGATTTTTTTTTATTTATATAAATTTGGTATTTATATTTATGTGACGCATCAATAAATTGTTGGAAAGGTAGTTTATGCTATTTACAATAAAATGACTAAAAGTGTTTGGAAAATCTGGACAAGATTAAGTCGAGACCAGTATTTAATCTTTGTCTCCACAAGATTTAAATCGCCCCGTATACTGAGTGTTTATGTACAAGCTGATTGACACATGCATAAAATTATCATATATTAATTTTCAAGTACAATTGTGGGTTTTTACTTTTATAAAGCAAAATGATAGCCCTAAAAAACATGCTATATATAAACATGAATATATAGGAATTGAAACACTACTATATTGAAATAGAAAATTTGATCCATCCGATTATGCTCAAACATTTAGATAAGAAATTATATATTAGGATATATACGACTAGTAAAAAAGAAATAGAGATTTTTCGATAATATATTGTTTATGTTGTGTTATGATTTTCAAAACGGAAACGAATATAAAATCGGAGCATCAGTTTATCATCAAGGGGGACCAAGACCGGCGGCTACTCTACTCCAAAAGCGTCTTCACGAGTAACTATAAATATAATTATATTTTAAAAATAGAACTACATTTATTCCACTTAATAAAAATGGACTTTTTCCCAATATAAGATAATATTACTAGAAAAATTAATTACGTGTTGTCTAGCAATGATGATATTTTGCGATTGAGTAGGTATAGGATATCGACATCTTAATTTCTGTACTACTCCGTGTATATATATATGTAATTGTAACATTTAGTATTATGAGTTACAAATAAGAATGTAACATTTGTTGGGTAAAAATTTCTGTATGGTTTGTTTTAAAAATGGTTTGGATTTAGTGTATGGTTTAAGTCAAGGCCTGATTTGAATCGCTCCGCAAGACGAAAACGCCTGCATAATCGAGTGCTTACTTTCCGTTCGCCTCTAAGATACAACGACTTTTACGCCTCGAGTTTACAAGACTTGAAAACTCAAACACAAATAACAATGAAAGTTCGAACTTTCAAGCTTAGAACGAAAGGGAAAATCAATATGCTCGTATGATGCAAATGACCGGTTATTATCCGAGTTTTTCGTGTTTTTCAAATACCGGGATCGATTTTTATAGGCTTTAGACGCCCAGTATGGAAAGAACATGTCTTTTGGCTCGAAAAGACACCTTTTGAACTCGAATGCATGCACTGCTACAGGGGAGCACGGCTTGGGACAGACGCACGGGCGTGCGCCTACCCGGCGTGCGTGCTCAAACTTTCGGACCAAAGACGACCCAGGCGCACGGCGTGCGCCGCCCGCCGTGCGTGTAGGCGCACCCTCGGCAGTAGCACGACCGACCGACCGCACGGCGTGCTCCTACCCGTCGCTGGGCCGAAAGTTTTTCCTGTTGAACTCTTTTTAATTAATTACAAAAATTAATTAAATCTATTTAATTAATTACAAAAATTAATTAAATATTTTAAAGGTTTTTGGTCCAAAAGAATAAGGCCTTGAAGCTCAAGCTCACGATCCGGGCCGGGCCGAAATGCCACGGCTGGCGTGCACAAGGCGTGTGCGCTGACCAAACCCACAAGATGTAAGTCCTCTCCCCTTTAAAAACTTGGGTAAGCCCCAAGGGCCCAAACCCATTTGTCCAACTTAGGATAAATAAAGTGTGCAACTTTATCTCCTTTTTTTCCTATGTGGGATGGAAAGATCTCTCCTCCCCCACATTTTCCATTTTCCATACCATTTATTTGTATTAAGTGGCTAACTTTCTAGCATTAATTTCTCATTCACCCGAATCGGTTTTGAGAAATTCCAAATGCTATTCTCATCTACTCTCTTAGTAGAATTTTTTCAAATAATTTAATTCCATTTTTCACAAATGGAAACCACTTAATTAATTGGTCAAAATCGGGTCAACACCCCATTTATCAAAGACCAATTCCAACAACATTTAGTATTATGAGTTACAAATTGTAACATTAATGCAATATGGGTTACAAACCCATGTTAATGCATTGTTACATTAATGAAACTAAATGTTCATAAATGGTGCAATATTAATGTAAGTGGTTACATGTGAGATGTGTTATTTTTTATGGGAAAATGACAATATATAAGGAGATATCAATGGGTCCTTTTTGTCACTCTAACATAAGAAGAATACACCATCTATTTAATAGAGAAGACAAGTGAAATTCAAATGGAAACAATTCAAATTCGACTTTAGAAAAGGCAATGGCCGGAGGTATGTTAATCCTGGTTTAGCTTCCGCATACATGTTTCTTTTGTGATATAGAAACGTGAAAAATGGTTTTAAACTAACATTTGGATCGGAGCGAGTTTAACCTCTGCCTTGCTTGTTCGAATATATGGTTTTTGTTTTCTGTTCATATGTTCGAATTTTTGGTCGTATAAATCTGATTTCATCTGGTTCGGAATTGGATTTGTAAATGATATGTAAATCCATTTTTTTGGGTTGTTGGTACTAGTTTTTTCCATGAATTCTGGGTTATAAATCACATGATTTACTATGTTAAAAATGAGGCTTACCTAATTGAGTTTTTATTTCTGGACTGTACTGGAGTAGTACAGAAGAAGAAAAAAATTGATAAGTGTTACAGCCCAGATTCGAACCTGGGTGAGCAAACATTCGTCTGCATACTGTAACCAGTAACGCAGCTGTTTCCTTCGTTAAAATCCACCAGTTGCTTTATATATATTTATGTCTGTTCAATTTGGAAGAAAAAAAAAATGGGAAAAATGGGTATAGTCCAGTTTTGAACTTGGGTGGATTGGATTTTGAATGGGCACTGCAACCAGCTAGGCTGTGATTGTCATTAAGCTTTGTTGCGGTTATATTACATAATGCTTTATTCAGGCTTATAATATTGAATATTATGGGTTTAATCCAGAATTAGTTTGATGCACAATTAAATATTTTTTTTTTTTTTTTGTGATATTCTGGAATATTATTAATGTTCATATATGCTTAATATTTTAATGCATATAAATCATTTAAGTGCATGATATTTTGTATAATCATGCAACTTATGCTTTATTCATGAGAATTTAATCACAATTTTTGCATATCATTTTGACTTGGATATTGCAGGAATTTGTAAAATCTAATTCTCATTAAGATAACTGTCTAAGTGGTTAATATAATTTTTATTTTTTAAAGAGTAGCCACAACATCTTTTATACAAAAAAATTATATATTAAGTTGGTATTTATGATCACATGAGGATTTAGACATAAATTATGGAAATTATATGCAATATGATAAAATTTATCCCACAGAAATTTTATTGTATTTATATAATTGACCAAGATAAAATATCAAATTAGATTTTCTAATTTACCCACAGAGATTAGAAAAGGGGATATAATTTGATAGTTTTGTCATAAAGTTAAAATAAATCTAATTGAGTTAAAACTTTGGCCCATAGGCAAGTTTTATGTCTCTAGATTCATGTTTCAACATGATTTGCATTGGTAAAACATGTTATATGGTTTAAAATAGCTTCAAATTTGATAATATGAGTATGTTTATGTTATATGAAGTTATTCAACCCGTTAACTTCTCTCGATATGAAATTTGATGTTCCCGAGCTCAATGGGGACAATTATAAGATTTGGAAGGAGAGAATTCTTCTCCATTTAGGGTGGATGGACATTGACTATGCTATTAGGAAAGATGAACCCCCGCTATAATCGAAATTAGCATCCCGGATTTAAGTTGATCTTTATGAGAAATGGGAGCGATCTAATCGTCTCTCGTGTTATGTTCATAAAGACCAAAATATCTAATGGGATTAGGGGCTCGATCGAGCAATATGACAATGTTCGTGCCTTGTTGAAGGCAATTGATGATCGATTTGTGTCTTCGACAAAGCATTTGCTAGCACCCTAATAATGCGCTTCTCATCCATAAAGCTTAATGGATTAGAGGTGTGCGTGAGCATATCATGCGAATGAGGGACATAAGCGGCTCACCAAAGCATTGGAAGTTGAGATGACAGATTCTTTCTTGTTCACTTTATCTTGTGCACTCTCCTCCACAATATGGTCTTTAAGATCTCCTATAACACACATATGACAAATGGTCAATAAATGAACTTATGACCATGTGTGTTCGGGAGGAGGGACGATTGGCTATGGAGAAGGGTGAGAAAGTGAATATGGCAATAACATCGGGAAAAGAAAAAGCAAAATCAAAGCCAATGACAAGGGAAGGGACAAGATTCCTCCCCGTAAGGACATCAAGAAAGGCAAGTGCTACTTTTGCAAAAAGAAAGGGCACATAAAGAAGAATTGCCCTAAATTCTTGAAGTGGCTTGAAAAGAAAGATACTCAACTTTCATTTGTTTGTTATGAATCCAATATGATTGATGTTAATCATAACACATGGTGGATTGATTCTGTTCAACAATCCATGTTACGAATTCCTTGCAGGATTGCAAAACCTACGAAACCAAAAGGGAAGTGAGCAAAGCATCTACTCGGAAATAAGATGCCCTCACATGTGGAAGCAGAGAGAGAACGTGCAAACTAGTTTTACGCAGTGGTTTTATTTGCTTTTGGAAAAGACTTTTTATATTCCTAGTTTTGCTAGAATTTGATTTCTGCTTCAAGATCGGTATCATCCGCTATTCCTTCAACTTTTCGACTCTTATTTTAGTTTATCTTATAGATCCGATATTATTGGATGTGGTATTATGTCCGATGGTCTTTTTCGCCTTAATTTGCAAAATGATGATAATTGTACTTTGCTTTGCATGTTCATGATAATCGCTGGTATTAAGCGATGTGTTATGAATGAAAAATCCTCAATGTTGTGGCACCGAGATTGGGACACATCTCCATTGATAGAGTTAAACGATTGGTAAATGATGGGGTACTTAGTACTCTGATTTTTCGATTTTGTGACTGTATAGAAGTCGCATTAAGGGGTAAAAACCTAATGTCTAACAAGTCAAAAAGTAGGGTGCTAAGAGGAGTTCGAAATATTGGAAATTATTCATACAAATATTTGTAGTCCGGATATAGATGCGTATCGTGATAAGTACTTTATTACCTTCATAGATGATTACTCACGTTATATGTTTCTCTACTTACTCAATAATAAGAATGAAGCACTAGATGTTTTTAAGATGTTTAAAGTCGAGGTAGAGAAACAATGTGGAAAACAAATTAAGATCGTGAGATCGAGATATAGGGGTGGCAATCTCCGACACGACACGAAAACACGACTGAACCTAACACGATATAAGCGGGTTAGGGTTGACCCATTTATTATTCGGTCATAATCGTGTCGACCCATTTAACCCAAATAATAAATGGGTCGATTTGTTGACTAAATGACCCACTAAACCCGTTTAACCCGTTTAAATAAGAAATTTCAGATATTATTTTAAATATTTATTAATATTCTATATATAAATAACACAAAATTATCATTTTATCAATATAAATAAAAGATTTATTCAAGGTTAAAAATATACAGGTCATTTCGGTCGTGTTCGGGTTACCCGTGTATTAAACAGTCGTCTTCGGGTTGACCCATCCGACCAATAATTAAACGGGTCGTGTTCGGGTTGGGCAAATTTGTGTAATTACCATGTCTCAACACGACCGCGAACCCGAACACGACTCGAATTGCCACCCCTAATCGGATAGAGGTGGTGAGTACTATGGTAGATACACCGAGAGTGGACAAGCTTTCCTCGTCCATTTGCAAGATTTCTTCAAGAGAATGGGATTGTTGCCCAATATACCATGCCTGGTTCTCCTGGACCAAAATGGTGTAGCCGAAAGAAAAATCGAACATTAATGGACATGGTACGGTATGCTTGCTAGCTCCAAACTTCCAAGTCCTTATGGATTAAAGCTCTTAAAACGACAAAGTGTACATATTAAACCGAGTTCCAACAAAGGCAAATCAAAGACACCATTTGAATTATTCAAGGGTTGGAAACCGAGTTTGCAACATGTACGCGCTTTGGGGATGTCCGTCCTCAAGTAAGAGTTTATAATCCTCAAGAAAGGAAGTTGGACCCGAGGACCATAAGTGGGTATTTTGTTGGATATGCCGAGAGTTCTAAGGATACTGATTCTATTGTCCATCTCATAGCACTAGATTTGTGGAATCAAGGAATGCAAAATTTCTTGAAAATGACTTGATCAAATGTGGTCAATTTCTGGATATTAGTTACGAAAAGATCATTCGTATACTCATTATCATACTTCAAGTAATGGAGTGATCGTTGTTGTCAATAATGCGCCTAAAGATCAAGCGCATGTTGAGCAAACCGTCCCCGAACATTCCACAAGATGTTGAACCAAATTTTGTAGATCTCCAAGTTCAACAGATACGAACCTGTTGAACAACCAATTGAACAACAAAATCCCGATATTCAGAAAATGTTGATGAAGGGTTAAGGAGATCCGCAAGAATGAGGAGGTCAGCAATTTCAAGTGACTATGTTGTGTATCTACAAGAGTGTGACTACAATATTGGAGCCAAAAATAATCCTCAAAACATTTTCACAAGCCATGAGTTCTAAGGAATCAAACTTATGGTATAATGCCATGAAAGATGAGATGGATTCTATGGCATCTAACAAAGTCCTGGATCTCACAAATTGCCTCGATGGTGTGAAAACCATCGGATGTAAGTGGTCTTCAAAACTAAGAAGGACTCAAAGGGCAACATAGAAAGATATAAAGCAAGACTTGTTGCCAAGGGATTCACTCAAAGAGAAGGAATTGACTATACAGAGACTTTCTCTCCTCGTATCTAAGAAGGATTCCCTTCGAATAATTATGGCATTAGTAGCCCATTTTGATTATGAATTGCATCAAATGGATGTGAAAACAAATTGCGTTCTCAATGGTGATCTAGAGGAGGTTGTTTATATGAAACAACCTCAAGGTTTCTCCTCTAGTAAAGGTGAGCAATTAGTTTGCAAGCTTAATAAATCCATATATGGATCAAACAAGCCTCCCGTCAAAGGTATTTTAAGTTCCATGAAGTTATCACTTCATTTGGCTTTGAAGAGAACATCATGGATGAATGTATATATCGAAGGTTAGTGGGAGCAAGATTTGTTTTCTAGTGTTATATGTGGATGACATTTTACTTGCGACTAATGATAAAGGTTTGCTATATGAGGTGAAACAATTTCTCTCAAGGAACTTTGATATGAAAGATATGGGCGAAGCATCTCTTATGTCATTGGCATCAAGATCCATAAAGATAGATCTCGAGGCATTTTGGGTTTGTCTCAAGAGACCTACATCAATAAAGTTCTGAGAGATTCCATATGAAGGATTGTTCACCAAATGTAGCACCTATTGTGAAGGGTGATAAATTCAACTGGATCAATGTCCGAAAAATGAGCTTGAACAGAACAAATGAAAACCATTCCATATGCTTCACTATTGGAAGCCTTATGTATGCCCGTGTCCTGCATTTCGCACGGACATCGTGATTCTTTGTTGGAATATTAGGAAGATATCGAGTAACCCAGTCTTGACCACCGGAGAGCCGCAAAGAAGGTGTTGAGATACCTTCAAGGACAAAAGATTACATGCTCATATATAGACGGACCGATAATTTGGAAGTGATTGGCTACTCGATGCGGACTTTGCTTTGGCTATGTTGATTCACGAAGATCAATATCCGGATATATTTTCATGCTTGCCAAAGTGAGCTATATCTTGGAGAAGTGCAAAGCAGATTTGATCGCTACTTCTACCATGGAGGCAGAGTTTGTATCATGTTTTGAAGTTACTAGTCATGGTGTATGGTTGAAGAGTTTCATAACCGGGCTTAGAGTTGTCTTTGTGATAATTCAACAAGCGTATTTATGGCTAAGAACAATAAAAGTGGAAGTCAAAGTAAACACATCGACATCAAGTACTTAGCCGTTAGAGAACGTGTTAAGGAGAAGAAAGTGGTCATTGAGCACGTTAGCACCGAATTGATGGTTGTCGGTCCTTTAACTAAAGGCATACCACCAAAGAGTTTTAAGGATCATGTAGTACGAATGGGACTTAGTTCCGTAATGTAATTTATTGAAACTCTTATTCAAATTGATATTTTTCATTTGATTTTGTGTGCACGTTTGTGTTGAAAAATATCATTAATGTTTGGACCTAGAATAAACATAGGGTTTATTCATTAAGTTTTGTAACCACATAAAAATTTAAGAAATGTAATACATTGTAATACATAGTTGATATTACTCGCATATAGAGGACATATCTCTATGATTCATGTATTTTATTTCTTAATTATGTTTGCACCAAGTGGGAGAATGTAACATTTAGTATTATGAGTTACAAATAAGAATGTAACATTTAGTATTATGAGTTACAAATTGTAACATTAATGCATATGGGTTACAAACCCATGTTAATGCATTGTTACATTAATGAAACTAAATGTTCATAAATGGTGCAATATTAATGTAAGTGGTTACATGTGAGATGTGTTATTTTTGATGGGAAAATGACAATATATAAGGAGATATTCGTGGGTCCTCTTGTCACTCGACATAAGAAGAATACACCATCTATTCAATAGAGAAAGACAAGTGAAATCCAAATGAAACAATTCAAATTCGACTTTAGAAAACGCAATGGCCGGATGTATGTGAATTTGGTTTAGCTTGAAAGATACATGTTTCTTTTGTGATGTAGAAACGTGAAAATGGTTTTAAACTAACAGAATATGATATATATTGTGCTTATCCCATGCATGTGAAAAATAAGTCAATATTTGACAAAATTAATTCTTTAGCCCCAATGAGCCAATCAAGGAGGAAAGATGAAGCTTTCTCAAGATGCTTTGATTAATCCTGTCAAAAAAATAAAAATGCTTCGAATATTAGTTAAATGAATAAGAGAGCTTTTTGCACTTGCTTAAGGAGAATGAATTTTGCGAGGAGTTCGCCGATATTGTGTTTGTGCGACATAAAATCCGTTGTCCTGGATTCAAATTTTCTATTCTAAATCGGTGTTTCATTAAATGTTCTATTCATCCTGGATGAATGACACATGTAAATATTTTTAACAATCAACTCATGTTTATCTCATTGATATGCATGCGTCGCTCATCCGAATAAGTGGAACTTGATCAAGTGGAACACTTATTTGGAACAGAAAATTTATCCCGGTCCTACCACTCCTAATACCTGTTATATAAAAGAGGTGTTTTAAAAGATTTTTCTATCCCACTTCAAATTGATTTTTATTTTTATTTAGTATAGCATGGCTTATTGGCTTATCCTAATTGACCAAGTCTTCTTCCTTAACCTATTATTCCTATTCTTTGGACTAACAAAAACGTGCAGCATATTTGAAAACAATCTTCCTAATTTTTTGTAACAAATCGGTTGGACTAACAAGACTTTTTAGTCTTATCCGATTTTTCAGCTGACCCTATTCTCTATATGTTATTTGGGGCTTAAGCCTATAAATAATAACTCCTTTTGAGCAAGAGCAACCTCGTACACTGTCCGTTTTGGCCCACCTAGTAAATCTTGAACGTAGAAATGAAGCTTGGCGATTTTTTCATTATTATTTCCTTGGCAAATGTTTTGGAACCACGCTTTTTCATCATTTGGTTGCTGTTTCGTAGCGTGACCAATTGGGATATTGGCTATGATGAATAAAGAAGAGATTATTATCAAAATGGGAACAATTTGGGTTTCCCATCGATCCCTAAATTGATATCATGATGATCAGATCTAGAATTAATTTAATTAGGGAATTAATAAATTGGTTGGTATATTATTCAGATTTCTATTGATGGGATTTATATAGTACTATTGTAGCATACTAGCATGCATGTTGGATATTATTATTATTATTAATTTTTTTTTTTGTGTGGCTCAAAGATATTTGTCACTTAATATACATGGGTTCTCAACAAGATAAGGTTCCGTAGACGTTTGGCCTAGGCGCCTAGCTAACCATGTGATAAACTGAAAGAATTGGAGGGGCCAATTTAATGAAAATGCAGCAAAATCAAAAAGTGATGCCAACACTTTGCAAAACACAAAAAGACTTAATTAAAAATACAATTTCACAAAGTATGAAATAAAGACAGAATCAAATACAAGACACAAGAGATTGAAAATTTTGTACAAGTATAAAATACTTGTATGGTGTTCATTAGAACAAAAATTATCCAAAAGGTAATGTTGTTTACAAAATACAAAAATACAAAGTAAATAAGAAAACTAAAGAACAACTCCCCTC
Organism: Rehmannia glutinosa; assembly: GCA_016081115.2. Lineage (NCBI taxonomy): Eukaryota > Viridiplantae > Streptophyta > Magnoliopsida > Lamiales > Orobanchaceae > Rehmannia > Rehmannia glutinosa. The sequence goes on along the minus strand of JABTTQ020001022.1, from coordinate 151,091 downwards.
AGCCTCCAAAAGAATAACACTCCTTCACAAAGCGTGAGAAAACATTTAGTGCACTCCAAACACTCAAACTACACCGAATCTATCTCACATAAACACTCAAAACTCGAGTTCTAAAAATGATGCCAACAATGTTGCCAACATTCCCGGTATCACCGAGCTTCCGAGAATTTTCTAGTGTGAAAAAGTTCAAGATGAACTCTCAAATCTCCTAAAATCTATGTACCACTAAATTTGGCTTTGGTTTCGATCCTTAAATAGCTATCTTCTTGAATAACTTCCCGCAAAGAAAGTAGGAGAAAAACTTCCCGCAAGTTTTAAGGAAAAAACCACCCACTACAATAAACTTCCAAGGAGTTAGTAGAGTTAGAAAACCGAATATAAACTTCTAACTTAACTACCTGAAAAACTCAAATATTAATCGCCAAAAGAGAATCGAATCGGAAGAAAAATTCGAAAGAAGAAAAAGATAATGTTTGAGAAAATTCAAACATTAACGATCTCCCTTTCTTTCAGATTTCGACAAAACCTTTTCAAAAAAAAAAAAAAAAAAAAAAACAGTTAATATTCTCCCCCTCGAATTCAAGAAACAAATCAACAACAGAGATAAACTCCCCGAATATAAGTCAAATCTCCCGTGAATATAAGCCGAAACAAGAAATACCAAAAACATCAAATACTCTTAAAACAAGTAAGTTCAAATTGTTAATAAATGATGCCTCGATGTTGGCATCATTCTCGAATCACCATTTCCACGGCCTTTGCTTCCTGTTTTTGTGTCACCTTCTCCCTTTTGGGAAATCAAATCACCCTTGTATAAAGAGAGAAAATAACCAATTACAAGCTCACCGAGAGCATTTGATACCCCATTATCTCCATTTAAAAAGAAGTTAGAATCGCTTATCCAACATAGGAGAAATGAGATAAAATGTAACAACTCATTACTACTAAACATCGGGTTTTGCAGATTTTTTCAATTTTTTTTTGTTTTTTTTTTTTAAAAAAATATAAAAAAAAGTAATACAACAAAAATGAAAAATATATATAAAACAAACACACTAAGGCAAAGATTCATGAGGTGATATGTACAATGATGCCATCATTTGCAAGATCATTCTCAGAATAAAGAAACTCAATTTAAATGACAGAAAAAGAGTTTTTTTTTACTTGCATAAATGCATCCACGTGCATAAGAATAGTACAAAAAGACTTAAGAAAGTCACAAAAATATAGCTCAATCCATTTACACAATCAATGAGCCAAAATGTACAAATATGCCCAAAAAGCAAGTTTAAAAAAAAAAACTGCTTTCTTGACTTCTTTTAAAAATTTGAGTTGCACAAAAATGCCTACAAAAGATGATGCATCGAAGAGAAAAACTCAAGAATACAAGCTAACAACAAAAAAAAATATATATATATATATATACAAACAGGATGTGTCACACAAAATGCAACACATGAAGCATCACACTTTTAAAGAACACACAAACCAAGAGATTTCCTTAGACAAGAAAACCTCTCAAAATCCAAAGATTTAAAGAAAATATCTCGCTAACGATGTTTAGTGGCAATGTGTTGAGTACAACAACGATCATTATCATCACCAAATCAATTTAGGATCGGTTTTGAAGAATTCTCAAAAAAATTGAAAGTATCCTCAACATGTCATGTATCATTTCTCGCATCATCTTACCTAAAGCCTTATCTTTCTTCATTTAAAACAAAAGGTTTGATATGCCCAGGTTTAAAACAAGAATGACACACATATTTTCGTCTCAAAACACTTCTAGACTTCTTGAAATCGTTTTTGAAAAATAATTTACCACTTTTCCCAAAGATTCCCTTGTTTCATAGAATGGCATGTCTTCTTACAAGAATCTGCTTTTATTTGCTTGAACATATCCTAATCCGGTTCTATCAAATCTAGATTGCAAAAATATATCATCAATAACAAAGAGAGCTAGAATCAAACTTACTTACGGTCTTTTTAAGACTAATAAGTTCGATTTTACCGATCAAGATCTTTGTCTTTCTTTGTTAAAAGAACTTCCAATCTCCCAACAGATTCTCTTAAAATGTCATTCTCTTTGACAAGATCTTCACATTTAAATTGCAAATCATTATGACATTTATCTTCTAGATCAACAGACTTTGACCCTGAATTGAGACATAAAAATGATGCAAAATGATTAACAAAATCATATTCAGAATCAGCAAACCTGTCTTGTGATGCCTCAGTGTTGGCATCATTTGTTGCATCATTTCTGAATCCATCAGATTTGAGCTTCTCTTCTTCAAGAATCGTTACAAGTCCCTTGCGCTTTCTTTCACCATCTTCAGATTCTTCATCACTAAAAGATACAATAAAATCCATACCTCTTTCCCTAAGAGTGTTTGCACATTGTTTTGCATAATGACCAAATCCTTTGCAAGCACGACATTGAATCAAATCAAGGTTTTTTGGTTTTAAAGAATTGTTCTCTTGATTTGGTTCAAGCTTTTTAGGGAAATTTGAAGAATTACCAAAAATGTTTCTTAGATTTGAAATCTTTGCCATTCAAAGAAGATTTTTTGAGTAAACTATTAAACCGTAAGGTCAATAATGCAATAGATTCTTCATTTAAATCACATTCATGAATGTTTTTCATAAAATGTTCCATTGCATTACTTTGAACATCGAAAAATCAAAACCAGTTTGGGTTTTAAATGCAATACTTTTGTCTTCAACATGATGTTCTTTTTGTTGCCCCAAGTTTAACTCAAAAGTTTGTAAAATACCAATAAGTTCATCAAGTCTAAGAGTATCGGATCCTTGGTTTCTTCAATAGTATAGATCTTAACATTGTATCTTTCGGGAAGAGATCTCATTACCTTGCTTACCAATCTTTCATTGCTAATAGGCTCTCCAAGTGATTGTGCCTCATTAGCAATATCACAAATTTTTGCATTATACGAAGCAAAAGCAATGGTCTCTTCTTCTTCCATTCTCGTATTCTCGAATTTGCTTGCTAGAGTCTTAGCTTTGTTCTTCTAACACTTTGTGTTCCTCACAATGCAATTGCAATGCATCCCAAGCATCTTTTGCTTTGAACACAATTAGAAATTATTTTGAACAAAAACATATCAACAAAGAAATATGGCATTTAAAGCTTTAGAATTAAAGCTTGCAACTGGATTTCATCGTTTTGCCACTCAATCTCCTGGTTTGTCTATTGTAACTCCTTGTGAACGATTCTTGGTGGTGTCCATCCCGTAGAAACGATTTCCATGCTCTTTCATCAATGGACTTGATATAAGCCCTCATTTTCACCTTCCAATAGGAATAGTTCGTTCCATCCAAAACAGAGGTCGAAAAATGGAACTACTCAATTTCCATCATCAAAACACCGCAAAAAAAAAACGGATCACACTAAGTATCGTCTAGTGAAGGCTCTTGATGCGATTGAAAGAATTGAAGGGTCCAATTCTTCTAATGAAAATGCAAAGTGCGATCAAAGTGATGCCAACACTTTGCAAAACACAAAAAAGACTTAATTAAAAATACAATTTCACAAAGTATGAAATAAAGACAGAATCAAATACAAGACACAAGAGATTGAAAATTTTGTACAAGTATAAAATACTTGTACGGTGTTCATTAGAACAAAAATTATCCAAAAGGTAATGTTGTTTACAAAATACAAAAATACAAAGTAAATAAGGAAACTAGAAGAACAACTCCCCTTGTGTCTCCAAAAGTAACAACACTCCTTCACAAAGCGTGAGAAAACATTTAGTGCACTCCAAACACTCAAACTACACTGAATCTATCTCACATAAACACTCAAAACTCGAGTTCTAAAAATGATGCCAACAATGTTGCCAACATTCCTGGTATCACTGAGCTTCTGCAGAATTTTCTAGTGTGAAAAAGTTGGAAGATGAACTCTCAAATCTCCTAAAATCTATGTACCACGAAATTTGCTGGTTTCTGATCCTTAAATAGCTATCTTCTTGAATAACTTCCCGCAAGAAAGTAGGAGAAAAACTTCCCGCAAGTTTTAAGGAAAAAACCACACCCACTACAATAAACTTCCAAGGAGTTAGTAGAGTTAGAAAACTGAATATAAACTTCTAACTTAACTACCTGGAAAAACAAATATTAACTCGCCAAAAGAGAATCAAATCGGAAGAAAAATTCGAAAGAAGAAAAAGATAATGTTTAAGTAAATGTGTGTGTGTACAGTGTGTGTGTTTTTACTAAACCTGGTAATACATTACACAAATGTACACAACAACAAAATTCCAATTTACCGACATAAATGATTTTGTCACTAAATTTTATTGTTACATACATAATAATAAAAAAATCCCCCAAATTATACCGACGGATGAATGACAAATGTAAATACTTTAAACAATCAATAACTTAATATTTATCTCAATAATATGCATCGTTTATCCGAATGAATAGAACATGAAATGGAACACCAATTTGGAACAGAAAATATGTCCCCATCATACCACTCCCAATACCCACGATCACAATTAAGTTTCGTTTATTCGTGATAAATTCCTTCTCGTTCGATCGGGATCTTGGATTTGGTCTTCTAAAATCTCGAGCGAGATTCTATTGTAGTGTGACGAGCTATATATTTTCAATTTCAATTCCTCATACCTACTTCTGATGTGGGGCACATGAGTATTTAAACAAACAAACTACTTCCTCCGTCCCAAAAAGATAGACCCCTTTCCTTTTTCGTATGTCCCAAATTATAGGCTTGTTTCGTTATTGAGAGTATTAATTATACAACAATATACTAAATTACCCTTATTTAATTCACTTGGAATGATATACCACAATTTAATATAAGAGCAAAATAGGAAGAATATGGAAAAAAATTATAATCCCAATTACATTTATTATATTTTCTTAATCTGTGTGAATTTTTCTACTTGCCTATTTTTATGGGACGGAGAGAGTAAATAAGAATACTTTAAAATTGAAGCACAAGTAACATCCGATCCAACTTCCAAGAGAACCGTTTACTCAAACAAAATAAAGTCCTAAGTCAAACATAAATTACATAAAGTCTTTGTTTATTAATATCAATAAACAGAGACCAGTGGCATTTTCTTTCATATGATCCGAGGAATAATTGAAATACACCTAAACGAAAAAAAGCACAACAAATTAATTAATTTGTCATCATATGTTTGCCTGAGACTCATATTGCTAGAGCCATCCACATATGTCACATAAAGCGTGTATTCCAAAACACCATAACTCGTCTCAACATCGTACGAGTACGTGCTAGTAATCGCATACCCACGCGCAAAACGGAATATTCCAGTGCCACCGACCACCGTTGTTCGTTCATGATCTGATTCCGTCCCAGAATACTAATCGTGCTCCCATTGTACTGCCCCGACGTGAAAACGAAGTTAAGGTTCATTGCCAGGGCCGAGGTTTCCAGGTCAGCAGAAGTTATGAGCCCCTGTGCTCTGCCAACTACCTCCGAATTGATGTCCGGCTCAGCCGTTAGCAGGTCATCTAGTACACGGACCTGGCCGAAGGTTGTCGGGGAATTGGAAGTAATTGAAGCACGTGCCACCTCGAAAACCGTCACGTTTTCACCGCTTAGTAAATCTTGAACGTAGAAATGAAGCTTGGCGATTTTTACATTTCCTTGGCAAATGTTTTGGAACCACGCTTTTTGGTCATCATCGGGTTGTGTCCTAGCGTGACCAATTTGGATATTGGCCATGAACAAAGAGGAAACCAGAAAAATGAGACCAATTAGCTTTGTCATCAGGGATTGGTGAATAATTATTAGGAAATTAATTAGTGGGTGTAATAAGATTTAATCAAGGATGTGATTTATATAGGGAGATGTTGGTGAGGAAATTTGGATAGTTAATTACTAGTGTAGCAGGTGGGAATTAATATTCACATTATATTACAATTTTATTTATTTATTATTATCAAGTTGAATGACGAGTAACTTTTGAAATTTTCCATGTTCGTTCGTAGCAGCCGGTAGGCCGTGGATATTAGTCGCGCATGATATGTTTTATAACAAATGTAATGGTTTTGCAGCCGTCTGCGCCTAACTATATAGTTCTATATGACTATATATATAAGGGGGAATTTTTAAAGTACCCACTATGGATAGTGAGTATTTTTTTCTATCCATAGAAATAAGAAAACTCTTTTCTACCTAATTTGACAAAAATGCCCCTTCTTTAATTTGAAGATTTTGAATTTTGAAACTGGTGCAATTAATGCTTTCCTTGAAAATCGTGTACACTTCCCCACAAATATACACACACCTATGTATAAAATCGTATATCCATATCGTGCCCATATCGTGCCAACCCCATGTACATATACATATACATACCGTGCCCAAAATCGTGTCATATCATGCATATCGCGATATCGTGTCAACCTATATCATGCCATATCGCGGTCATATCATGCATATCGCGCATGTCGTGCCATATCGTGCAACCTATATCGTGCCCAAAATCGAGCCATATCATGCATATCGTGCCATATCGTGCAAAAATCGTGTCATATCATGCATATCGCGCATATCGTACAACCTATGTCGTGGTCATATCATGCATATCGCGATATCGTGTCATATCGTGCAACCTATATCGTGCATATCGGGTTATTTTAAAATCAAAAATTACAAATACGAAAAAAAAAATCGGGTTATTTTAAAATAAGAAATTTACAAAATATTATATATGAATATTAAAAACAACTACACATTTTTTAAACATTTGCCACTGTATAAAATTTGGAAATTTATTTAAAAATCTCAAAACTTGTTTAAAATATGAAAAATGGATTAGAAAATGAAAATTGTTGAAGGCTTTGAAATATTTTACCACAAAGTGATCATTGTTTATAAAATCCGAGAAAAAAAAAGAGAGAGAAAAAATAAATAAATAGGACCCCACCTACTTTTGTATTTAAAGTGTAATGGTATGGTGGTAAAAGAACCACAAAAATGGGTAAAAATTTAGTTTTTTTATCTCACATGTTAGAAAAGACTTTGTCTATCCTGGATATTTCCCACCATTTGCTCTATATATAATATATGATCGTGTTCAATGTCAAATGTGGATTTTATTTCTAAATCTGTATTTATCTTAACGTAACGCTTAAAAATTAAGAAATATTCTCATCTTTGAAACATGCATCAAGTTTCTCAAAAAGTTGGAAATTTAATTAGACAATGAAATTATATTTAGGGATAATTACAAAAACACCCGTAAGGTTAGGGCTAATTAAAAAAAAAAAACAGAGTTCTTTGAAAATTATATATAAAAAAAACCCTTGAGATATGATTCTGTCTTACATTTTTCCTGTTGATTTTTAAAAATATTTCAAAAACCCCCTAACATTAACAAGTTACCCCATTATATTTAAGTAAAAATGAAACCTCAAAGGATTTTTCTTGTAATTTTAAAACATTTATGGTTTTCTTTGTAATTAACCCAATCCTCGTGGTGTTTTTATAAGTATCCCTTAAATTTATTAGGACATGACTAGTAAAGAAATGAAGAGAAAATTTCCGTAGCATATTGTTTAATTTGTGTAATCTTTTGATCTTTAAAACGCAAAAGCATCTAGCTAGCTAGTTTTTTTTTTTTTTTTGAAGTGGAAATAGCATTAAATTACGAAACGGTCCAAAGGCCGATTGAGACAAAAAGTCAAAGTGGAGATGGCCACCAATTAACAATTACATCGAAAGTTTAGCAAATCTAGCAAATTCATGGGCGATAATATTTTCTCGATCTAGGAATCCAAAACAGCCTTTAATCTTTAAATTTTGTAGGAGTGTACCGATGTCCGCTAGATGGGATCCGAGTCGCCCATGTAGTTTGGAAGTTCCAGGATCGAGACGATTGTTTCAAATGAGTCACCTATAATGGATGTGTCAAGATAACCTTCGAACCTCGCTGAACTAAAGGCTTCTCTGAGTGCAAGTTTCTCGGCCGACCGGTCCGTAACGTGTGGGAATTTCTTCGAGAATCCCTTAATAAACGAGCCCCTCTACTTTGGATATAAATACCAATACCAAATAAAATTATCATAACCGGAGATGGCGCCATCAAAATAAACGTGTGTTCTACCGTGGGTGACGTAAGAGCTTCGTGTCCGAAAGGGATTGTCGGGCGCTCCGCCACATTTTTGCCGATTGGAAGGAGGTGAGAGTGAGGCCAACCGAGGTGACAATGTGGAACGGGCTGAATGGTTGACCTCGAAACAAACTTATTTCTCCCATGCCTAATTCCATTGCATAAAGCGATAAGCGAAGTCTACAATTTGTCTTGGGCGTCTTCGATCACATCGCGAGCCGCAGGGACATCGAAGGTTGTTGGAAATGAAGAATCGGCTCGAGGATACCCGACATATCCCAAACTTGGCGAGCAAAGGCGGCGGGGAAGAAAATATGGGTATCGGAGACGTCGGTGGAGAGGAGAGCGGAGAGGCAAGAAGAATCACATGGGAGATGGCGTCGGATGAGATTGTGCGGGGTGGGAAGGGAATCGAGAGAGAATTCTCCATGCGAAATGAGACATCCTTGCTAGAATATTGAGTTTCCATAGCTTTTTCCAAGTCCTGGGAAGTGCCCCTACTAGAACTTCCAACATCGGTGATATCATTGCTCAGCCTCGGAGAGTGTATGATGGTGTGATACGCCGATTTGACTGAAAATTTCCGTTTCTACTAAGAGCCCGAACCAGGTATCCGTGTGCGTGGTAATATGCAGTGAATCGAGAGAATTAAGCGAGCTTCCTGTTGTGGGAATAGGTTAGAGATCGATCAACATTCCACCCATTTGATTCATGATTCATAAGCTCGAAACCTTCATGTTTTTGGGAATAATCTCCTGGGATAGGGCTGGTGACAACGAAAGGTGGTTTAGGTATCCAACGATCTCCCCAAATTCGAGTGCTAGTGCCTGAGTGAATGCGTTTGACGCATCCTCTTGAAGAACAGTCGGCTGTCCATTATACTCCTCTAAGCCCAAGAAGGGGCGATGATGCACTTTGGCGTCGAGAAAAGAACAATTACGGTGATATTTGGCCTTATAAACCCGAGCCAGAGAGACGATGGGTTCGTGATAAGCCGCCACGCCTGTTTTGATAGCAATGCAAGGTTGAAAGCCCGAAAATCCGAAAACCAATTCCGCCTTCCGATTTAGAGCAAGTCGGCTTAGACCACGAATGCCAAAAGTGTATCTTGCGATTGTTTGTTGAACTTCCCCACCGTAAGGCTCGAATCATGGCATGAATATCGGATAAAGTCAATCCGTGAATTTGAAGCAATTTCATTGCATAAGAGGGGGACGGCCTGGAGTACGATTTTATAAGAATTTCTTTTCCACTTTCGAAAAATGATGGTTTGTCCAACCTTGTATTTTTGCCGGACTCTATCTTTGATGAAGCCGAAGATTTCCTTTTACTTCTTCCAATAACACTCAAAAACCAAGATATTTCCCATGTGATGCAACTCGGTTAAAGCCCAAAATACCAAGAATGGAGTTGGCGGTGTCTATATGTGTACATCGTCATTTGAAGTAAATGCCCGATTTGTCGGGTTTACAATGCGGCAATCTTTCTCGTAGAGTCGATGGCGAAGCGGATGTGCTTTGCTTCTTCTTTTTTGTGGCTTGCCCAAATAATAGTGTATCATCGTGAAAAATAGGTGTGAGATACTACTCGGTGCGATCGGCGTCGATATCCCGTGAATTTTTGACAATACAAATCTGCAAGAGATAAGAGAAACTTCCGAACAAATAATAAAGATATATGGTGAGAGGGGGTCGCCTGACGGATGCCTCTTTGGGGAATGATATGACCACATTCATTACCATTTAGGAGGAACGAAAATGAAACAAGAGTCGGTGCAAGTAAGAACAAGATCAACAAAGAGGCTAGAAAATCCTAAATGCGAGCATAGTTTTTCGAACAAAAATCCATTCGATTCTATCAAAAGCTTTGCTCATGTCTAGTTTAATGGACATGAGGCCTTTGTTAGAAGGAGGTTTTGTGCGAATGTAATGATGAATCTCGTGCGCTAAAAGGGCGTTATCGCAATAAGACGCCCGGACAAAAGCAGATCGGATTCGGAGATAATCTTGGAGAACAACACGAAGCCTATTAGCTATAACTTTGGAAACAAGCTTATAAACCACATTACATAAGCTAATCGGCCAAATTGCGTAATAGTGTCGGGATTTTTAATTTTGGGGATAAGGACGATGTGTGTGAAATTCATAGAGTAATCAAAAGAATGATTATTAAGACAATTAAGGGACGAACAACACAACATCGGGGCCGACAATATGCCAAAATTTTTGGTAAAAAATAGGGCTATACCGTCGGTCCCGGGCTTTTGAAAGGATGCATTTGTTTGAGCGCTTTCACAATTTCCGCCTCCGTAAAGGGTCCGAATGCCCGATTCATGCTCGGAGTAACCCTTGAAGAGAGTCTAGCAAGAATCGCACAGGAGATATCATTCTCGTCGGGATGGGCTGGAGGTGAAGATAGAACCGGTGATTAGTGATAATCCGCCAAGGTCGGAAGGAGAGTCACGAAGGTTGCGGGAGGGTCTTTAAGATGAGAGATATGGTTGTTGGATTTTCGTTTGCTAGCGAAAGCATGAAAGAATCTGCGTATTTCTATCACCCTCCTTGTACCAATCTTTGTTTAGCTCTTTGTTTCCATTTTATGTCCAATTGATCTAGCATAAGATCAAGCTTTAAGCTCGCAAGATTTTTAATTCATTTTGTTGCTTGAGAGATAACACCGTTTTTCGAGAGTGGATGTGCTTTTTAATGACTTCTATCTCTTTATTAAGGTCCTTATGATTATGCCTGCTCGATTTAGAAGCCCCATAGAGCGATTCTCGATTTGGAGGAGGTTCGCGATGGTATCGTCCCAATGTTGTTTTATAACATCCTCAAAATCCTTCATTTTCACCCAACAGGCCTCAAAGCGGAATGTGCGTCGTCCTGTTATTTCTAACAGATGCGGTACCAATTCGGACTCGAATATGGAGAAGGGAGTGGTCGGAGAAGAAGGTGGAACAATGATTAACCCGCGTCGAGGAAAGGTCATGCCATAACGAGTTGCATGTGGCCCGATCAAGTCTAGCTCGTTGCGTGTGAGGTGCAAAATGGCGCTCCGGGTGAATTGAATCGAACCTTCGAATCCCAAGTCAAACATATTTAAATGCGATAGTGTGTCCCCTGAATAGGTTCATTTGCCAAGAAGCTCGAGGTGGGAGCCCGAATTCTGCAGCAGGTTAGAACTTCATTGAAATCGCCGCATATTAACCAAGGTGATTCTGGATTGGAGGCTAGATTGCGAAGTTGATTTAACTTTGCCTTCGTAAATGGACGTTTGGTTCCCGTATATACCTGTAAACCGAAAAGCTTGCCCCGAGAGCTCCATATTCACATCAATAAAACGGTCCGAGTAATTTCGGAGAGAGACAAGTATCTTTGTGCCACAAAGAAAGCCAGCCCTCCCGAGCGACCACGGGCGTCAACAAAAAAACCATGGAAATTTAATGAATGTTTGATTTTATCAATGACCGTAACTTGCATTTTGTTTCGCATGCAAGAACACCGATTGGGGAGATTTGCTACGTCACGAATTCCCGTAGCTCTTGAATTGTCCGGGGTTCCCAAACCCCGGCAATTCCATGCTATGATACTCATTGAGGTCGGCGGGATTGGCCTCGCCAATCTCCGCCGCCGGTATATTAGTGGGTAGGTCCGAATAAGCCAAGAGAGTGTTTTGATTTTCTTGCCGTGGATTCAACAGGGTTGTCTACGAGAGGAAGAGGGTTAGTGAGGGAGGAAGTTTGCGTTTGGTGGGTGGGGTAGTTTTTGTGGGGATGAATTAGAGATGGCTAGTTTTTTGCGGATAAAGACCATACGCCGTGCTAATTTACGGTTGGGTATCAAGTTCCATTTGACGGGAACTAGAAATGGACTGGATGGAGTGAGAGGGGATGAGTGTTGATTGGCCGATTGGAGATCGAGGGGGGAAGAGAGTGTGGATATAGATGAATGCGCAATGAGGTCGTGTTGAGGAGATGTAGGTGGTTTGATGTGTTCTGAGTTCTTTTGTCTTAATGGAGAGATTGGGTCTAAGGGTGGGAAGTCATCGAGTTGTGAGTGGGAGGTATTTTGGGGTGATTTAGAGTGGTGGTATTTTGGGGTTTGGAGGTGGGGCGGGCGCGGGATCCGCCGAGAGGGGGCTAGTTGGGTTAGCTAGATTATGGGTCGAGGTTGCGGAGGTGTTGACAATGAGGGAGTGTCGCCGTTGAGGCCGAGGTTCGTGGGTGTGATTAACTTGCTTGAGTAGATGGAGTATGGGTAGGGGTGGTGTTAGCAGCGGCTCGGTTACTTGGATTTGGTATACGGGGGCTGGTGAAGGGGTTCGAGAGTTGAGAGGCACTCGGCCAAAGGCCATAGAGATTGCCGATTCACATCGACGGGGCCAGGATTTTAGTTTCGCATTCGCGGTCTCCATGGCCTATGATACCACAAAAATAACAAATTTGGGAGCCTTTCGTCTTCACCGGAGAACATATTCAACTCCATTAAGAGATGCTTTAATCACTCGTCTGAGGGGTTTCGATATATCCAGGTTGACCCGAATTCGCAAGAACCTGCCGATTGCTAAGCCCTCAATCCACATCTAATGCGATGAAAGATCCAATGGTGTTAGCCGTGGTGGCAAAATCTTTGTTCATTAAGCCGATTGGGGTGTTATGAAGCTGGATCCAAAAGGACATGAGTTGATTTCGAGTTGGGATCCGATTTGTCTTTGCGGATACTTCGATAGAGGCGAGGAGAGCTTTGTCAAAGAGCCAGGGGACCCTGTAATGAATTTTTGTTTGTCAACTTCGTTTGAAATTGGAAAATAACGTTGTTATCTCCGAGGGGTTTGCAAGATATGCCGTGACGGGGGACCATAATCGTTTGAACATAGAAGCTATTGAGTCGAAGTTGATGATTCTTGGAGAGAGGACTTTTCCCACGAGGCAGAGATCCATCAAAGCCATTTAAATCATTTGGGTTCAGGGATATGGTGGCGTTCTTCTTCACCGAGGATAGGTTGGCATAGAGGATGCGAGTTCGTCCGACATGAGGGGATAAGGAAGCAGAGCTCGGATCCGGTCTTCAAGGTCTTCCAATGATGAATCTGGTGTTGGTATCTTCACGGAGGAAACCTAAAAACACAGACAAACAGACATTACGGGGAGGGAATGTTAGAGAAAGGGACAGAACGAATGAGAATACGAGGAAAAGGCGAGACCCAACGTAGAAAAGCCACGAAGGACAAGACAATAGGGTGAAAGCGCGCCAAGGATGCTTTAGGGCATCCTAGGACACCAAAAATGGTAGCTAGCTAGTTTTTAGATTGTGAGTTGTGATGGATTTGAGAATGCGACGGAATTATCAACCGAACAACCCCTTTCTCTCTCTTTCTTCCATTCTCTCTACCTTCTCTCTACATCTTCTCAACCACATACCCTATTTTTCCCCATTCCTCCAATAAGGAGGATGGGGGAACAACTAAAATGCTCTAGTTTTTTGGTTTCTTGCGTTTTCTCCCGATTTGGGAGTGTATTTTTCCCCTTGTGGGACTTTAGTCTCTCTTAATGGAAGTGTTTGGTTTCCCCTTTGTGGGAATTTATTTTTGTTTTTGTTTTTTATTTTTTGTTTTCGTTTGTTTTGTTTCAGATCTGTCTATTTGGGTTCAAGATCTAGTCTTTTTGGATGTAGATCTGGCCGATGAATTTCAGATCTGGTGACTTTGGTGGTTGATATACTGCATAAGGTGGTTTCATAATGGTTTCATCGAAGAAAGACACGAGATGAAGTTGGATCTGAGCATTTTGATGATTGAAGGAAGGTTTTGTGACAGATTTGGAACTACTAGCCATTTGATGGAGTTTTGGTTTTTTCTCTTGTTACAAAATTTTTCATTTGTTATTTTTCCAACCCCTGTATTTTTCTTTTCATTTGAGATTGTGACCACCTTTTGTGAGTTTATCTTGCAATTTTCAGTCTTTCGGTTTGAATCGAAAATTGCTTTCCATACTGATCGCTTCATGTAATCTTATGGATTGGGCTATTTAGCCTCTTTGTATGTTTTTTCTTGATTATATATAAAACTATCGTTTTTAAAAAAAAAAAGCTAGTTTTTAGATTGTTTTTGATTATAAAAATCCGAGCACATTATCACCGAGGGGAACCGAGACCGGCGCTTCTTCCTCTAAAAGCGTCTTCCACTCCTGAACTATATATATACTATGCATTTATTTTTAAATTAGAGGAACATGTAAATTTGGAATCAATTGTGTAAAAAGGAAGTCTGGTTTTAAAATTGTTCCCCCAGCGTTAGTCTTTCCTAATTAAATCTACATTTTTTTTTCTAATTAAGCCGTGACTAACTCCACACATGTCACGTCTAATCATGTCCGAGGGCCCAGACCTGGCTCTCTAGGCCCCAACTTATCGACCAAATATGAAAACTACTCAAGCAAATATTTATTTTCCGACCATGAATGGAAAAGCGACTTTTATTGAAACCATAAAATTCCCAACTTAAAATACATAATACAAAATATATTAGATCATCTCCAATAGTTGAATTACTTTATCGCATAATATGAACTATTTTGATGCAAAATCTATATTTCATCACCAACAAATTTGAACTACTACACTAAAAAAGAATATTCCATAAGATTCCTTCCATTATTCATTTAATATTGATTTTTATTACTTTATTGTTGATAAAAAATATTATATAAGTAATTTTATTTAATATAATATTTATTATTTTTTATTTTTAAAAATTAATCAAATTCCAAAAAATATAAAATATAATGAAATTGATGCAAAATTAAAATAACAAATTTCGTGTGTATTATTTTAAATCTCATAGTATTAATTACACATAATAATTTTTTAAAAAATATCACATTTGATCAATTAAAAATTAATATTATTTTATATTACATTAATTGAAATATAAAATTAATAGCAATACTTAAATTAAGAAAAGCTTATTACAAATTTATTTTAGAAAAAAAGAATAGCGCCTAGAAAAGGTCTGCAACACCACCAGTAGAACATAGTGGAATAAAGTAGTGTTATACTGAGGAGGCAAATTGACGCCCAACACTACCCTAAAGCATTGCTTTGAGTAGCTCTTACGTGCCATAACAACAACATTAACAACATGAAATTCTTAGATTTCTTTAGTAATGATGAACAACAATGTTATATTCTAAAACGACATGATTCGTTGTAGGATCAAAAGAATAAGTGGTACTCGTGACAATCCCACGTGCCAACCTCGAAAGCACCCGTGCCACCAACGATAGGCATCATCCGAGACTCTTGCGAAAAATCCATTTCTTTCCAACATACTCGAGCGTGTTGCCGTTGTACTTGCCACTAGTAAAAGAAAAGGTAATGGACATATGCAAACCTATTTCATTCAAGTCTCGCAAATCCATTATACCTTGAGCTCGGCCCATATCTTGGAAGTGGGTTTGGGCCCGACTCAGTGGATCGTCAATCACGTTGACTTGTCCAAACAAAGAGCGAGATGTGGAAGTGATACGGATTGACCACTTTGTAAACAATTTGATTTGGGCGCTAATTCTATCCTCTGAATAAAGAAACGAAGTTTAATTACCTTTTCTTTGGGTATAGCCTTCGAATAAGCGATGTGTGTGGATAATATGACTCTTTGAAAAAAGCACTACAATGATGTTGAGTTTTGCCATCTCTATATTATCCTATTTTTCACTCTCCTAATTAGTTTTCTTCAATGTTTGGTAGTTGAAATTATGCTTGATTAGTGGGGTGTTATATAGGTGATCAATAAGTTGGGAGAGGTTCCCCTTTCTCTCTCTATTTTTTTTTCCTCTTTCTTCTCTCTACAAACCATAAAACTTTAACCCCTTCCCCCCTCCCCCTTCCCACCGCCACCCCTTCCCCTCCCCTCCCCTCCCCCCCCCTCCCTTCTCATCCTCCTCCTCCTCCTCCCCTTATCCCCTCACCTCCCAACCATGTTTTATGGTGGAAGCCAAATGAAGGCATATTTCTTGTAATCCGGAGGTGATCGGATTTTCCGATCGAGAATGGAGGCAAGTCGGAGGCGGAGCTACAAAGAGGAGAGTTGGAGCCGGGTAGGTGATGGGTTGCGGTTGAAGATCGGGTGGGGAGAGGCATTTTTCTGTTTTTTTCGATTTTTCTCGTATTTTTCTATTTTTTTTATTTATTTTTTTAGTCTTTATTTTACCGGTTGATTTGCGAATCTCGTAGGCGGTCGAAGAATTTGTATTGCGGTGCGTGATGTAGCTCGTGCTTGATTTGTTCGAGTTGGGTAGTCTCCCTTGAGGAGTGCATTAGTCCTCTTTTTTCTGGAGGTGATTTAGTTTCCTTGTTTTGTGTTTTTTAGTTGTTTTTTTGTTTTGCTCCTCGATTTACGGTAGTTATACCTCTCGTGCGGAGTTCTCCCCTTGACATGTATCAATGTATGTATGTTCAAGGTGGTCATTTTGCTTGGGTTAGCGTGTAAGTTTTATTGAGTTATGAATATATTTCTATCGTTTCGGAAAAAAAAATATAGGTGATCAATAAGAGCTACCGATGGGAATAATATATGTTAGCCAATGAAAGAGCGGCAGTTGGCCTTTTTGAATTTTATGTCCATAATTTATTCTGAAAAAGAAAAATCGATTTGAAATGTGTGAATTTTTTTAATTTATTCTCAAAGATATAGGTTATTTATGTTCCAGATTTCGCTGGCATGACTTAAAGTGACATTTGCTTTCATTAATGCTTTTTCTTGTCCTCTTTTCCTTTTACCTTTATATGCGGCATCTTTGCAGTACTTTCGAACTTGGTATCGCTATTGTGAGTAATATATGTGGCATTAAATTGCTAACCCCAAATGGTTGATATGTATATGAAAGTTATTATATTAAAAATTCACAATTTAGAATTTATTTAATTTTCAAAATTAATATTGTAACTTTGCAATCATCCAGTGTCGTGAAATAAGAAACGAATTACCTTCTTGAAATAGGATATTCCATCTGCTTTGTATGATGACATATTTTTTTTTCTCTGCATAAGGAATGAATATATGCTCCTAGAATAAGATTAAATATAAATGTTGAAAAAGGTAAATTAATATAAAGGTGCAAGCGTATGTAATAACTCAACTCAGTATTTATGAGTTGTTTGTTTTATCAAATTTTTGAATTTTTAATTTAATGATGTTTTAAATTTTTTGACTTAATTCAATTCTTGATTTATTATTCTGAGTTGAGTGTTCTATTAGGTGTAGATATTTATCAATAGTTTTAGATTTTATTTGTAAATATTTACATACAATTATTTTACCTACAACAATTTTACATATACTTTACAATTACTTTTATGCTTATCTAAAAAACATTGTAGGTAAATTGAATTTTTCTATTAGTGTAATGAGCTAGCAATTAATAATATTTGCGTTAGAGTTTGAGAGAGCAAGAGGAATCTTGATTATTGATTAAAAAAGAAATTGGGATTGATGTAATAAATTGCTCAACTTAAATGAAATCATAAGTTATAGGCTTAATTATTATATAATTACACAAGTCTTCAATTGATTAAAATACCATATTTCTTTACCTATGTTTAAAACAACTTTTTTTTTTTGCTCATCATCATTCATGTAACCTAAGACCAATTTTGATCAAAATTCATTTTATTTATAACATTTTCAAAATCCACAGTTTAAAAATTGCTTATAATCGTTACAATTTTCTTCTTTAAATTTATTTCAAAAAAGGAACTCAAAGTCCAACCCTATAAATTAACTGTTAATTACATGCTTGTGTAAATACAATTGCATAACAGGGAATCCCACAACAGATAATGTGTCCCCATTTCAGGCTTAAGAAAGTTCACTGTCAAGTAGTTCACAAAACTCAACTAAAAAAGGTATAGAAAATTAGTATATGTTCTAGAAAACCAACATTTGCCTCCCATGTATGATATGAAATGTAAAGGTTAGCCCATTGGCCACGGTATTACTCGCGATAACGAGGCCCCAATTCAGTACTTGCAATATCAGGACTGGATTGTTTGTAAAAAAAAGAAAATGTACGATATAAAACGTGTATAAACAAAAACCACTTAACATTGGAATACAAGCAAAGTAGTCCCAAGCTCAACTCATTCACTAATAATTTCAATATTAGAGGAAACTAGTCTTGCCTCAATTTCCTTTCCTCACTACAACTATAGCCTAAAGTCGTGTTTGAGGCAGATTCAACTCAAATTGACAAAGGGGAAAAAAAATGATATTGGACCTCTTACACATGTGGCAATAGTCACATTATACCCAACTATGGCATCACCAGAGGTGGCATCAGTCGAATATGTTCTGGCAATAACATATCTACGAGCCAACCGGAAAAGACCGGTCCCACCAACTATAGCCATCGCCCGGACTGGGTTCATCGTCAGGTTAATACTAAGCAGGCTGAAAGAACTGACATCATACTAAAAAAAAAAAGTATTTTGGTTCTTTTTGTATCATTGAGAAGATGGGTCATGTTGCTTATAAAGTGGGGTTGCCTCCTGAAAGTCAAATTCATCCAGTTTTTCACATTCAACCTTATGCCATTCGTTGAACGAGTGACTGAAAAGGGGATTGCTCTTCATCCAGAAAGTTGTGGTATTCACCCGATTATGGAACCACTAGCTATTTGTGGTCAATGTGTTATATTACAAAATGGAGAAGCAGTTAAACAAGTTCTTGTTCAATGGGTTGGGACTGCTTTAGAAGATGCAACTTGGGAGAATTGGTTGGAGTTTATTGCTGATTACAAATATTTTCACCTTGAGGACAAGGTGATTCTTTAAGAGGTGGGGACTGATACGGCCCAAGTAGAGAATCAAGATCAAGCCCATTACATAGAAGATAAGGGCCCAACAAGGAAGAAATGCCCACCCATGTGGCTGAAGGATTATATTACGTAAGGAGGCTGACGTGGAAGCATAGACGAAGCTATTAAGGGGCCAGGGGGGGCATTGGGCCCCCCTCTAATTTTGGAAAAAAGTAAGAATATTTTAGTCATTTCACATTTTAATCTTAAAATAAATAGAAAATAAAAAATGGGAAAAAATGTCTTCAATTATATTTCATTCTTTTTTCCTATTTTGATTTGTGAATCTTGGCAAATATGGATCTTAGTCAATTTTTCCCATTTCTTAAAATTTTGTGTATTTTTTAAGTTTTGTCATAAACTTTAATTTGAATTTTGTATTATTCTCTTGTGTTTCTATTATATAATTGTATTTTGATATTTATTTTTTAATATTAAGATCTAATTGAATTAATACAATGACTTTCAAAACTTCCACTTATTTTAAATTTGATGTATTGTTTTTCATTTTTATATGTTGTAGTGGACAAATTGTCCACTTATGCATTGTAAAAATGAAAAATAGTCATAATTTTTGAAAATGTTATTTTGCTATTTTGATACGACCATACCCTTTTTGTGTTTCTATGATGAGTTACTTGATTATATTTCAAAAAATACATTTTTCGATCCGAGCCATCCATAGAAATGAAAAAGACAAAGCAAAAATTTGAATTCAAAATTGACTAAAAAAACATGGTTAAAACTATTTCTATTTTGAAAAAGTAGTCAAAAATCCAACGAATTCTAAACATATTAATATTAATTGGGCCCCCTTACGTGAAATTCTTGGCTTCGTCGGTGGAAGGAATATTCAGAGTTAGTTACGCAAATGCGAGGTTGTGCAGGAAGAATGTATTTGGGGAGAGGATGGTTGCAGTAGTAGGGGCATGAGAATATTTTTATGATTTCTTTCTCTCTCTGTTTCATCTATTTTCTCCGTTTCTTCTGTAATCTCATCTATTTCCTCTTTTTCTGGAGTTTGTACTCACTCGAAGAGGTACTATCATTTTTATTACGTAACATAATAACACACGGTGTACAACTGTGATATTATGTAAATATCATTATGCACACGTGTCATTAGTTCGATGTATTAGAATACAAGTGAAATAGGAAAAATAGAACATAAGATCTTAAGTCATGTATGGATGTGTTTTCAAATATAATCTTTTCACTTTCCAACTATTCCAGAATGTGAGTTTATATTTGTTTACGAAGTTTTCAATAGAAATGAAGTTATTTTCAATTTTCACTTTTTTATGGAAATTCTTTTGAAAACACAACTAAATAATTTTTCAACATAATCACACAAATCTATGTAAAAATATAATACACGACAATCACGCAAACCAATGTCAAAAATACATTCAAAAAACTATAATCAAACATATTTTCATTTCCAAACGAAATTGCACATATATTCTCAATTCTCAAACGAAAATCAATAAAATTTGAAAATTTATTTTCTAACACTAAAAACTGAAAATTGGACTTGAAAATACATCCATACACGACCATAGTATCGTATTATTCAAAGAAAGGTTTCAAATTCGCACACGGCGCACACACACACATACATTTATATATATTAATTTGATAAGCCAACCTTTAGACGCATCTCAGATATCGACGTGTAAGGACTGTAAGTCACGTAAACCACGTAATACACAACACCAGCAGAGTAAGTAGTGGAATACGCAAGTCCACGCGCCATGCGGTACGTCCCAGTGCCACCGACCACCGCCACGTCACACTCCTCTCGCCCCTGAACTCTCCCAATTTTCCTCGACTCCCTGTCGGGCGTTTCGGTGAGCAGGTTGTCCACGACGCGGACCTGCCCGAAAGATGACCGGCTACCGGAAGTTATTGATGCACGCGCCACCTCGTACACGCTCTCGTTTTCGCCGGCAGGTCCTTCTGGTACGTCATGAACGTAGAATCTAAGGACGTCTGAGCAGGGACGGACCCAAGGGGGGCTGGTGGCGCAACCGCCCCTCGTCTCAAGGATTGAACAACCTATAATATATTATTTAATAAATTAATATAGTATATAAAAATGTAGCCAACATATTTTGCCCTCCCCCAAATTTTCAAGTAAATTTTGTTATAAAAGCTTATATGTTTTATTTTTATTTATATTAGATTTGATTTTCCTGAGCCCAGTTTCAAGGGCGCAGAGCAATAAATAATATATATACAATCGCGGAGATAAGAGGAGGCCAACCCTACTCGCACCCTTTTTTTTTTTAAAAAAGGTATTTTTTAAAAAAATTAGTTAATATTTATGTGTATTTTTTAGTTTTTTTATCGACCCATTCCATTTCAGTGATTTTACTTTAATTCCTAGATACGCCATTATATAATGGCGTATCTAGGATTATTACTGGTGGGCTAATACAAGAAATTGGGGTGCAGATAAAAAATACAAATAAATATTAACTAAAAAAATTTGAAAAATTTTACCTAGTATTTTTTTTTAAAAAAGTAGGGGGCCCTGGGTTGGCCCCTATCTCCGCCTATTGATTGTATATATACATATATTAAAAAAACTTCGGTCCTCGCCGAGGGGCCTCCCTTGCGGCGGCACCATCCGCACCGCCAAGACCGCCGATTTCGCCCCCCAAGAACGAAATTTCTCGTCCCGTCCTCGTCTCGAGTTTAGTAATTTCCTAATTGGGAATTAATATTGGGGAGCATTAATTCAGCTGGTTTTATTAGTTTCCTAGCATAAATATTACTTGGAATGGATATGAATACACAGGAAAATAGCAAAATCAGTACACCAATATTTAGCTTTGGCGCCATCTTTTTTTTTTTTTTTTTAAACGGATCGAAGAAATATATATGTTGGTAAACCCAAGATAATAGGAAATTAAAATTGAGTGGAAATTAAAGTTGGTATATTCAGCTTTGCCTAGGGATGTCAATTTGGGACCCGACACGCAAACCCGACACGAAATTAATGGGTATGGGTTCATGCTTCGGGTCCTGGTCGAAATTGGGTCGGACCCGACTAACCCGCCAATTAAACAGGTTGGTCCGGATCAACCTACTATGACCCATTTAACCCGTCTAACCCATTTGTGAATTTTAAAAAAATTAAGTAAATAATTAATTGTAAGAAAAAAACAACAAACAAGAAATATCTTTAAAATGAAATGATAAAACCTCATTAATTATGTATTTGTTATTATTATGCATATCTTTTTGAATATTGTCCTCAAAATATGATTAGTATGTTATGCTATTTATACAATTATGTCATTTATTTTTGTATGTTGTGAATTGTAATATTTTATATTGATCGAATAGTGTATGATTAGAAAAAAATAAATTTATTCAGCTTAAAAATATTAAATATATATTACAATAATTTTATTAGACGGGTTAAGTGGGTCGGGTCCAGGTTACCCAGTGAAATAAGCGTGCAAGTCCTGGTCCGTTCAAGATTCTCGACACGAATAATTAAACGGTCGCCGGGTCCGGCCAAGCTTTCGACACGCGAACCTACAAACTCGACCCACAAACCCTGACTAACCCAAATTGACACCCCTAGTTTTGCCTAGCGAGGTTGGGGATTATATATAGGAGATTTGGGGAATATTAGTAATTAATTAGATAGGTATTTTTTATTTTTATTTATTAGTCTAATTACCTACATGAGCTGTTGAACATTTTTTTATTGCTAGTGGGCACATGGGGGTGAGATTTTCTGTTTGGGGTGTTTTATCTCATATATTACCGCAAATAATTTTTTTTTTCTAACTGAGCATCCATGTTTCCACATTACTATATAGTTCTTGGGGTAAATAGCCTCGATCCCTCATAAATGTCTCATGTCAATCGCAAGAATGCATAATGACTTACATATTGTCTTTTAATATCATCAACTACCACGCACAAATAGTCGCCCTCAAGTAATTGCTCCATATTGGACTCATCTCTATCCGCCGCAGGTTCTCACCGAGTTCAACCTTCCACACTAACCTTTGAAGTCCTCAATATTAATTATTTCATCATTGTGCTCGGGGCTCGAACCCTTGCCAAACATTACTTAATTGGTCGAGGATCATTGGACAATGCGAATACGATTTATTTAGTATACACATAGTTATGAACATCGAAATAGTTGCAAGAAAAAGATTATGTGCTTGCAAGAAAAAGATTATGTGAACCAGGTGGCTTAAATTTCACTCCCGCCACCACAAACAATTGTGGGATGAGATCACGTAAGATCCTAGCTAACACATATATATTAATGAGTAAATCTTTTAAAGTATCAAGTATTTGATTGTATGTAGTAAATTAATTCCATTTAGTTTCCCAGTTCGATACAGGAGCAATATAATAATACATCTTATTACACATACGTGCTGAATCAAATTTTTTTTTTTTATAACTCTGTTTACACACTTATGTTTGACTACGCCAAGATAGAATTTTACTCCTCATTGCTACTGTCAATATAAATCACGTAATGCAACGGCGTAGCCTGGAATTATTATTGGGTGGGCCGATACACGATATTGGAGTGGACTAGATAAAAAATTTAAAAAATACACATAAATATTAACTAAAAAAATTTAACTATTAATTTTTATTTTTTAAGGGGGCCGGCAGGCGGCAGGGGCGTATCCTTAGCCCTTCAATGGGGGGCTTTAGCCCCCAAATTTTTGAAAATTTTATTATTTATATGTATATTTTATTTTAAAATATTTATTTTTAGTATTAAATATTTATTTTTTATTGATTTAGTCCCCCAAAATTATTTGGCCCTCCCAAAAATATGAGTCTAGCTCCGCCCTTGGGGGCCGGGGTTTGGGTTGCCACCATCTCTGCTATTGGCGAGATGTACACGCTCTACCTAGTGTTATGATAGTGTATGTTGAAGGGATATTTTCGGTGTATAATTAAGTGCCAATAATTAATTTTAATCGAAATTTCGACTTCACTGATTACCAGTTTACAGAAACTACATTATGGGCTTAGTTGAACGCCGCAATCTGCAAACTGTAAACAATAGCAAACTTGGGCAAAAAGATAGCCTATTAGATTTTGGCTTATTGGGCTTGCAGGAGAAGCCTATTTGATAAAAACAATGTATATATTCCGGACCAGACCAATGCTGGAATTAATTGAGCCCAATATTGCTCACAGAACTGCCTATATGACCTGAAAAACCCAGCTGGATTACGCCAAGAACTGGGTATTCATAATTTTAGTTGTTTTTTTTTTTTAATATAAAGTGTAAGGAATTGTTTCAAAACAAAGCAATTCAGACAAGCTAATTCAATAATTCATATTCATGCTTACTTGGAAGAGTATCACACGTTAAATGTAATTTATTTTTCTCGTGTTGATTATTTGCTAGGGACGGACACATGGAGGGGCTAGTGGTGACAGGTCACTGGCAACCGCCCCTCTCATCTTGCGATTAAAACCCTATAATATATTATTTAATAAAATAATATAGTATATATATTTAAACCAAAATATCTTGCCCCTCTCCCCCCAATTTCCATGTAATTTTGTTGCAAAAACTTGTATGTTTTATTTTTATTTATATTAGATTTAATTTTGCCAGAGCTGACCCGAGGTTTCGAGCGGCCTAGAGAAAAAAATTATATATATATATATATATATTAAAAGTTTATATATCTTGCCCCCTATTTGTTTAAAAAAATTAAGGTATTATTTTTTTAAAAAAATAGTTAATATTTATGTGTATTTTTTTATTTGACCCACCCCAGTTTCTGGCTACGCCATTGTATATATACACATATATATAAATATAAAAAAATTGGGGGCCCTCGATTTTATTTGACCCACTTTAGCTTTCTGCCACGCCATTGTATATATACACATATATATATATATATATATATATAAACTTTGGGGGCCCTCGATTTTATTTGACCCGCCCCTGGATTTCGCCCCCCAAATATAAATTTCTTCGTCCGTCCCTGCTAGTTGTATTATAGTAAATTGTTCAAAAACAATATAAAAATAATATTGTAAAAATCGGCCTAAGCCGACTAGGCGCCCTAGACCGATCCGATTTTGCCCAAATCGGCCAAAAAAATTGTTTTGGCCGAAAATTGGACTAAGCGGCCTAGGGAGAACCAAATCGGCGCTAGGCACTCTCCTAGACTTGCGAAAAATCGGGCCTAAATTGGTAAAAATTAAAAAAAAAAAAATTAAAATGGTATTGTTTCTAGACGGTCTGCTACAACGCCAGCGATTTCTACAACCATAATTTAAAGTCATGCACTCAGTCACATAATTCTAGTTGCCAAATCTTGTCACATGACTCACATTAAAAAAATTAAAATAAGATTGTTTAGACGCCTACAACGCCAATTTCTACAACCATAATTTAAAGTCATGCACTCAGTCACATAATTCTGAGTTGCCAAATCTTGTCACATGACTCACATTAGGTCAAATCAATCAACAATTTACTGTATATGAATTTTTTTGTCCTATGGACTTTACGGTTGTTCCAAGATGTTATTTAAACTTTTGTTTTTTCTTATAGCATCTTATCTCTTAAAGTTTACAGGTTTTTCAAATTACTACAACCCGAATCTCATCACCAGTGGCGGAGCCACATTAAGGATTGGGGGTACAACTGTACCCCAATTTGAAAAAAATAAAAATTTTAGTTTAAAAATAATATTAATAATATTTTGTACCCCAATTTTTTTATATAAAATGGTATATTTAACAATTAAAATCTAAAAAAATCAAAATATCTTGCATATTTTTTACACAATTTCCCACATTTTCTTCCCCCAACAAACACTTTGTTCTCAAAAAATAATTATAAAATCTAACCGTGATTAACCTAAAATTTATCGTCACTCATTTTCGAATTTAGATCCGCCACCGCTTCATCACATGTACAGCGCTGGATTCCAATAAAATTTTCCACTAGGATGTGACAATTTGAAAAACATGTAGAAATTAGGAAGTAATCTGTCCTGAAACAAAGGTTAGATAACAAAGTTAAAAAACTCGAATAACTCAATATGACAAAATATTTTTCCTCATTAACTGTATATAAGCACGTGGAGTCATAGCCACGGGAAACTTCAGTCTTCAGGTGACCTAAACAAGGACCAATAGTAGGTACGTAGAAGTCAATTATTTCCTTTCAATCAAAATATATCACATGGATTCTAACTTGAATTTCAACGAATTATAATTTATAAGTCTCTCCAAACACCCACAAAATCAATTAAAATAATAAAAATAATAAAGGATTTGTGACTTGTGAGACCACAAGCCTTCAGTCTCCACTTGATTAAAATACCATATTACCCCTACCTTATTACAAATTTTTTGTTCATCTCCTCTCATCTTACATAGGACTAATTTTGACCAAAGTTTCATATCTCATTTATAACATCCTTAAATAATGCAGTAAAATAAATGTTTATAACCATTATAATTTGAGAAGATCTTATATGAAACGTCCCATGGTCTTAAGTTCATGAGACGGATCTTCAAATACACAAAAAAAAAAAACATGGATTATTTTTATGGATATGAGTTTGGGTTCATATCTTATTTACATATACGATCTGAAAAATATTCATGAAACCGTTTCATACAAGTTTTTGACTTATAATATTATATTGTATTCCTTTTTTTTGCATCATGGGCCACAAAAATAATGTATCCCCATTTTGGCTCAAGAAATGCACTGCGTCAAGTGGTTCAACAACTCAATTACTCAACCAAACAAATCATAGAAAAAGAATATGTTCTAGAAATCAAGATTTGCCTCCCATTTGTGATATGAGATGTATAAAAAAAAAAAAAAAACAATATCCTAAAGCCATATTTGGAGAGGCCAATCCGACTTGAATTAACAAAAAAGAAAAATTAAAAAAAAATATTGACCTTCTTAAACATATGTAGCAATAGTAACATTATACCCAACTATAGCATCACCAGTGGTGGCATCAGCCGAATATGTTCTGGCAATAGCATATCCACGAGCCAACCGGAAAAGACCGGTCCCACCAACTATAGCCATCTCCCGGACCGGGTTCATCGCCGGATTAATACTAAGCAGGCTGAAAGAGCTGCCATCATATATTCCATCCGTGAAACCATACGTAAGGACCATGATCAGCCCAAGGTCCGTTTGCCCGGCAGATCCATACATTCCCCTGGCCCAGCCCACAACCTTCGATGATGGGTCAGGCCCAACCGTCAACTGATCATCAACCATCATTAACGAGCCGAAAAGGGTGGCCGAATTGTTGGTTTTTGAAGATTGGGCTATCCTTATTGCACTTGGATTCTGCCCACTGAGTCTGTCATGGAAATAGAATTGAAGAGTGCTTATTACTTCGGTTCTTGTTTCGACTCTCTTGGCCCATGTAACTGGATCACTGGTTTGGGCTTGAGCGGCCCATGTCATGGCTGCAAGAAGAAAGATGAAGACTGAAATTAAATTTAAACTTGCCATTTTTTTGGCTATCTGTTTCTCTCTGAAGTGCAGCAAATTATTGAAGGCTATATATAAAGGAGCAAATACAAAGAATTTCTAGAGCAGGTCAACTAATTAATTAAATTGGACTTGTGTAATGAGTTGGTTTAAGAAAAGTCTCGAAGATATTTTGACAAATGACAAGATACAAGCAAACATTATGAGTCATTGTTTGGTTCATTTTCTTAAGATATGAAAATTTAAAATAGTACTATTTTGCACCAACCCCCATAAAAACTAGTGGAAATTTGCTCACTGACTTAAGACAGATGGAATTTATGGAGTCTACGGCCTGTTTATGTTTCCATGGTCCATTTCCAGTTTCAGGAGTTGAAAATAGAATTTTGAGAATTTATTGGTTTTCGTGTGGAAATTGGGATTGTGTTTGGATGAATGAATTGAAATGTGTTTTATGTAGGGTTGGAAATGAGATTGTGTTTGGTTTGAGTAGTTTTGAAATATTATTTTATGTATATAATAATTGAAAAGTTGGTAGTGGTGGGGTCCACTTTAATTTGAATATATAATATTATATTTGTAAGATTATAGTTGGTGGGTCCCATTAGATAGTTATAATTTAAAATAGTAATATTTTAAGTAGATAAAGTTGATAATGGTGGGTCTCACATATATAATCGAGTTAAAATATGATAATAGTGATTGATAAGAATGATGAGTGATGTAGGGTAGTGTATATAGATTTGAGAATATAAATTATAGGTTTGAGATGTTGTTTTATGTGAAAAATAGAAAATGAAAATGATGATTTCATTGGAAATTTTATGAACAAACACATGATTCCACTTTTATGTATAGTTGGAAATTGGAAA
The DNA here is from genome assembly GCA_016081115.2 of Rehmannia glutinosa. NCBI lineage: Eukaryota > Viridiplantae > Streptophyta > Magnoliopsida > Lamiales > Orobanchaceae > Rehmannia > Rehmannia glutinosa. The sequence goes on along the minus strand of JABTTQ020001022.1, from coordinate 122,726 downwards.
GAGAGTAATTTAAATGCAAAATGAAGTCAATAAGTCATGGATTTGGTGGTTGATCAGTTGATGTTGCTGACTAATTAGTAGCAAGTCTTTCCTAAGATACGGCAACGATCTTATTATTTTATAACATTATGTTTGTAGTATAGTAAAATGAAATCAATATTTGCGGATGTAAGAAATTGAATACATTGAGAATTGATCATTTGAAGGTAATTATTGTCTAGGGTTGTTTTCAAAGATAATAACGGTAATTTAGAAAAATACCATTGATGTTGAGTACAATTACAGACAATCAAGCCGTCTTCTTAAGATTATGAATACCATTTACCGTTTGTTTCCATTTTACAAGTTGCACCCTCAATAGAAGGATTTGATAAGTGAACGAAAACCGTAAAGGACCGTTTATAATACTTTAAGGAGACATTTATAATTTTCAAAGACAACTGAGTGTTGTTGTAATTAGAGAAAGTTTTTGTAGTGATGTCTTAAATGCTACTGTATAATGATGAAAATGATTTTTACAATAGTACAATATTCGGGAATGCCTTCAAAATGGCAATAGAAATAGAAAATTATAAAGACAGAACCTAACTATTACGAATTTGAACTGAGTCAAGTCGAGATGAAATAATTTCCGCAAAGCAATTTCGCCTAGTGCTCACGGTCTAATTATTGCTTTCAAAGATGAAACGACATACGTCTTTTGTGTATTAGCGCCATTAACACAAAAACCCATTCGAAGAGGAAGATGTTAGAATTGGCTGATGTCCTCAAAATGCAGAAATGCAGAAAAAAAATGTTTCACTTTTGAATTAAGAATGAAAAATGTTGTATGTGTTTTTCTACAAAGTCTAGTTAAACCTTTAAATAGGAAACACATCCAATATATGTTGGAATTGGTTTTATTAAATTGGGTTTTGACCCGATTTTGACCAATTATTTAAGTGGGGTCATTTATTCAAAGTATGAAATAAATGAGATAAACGTCATCTACGCTGGTAGATGAGTTTAGCATTTTGAATTTCTCAAAACCAATATCGGGTGAATGAGAAATAAATGCATAAAGTTGGCCACTTAAAATGCTTTTATATATGGAATATAAAAGGGTGGGAATATGGAAAGCCATATCCCACATAGGAAAACATAGTAAATGTTTTACTAGTTAATAAAGAAACTTCACCACTAATAAGGAGTAATCAAGTGGAACTCCTTATGGTACACCCTAGTGGACTGTCAATTTTGACTAGCCTTTGGCTAGCTCAAAAAGCGAACCGAGGACGGTGCTCCGCAACGTCCGAGCCGGATCGGGCCCGCCAGGCCCGCACGCGCACATAGTCGCATTGGGCACTTTCGAGGCGCACTGACATCGGGCGACACATGGCGCTGCTTTCGATCGCGTCTGTTTCGACCGACGGACTATGATTGGACATGTCATCCCGGTGTGAAGGGTGTATACTAATAGGTGTGTTCTTCAGAAGAGAGATCGAGACCATTAGATCGCAATCGCAACCACAGGGCGCGATCGACGGTCACGACCGATCCGGACCAGGGGTTGCACCCACCAAGAGACACCAGGAGCTCTATATAAACCAAAATTTCCCCAAGATTCATTTCATTACATCAGAAATTTCGAAAATTCTCTTGTTTCTTCTTCATTTTGCATTAGTCAATCAAAAGAGAGTTCAAAAACATCTAAGTGTTCGTTGTGCTTGCGATTTGTAGTGCAACTATCGCAAGTGTTTGTCGTTGTATCTTGGGAGACAATTGTCGTATACCGTACGCACCGTGAGCGGGCAATCTTGTCTTAAAGAGAAAGAGTCCAACTCTTGCCTCAACATTACTCTTCTCAATTGTTCTTTGGCCATTCGGTATACGCCATCCAGATTTACAACAATTTAAGACAAGATTTTCGTGTATACCAAATGGCTTCGATGTCTTCGATTCCAAAGATTAAGACTTTGACCTAAGAGAAACTCGAGAAGTTTGGGGGTTCAAACTTCAAAAGATGGCAACAGAAAATGTTGTTTTATCTTACAACTCAACCTTGCCTGCTTTCGTTTCTACGGAGGATGCCCAACTGTAAAAGGGGAAGAGGAGACATATAAGGAGAAGAGGATGGCGTTCGATGCTTGGAGTCAAAGCGACTTCCTATGCCGAAACTACATACTCAACGGATCGACAACACATTGTATAATGTGTATTGTTCGATAAAGATTGCTAAAGAGTCATGTGGCGCTCTTTAGAGAAAAGTACAAAACGGAAGATGCTTGGCACAAAGAAATTTGTTGTCGGCAAATTCCTGAGTTCAAGATGGTTGACACCAAGACGGTGATCAGCCAGTTCAAGAAATCTAACTCATTCTCGCACGATATAATTGCGAAGGGATGGTCGTGAGTGAATCCTTTCAAGTAGTCGCTGCTATCGAGAAGCTACCGCCTCTATAGAAGGGTTTCAAAATTACCCTGAAGCATAAGCGGAAGGAGATGGGGCTTGAAGACTTAATTGTCGATTGCGAATTGAAGAAGATAATCGCAAGCCCGAGATTAAGTCCGCAAGCTTTCTATGGAGGCAAAGGCAAACTTGGTGGAGCCCAATGCTAGCAAAGAAGAGAAAGCACCGGGAATAATCGAAACAAGGAAGGCTAAAAAGTTCAAAGGAATCTGCTTCAATCGTGGAAAGCGAATCACAAGGCTAAAGATTATCGCCTTCCTAAAAAGGCCAATTGGAACCAGGTGCATATGACCGAGGACAAATCAGTACCGATTGATATGTCCGAGCTTGATCTCTCGGTTGTTGTGTATGAAGGCAACAAGTGCTACATGGTGGAGAACCCGAGAGAATGGTGGGTGAACACAGGTGTTACATGCCACATATGCTCCGACAAAGACATGTTCTCAACGTATACTCCTATCAACGGAAGGAAGCTATACATGGAGAATCATGCAACATCCGAAATTGCCGGTCTCGGCAAGGTGGTGCTGAAGATGACCTCGGGCAAGGAGTCGACCCTTGTTGATGTCCTTCATGTTCCGCATATTCGGAAGAACTTAAAGGTCGGGATCATTGTTGGTCAAGGCGGGGTTTAGATTAGTATTTGAGGCTCAAAAGTTTGTACTTATGAAAAATGGACAGTTCATAGGGAAGGAGTACTTAGATAACGGACTGCTCAAGATGAATGTAATGAATGTACTCGAAACTTTGAAAGCAATAAAATTAATGCTTCTTCTTATTTGCTTGAGTGTTCAAATTTATGGCATGTTAGATTAGGACATGTGAATTTTAACACTTTGAAACCGTTAGTAAACTTGGAATTACTACCTAACTTTAAAATAGATTCACATCACAAGTGTGAAATCAGATTGAGGCAAAAATGGCCAAAACACCATTCCACTCGGTGGAAAGAGAAACATGAACCTCTAGAATTAATTCACAAAAGATATATGTGATTTAAAGTTTGTGCAAACTAGGGGTGGGAAAAAGTATTTTATTACTTTTATCGATGATTGCACAAAATATCTTGTTATGTATATCTTTTAAGAAGTAAATATGAGGCCTTAGAAACTTTTAAAAGCTATAAGAATGAGGTTGAAAATCAACTAAGCAAACGAATTAAGATAATTCAAGTGATAGAGGTGGAGAATATGGAGCTCCTTTTGATGAATTTTGCTCGATTCTCGTATTATTCATCAAACGACAGCTCCTTATTCACCACAATCAAACGGTATTCTTTGAACGCAAAACCGAACTCTAAAAGAAATGATGAATGCTTTGTTGATAAATTCTGGTTTACCTCAGAATTTGTGGGGGGAAGCAATTCTCTCGGCTAACCACATTCTTAATAAAATACCACACAAAAATAAAGATAAAACCCTACATTGTAAGTCCAAGCGGCTACGATAATCTAGAGGGGGGTGAATAGATTATCTCCATCTTTTCGATTTCGCCTCTTTTTCGAACCAAATGCTCAAACACAATAATAAAGGTGCGGAATGTAAACAACACACGTCGATTTAAAGAGGTTCAACCCACCTAGGGCCTAATCCTCTACCACCCCAAAGATATTCGGGATGGATTTCAAAAAGAAAAAAGATTTTATTAATTTACCACAAATTAATACAACACCAACTTACAACAACACCTTGAAGAGCACCACACTCTTCTTCAACACCACCTTTGAGATTACCACAATCTCACTTGAAGATTACCACAATCTCCAACGGCATCTTGTGAAGATTACCACAATCTTCAACCTTGAAGAATACCAAATTCTTCAACACCTCAACAAGAAGATTACCACAATCTTCTCACACCTAACACCTAGATCACCCAAGTGTGTTCTTACCACAAGAACACTCACAAGGATATCTTGTGTTGAATGATTACCCAAATTCAAGATTACAACTCGATAATTGATAATACAATAGAGTGCAAGTATAATCAAGAAAAGCTTAGACCTCAAGGATGTGAAAGTGAATAGCTAGCAAATTACAACAAGAAATAAGACAATGTAAGAACAAGTGTATTCTTGAGTGTATCTTGTTGTGTTGTAGTTTTCTCTCTATTGTGTTGCTTCAATTCTTCCTCTATTTATAGAAGATGTATTGTACATGATAGGCTCCTCTCTTGGGGACATGAATTCAAAAAATTGCAAGACAATTGAAGAAAAGAGTCTGTTAGAAATCAATCCCACAAATTAAGGAAAAGATGTCTCACGCACAATGGTTACATTTTTGTCACAAACTCGAAGCGACGACCGGTCGCACACACAAATAGACGTTTGAAAAAGAGAATACACATTTACACGGCGATCGGCCGACGGCACCGATTGCCCTATAGGGCGGCCGTTGCCGACCATTTTCTCGCAAACATGAAGTTTTCTCGCTTTCCTCAACTTTCGTGCACGGGTTGCCCTATACGGCGACCGGTTGACCACAAAACCAAAGTGTTGTCCAATTTTATATCGAAAATAAACTTCAAGAAATAATCCGAAAAATAGTGAAAACATTTTAGACCGATCGGGAGTATTAGGACAACATTTTAGAACATTGTTTTGGTGTAAAAATACATTAACACAAAATCATCAAAAATGTTGTCCAATTTATATCGAAAATAAACTTGAAGAAATACTCCTAAAATATTAAAACCATTTTAAATCATTTAGAGTATTTGGACAACCTTTAAAACATTGTTTTGGTATAAAAACAAAATCATCAAAATCATGATAAAACCATTTATCAAACAATGTCCCCTTTTTGATGATTACAAACCAAAACAATTTTAACGCTTAACGAGGTCGATTCAAAACAAAACATTTTTACCTAAGGTTAAAAGAGCTATCCGTTGTGAGCGACAACATTCCATGCAATGTAAACACAAGGATGGGAGTAGAGATATTCAAACAAATATAGCAAAAGCTCCCCTATCAATATGCACAACAAGAGTAATGTAAAAGCAATCAACCACAAGCTAAAAGCTTAGCTTTTTCATATTGATCTTAGGTTCAAGAGCTTATAAGCTCCCCTATCAACAAAACATCATTAGACAAGTATATAAGTCCATCATACATCAATTGGACTAAGTATAATGGACAACTTACGGCTTTATCAAGCCATAGCTTATAAACTTTTGTTAAGTTGCTTAACTTAGCTTTTATGAGCTAATGAGCTTATAACCTGTTTCTCCCCTTTGGAATCATCAAAAAGAATGTTGGCACGATAAAAACATCATATAATCATATCAAAGTGCGCAACTAAACCGATGTATCGAGCTATTTGAACAATGAAGCTTATAGGCCAAATGGGAGGGAAAAGTCGATCATACGACTTGTGAAAGCTTATGAAAAATCATTTGATTTGCAAAACATGATCTCTATAAATATATAAGACTTTTGAAATCGAGAGAATCATGTAGGTGATGAATTTTTCATTGAAACATTTTATCGAACACTTGGCGGGCGCAAAATTAGAAAATGATATATATAGCCCTTGTAAATGTAATCAAGCCAAGTTTTTCATCACCAAATACAATTAAACAATTATCATTCATCAACAATCAATAAGCTCATCACAAATATATATGAATTGCATCAAGAAAATGCATATAAGCCACAAACTCAAGGGTTCAACCTAATCGAGCTAAAGTAAGAGAATTCTTACCATTCGATTGGTAAAGACGAGCAACAATGATGATAACCGAGCTATGTAGTCCCCAAAATATATAATTCATGCATCGTAACTTATTTGAAGTGAAATGTGTGTGAAAATAGCAAAGGGGACGAAAAATGAACCAAAAGAGCCAAAATGGCTAAGATAGGAACAAAGACGATTTAAGCCAAGAAATCACATTGGGCGACCGGCCAAGGAGCTAGGCAACCGGTCGAAAGGTGGGCGACCTCGACCGACTTTGCCCCGGCAGCCCACTAACTTTTTCTGCTTTTGCAAATTCAAGTTTGATCCAAAAATTCGATTTTTCGCCCCTAGGTTTTAAAACGTGCAAAATGCAAACGTAGACCTAATTCAATATACATTATGTCATAATCAAGCTCGAAATGAGGTAAAATACTCGGCGGTGAGCGATTAAAAGATCCGCGAGTTATCCTTGAGACTTTAATTAAATACTTCTTCAAGTTTTTGTTAAAACATGCAATCCCCTTTAAAAATATCGAATCTTAATATGTTTAGTTCGATTATGACGAACCAAATTTTGAAAAATAAAAGTTACACCGGACTTGTTATCTCGAAAAATAATAACGCTTAAAACTTGGGATTAACAAGTCATAAGAAGAAGTGCCTTACAAATATTTCAAAATTTCTTTTAACTAAGCACTTTAATGAGATTCGTTGATAATTTTTGAAGTCGAGCATATAGACATAGGGCATATGGAATGTCGAGTCTATAGAAATAATACAAGAAAACATACCTCGAATTTGTTTGTCAACCGACACGCCTTTCTCAACCTTTGTCAATCTCTTCATTGGTAGCCATAGAGGTTGAGATGATTCTTCCTTCTTCAATGCCTAACTCCTTCAAGAGTTCTTTTGAAATGTAACCATCTACTTGGCATTGAATGATTTGAAGTCCAAGCAAGAAATTGAGCTCCCCATCATGCTCATTTCAAGTACACCTTGCATCAACTTGGAAAAATATCGTGCACAAATATTCATTAGTAGTACCAAAAATATTCTCATAAATATGCACAAGTAAACAATCTTGCCCTTTTTCAAAAACAAAGAGAGTAGTATCAACTTTACCTCTTGTAGAATCATTTAGCAAAAATAGCTAAGTCTATCAATCCGTCATGAGGCCTTTTTTAAAAAAAAAAAATTGGCCTAGAATTTAAACTCCGATAGACTTCTATATGAATAAAACCATTTAGAAAATTAACATCCATTTAGTAAAGCTTGAAATTTTCTTAAAACAAGAATGGGCAAGTAAAATGCAAATAACTTCTAAAAGAGCTATGAGTGCAAATATTACATCAAAATCATTACATTCTTCTTGAAAATACCTTCGAGCTACTAACCTCGCATTAGTTCGACCAATGTTGCCTTGGTCATCGAGTTTGTTCCGGAGTGCCCATTTTGCATTTATAATCGTTTGTGATGAAAGACATGGCATCAACTTCCAAGTATCATTTCCTTTTAGCTCCTCTTGCAATTCTAAAAACCAATCTTCATCTTGAAGCATCAATTGAGGAATTTGTCTTCTTCATCACTATCGGGCATCCAAATGATCTAAGGTGTTCATAATAGAACATTTACATCCAAATATTTGGAGTATTTTCTTTTCTACACAACTCAACAAACTCATTAAAGGCATTTCTTATATAAGCAAGAAAAATAGCCCAAGTGTAATAACATGCCTCAATTGCCAACCACAAAATATCTTGCAAAAGAGCATAGTAGTAAGAAGAGACACTATATATATAGACCATGAAGCAAAAACACATACTTGACATTTAGAATATCATCAAGAATCTAATAAATCATGCAAGTTCAAATAAGCTTAAGAAAGCTATAAAAGGTCTCTTTTGAAATTTGAAAATCCGATAGCATATAGTTGAGACCTTATTTAAAAGAAGTATTTGAACAAGAGTTGACAAAGCAAATATGTGCAATAAAATATCGAATAGTGCCTTTCAAAAGAAATCTAAAAATCCTCTTAATGGCACTTGTATGAAATACTATGAAAAACAAGCACATAGGCACATGGCAATACATATATCGAGTCTATAAGAGTAAGAATAACACAAGAAACGTCTTCCTCGATAATTTATGCCTTTTTTGTTTGACAAATAATGACGTAAATGGGCATTTGTGAAAATATGTAAATCCTACACAATACTTAAAACAAATCTAGCACAAATCATAATGATAAAAGTGTAGGCTAAGAGATATCGCAAGTAAGCTCATGCCATAAAAATCCATAGGAGATGATAACACACTTTAGTCTATAAAAATGCACAAGAGTTTTAAAAACATCATATAAGGTCTTCTTTTTCAAAAATATTTTAAAAGCACAAATATATATTGAAGATCTTAATTAAAAAAAATAAATACTTGAAAACTCATTTGCAATATAGGCACAAATAAAAACATGCATACTAACTAGATAAAATGCATATTTTAAATGGGGAGATACGGTTTACCAATTACGCCGTTTCCATGGGTTGTGCCATTCCATTGTTGATGATATCTTCCCCATGAGAAGTCACTTCGTTGATGATGGTTTCTTTGATCACTCCATTTCCAAGGTTTGTTACCTTCCCATTGTTGATGGTCTCTTCTTCCTTGAAAATCATCTTGTTGATGATGTCTTTGCCGTTTCCAAGGATTATGTTCTTCCCATTTGTATCCTCTTCTTGGAAATTTGCTTTGTTGAGAATAGTTTCTCCTTCTTTGATCAAATGAAATGGTCATTTGATGTTTTCTTGGCGTATGAATTTTCTTCGATCATTATTTCGCCGGGTACCTAATAACACATTATTTTGTGGTACCCTTAAGTGTTTGGGTCCTTTAGGATTAGTCTTGAGACTTTTAGGTCTCCAACAATAATTAGAGCTATTTCTAGCTCGGCAAGTATTTACCGTATGACCCTTTTTACTTGCAATAAAAGCATGTAATAATTCTAGAGCATAATGACCAACGTGCATAGTGACTTGATCCTTTTTCATATGATTAACAACATTAGGGTTATGATCAAGTCCTTTATCACAATTATGAACATCAATAATTTTGGACATTTTATTGGTACTCAAGTTTGATTTTAATATAACCTTTTTCATGCAATCAATATTCTCAACAAGAGTACTATTTTCTTTCTCAAGATTTCTCACTTTATCAAGTGTGGTGGTGTGAGCACATGATAGTGATTCATAGGAAGTAAATAAACCATCCTTATCATTTTTCAAAATAATGAATTCATTTTTCAAATTTTTGTATTTAACAAGTAAGTTTTGGAATTCATCTTGTAGCTCATCATAATCATTTTGCAAATCACTATATTCATTTTGCAATTCATTGTCATAAGAAGTAGAGGTTTAGAACTTACCTCGTTTTCTTCTTCGATGCCCATGAGGCATTGTTCAACTTGTTCATCATGGGAGGTTGTAGAAGGCTTATCCCATGTTGTTGGATTTGATGTTGTATCCGTTTGTGAAATAGATGCTTTTGAGTTGCTCCTTTCATTTGCATATACTTCATAGATGGCTTCTAATTTTGCCATACTTCATGTGCCGATCGAATACCTACAACATGATCAAATTCCAAAGTGGTAAGTGAACAATGTAAAATATTAAGAGTTTTACCATTTAAGGAGATGATTTTCTTCTCTTCATCGTTGAGCTTTTTGAAGCCTTTTGAGGTGTGTGGTGTATCTTTCATCGGAATGGATTCTCCATTAATGACGGTGTTCCAAATGTCGAACCCGCAACCTTGTAAATAGCATTCCATTCTTTCTTTCCAAATATGGAGATGCTTGGAAAGATGAGCTTCGTTAAATAGCCGATGATCGTTTCTCTTCACTCACAATGTGAAACGAGCTTGCCAAAGAGTTTGGCTCGATACCACTTGTAAGTTCAAGCGGCTACGATAATCTGAGGGGGTGAATAGATTATCTCCATCTTTTCGATTTCGCCTCTTTTCCGAACCAAATGCTCAAACACAATAATAAAGGTGCGTAATGTAAACAACACACATCGATTTAAAGAGGTTCAACCCACCTAGGGCCTAATCCTCTACCACCCCAAAGATATCCGGGATGGATTTCAAAAAGAAAAAGATTTTATTAATTTACCACAAATTAATACAACACCAACTTACAACAACACCTTGAAGAGCACCACACTCTTCTTCAACACCACCTTTGAGATTACCACAATTTCACTTGAAGATTACCACAATCTCCAACGGCACCTTGTGAAGATTATCACAATCTTCAACCTTGAAGAATACCAAATTCTTCAACACCTCAACAAGAAGATTACCATAATCTTCTCACACCTAACACCTAGATCACCCAAGTGTGTTCTTACCACAAGAACACTCACAATGATATCTTGTGTGGAATGATTACCCAAATTCAAGATTACAACTCGATAATTGATAATACAATAGAGTGCAAGTGTAATCAAGAAAAGCCTGACCTCAAGGATGTGAAAGTGAATAGCTAGGCAAATTACAACAAGAAATAAGACAATGTAAGAACAAGTGTATTCTTGAGTGTATCTTGTTGTGTTGTAGTTTTCTCTCTATTGTGTTGCTTCAATTCTTCCTCTATTTATAGAAGATGTATTGTACATGATAGACTCCTCTTGGGGACATGAATTCTGTAAAAATTGCAAGACAATTGAAGAAAAGAGCTGTTAGAAATCAATCCCACAAATTAAGGAAAAGATGTCTCACGCACAACGGTTACATTTTTGCTTTGTCAAACTCAAGGCGACGGCCGCACACAAATAGACGTTTGAAAAAGAGAATACACATTTACACAGGCGGCCGGTCGACGCCTACCTCGGCCCGGGTCGACCTATGCCTCAACCGGTCCCCCTCATGGGTTTGGAAGAAAGAAAAACGTTCGCTTCAATTTTTGCTCCCAGTGCACGGCCGCCCAGGGGGTCGACCCATGGTCGGTCAGCCCGACCATTTTCTCGCAAACATGAAGTTTTCTGTTTTCCTCAACTTTTAGGTATGGGTTGCCCTATACGGCGACCAAGTTGACCTCAAAACCAAAGTGTTGTCCAATTTTATATCGAAAATAAACTTCAAGAAATACTCCAAAAAATAGTGAAAACATTTTAGACCGATCGGGAGTATTAGGACAACATTTTAGAACATTGTTTTGGTGTAAAAATACATTAACACAAAATCATCAAAAGTGTTGTCCAATTTATATCGAAAATAAACTTGAAGAAATACTCCTAAAATATTAAAACCATTTTAAATCATTTAGGAGTATTTGAACAACCTTTAAAAACATTGTTTTGGTATAAAAACAAAATCATCAAAATCATGATAAAACCATTTATCAAACACGCATGAGTTATGGAAAGGTCGAAAACCTTCCTATAAATACCGAAAGTGTGGGGGTGTTTGGCTAAAGTAGAAATACCTAAGCCAAAACAAGTCAAGATAGGGCCTAAAACTATTGATTGCATTTTCATTGGATATGCAAATAACAAGAGTGCATATCGATTTTTAGTGCACAAATCAACAATTTCGGATGTACAAGAAGGTACAATTCTTGAGTCGAGGAATCTTGTATTTTTGAAGACGTGTTTCCTTGTCAAGAAAGGAAAAAACTAGTTCTAGCAAAAGAACACGTGATCTTGCCGATAGTGATCATCAAAGTGATGAAGAACAAGACGCAAATAAAAGGCCAAAACAACTAAGTCTTTTGGTCCGTTTTTCTAACTTATGTTTTAGAAAATGAACCAAGACAATTGGTGAAGCATTGTCCAATCCGAAGCTCCATTCGGAAAGAAGCTATTAATGAGATAGATTCCATTATGCAAAATCATACTTGGGAGTTGGTAGATCTCCCACCAGGAAATAAGCCTTTAGGATGCAAGTGGATCCTTAAAAGGAAATATAAAGCTGATGGAACTATTGATAAGTACAAGACCAGGTTAGTAGCTAAGGGATTTAAACAAAGAGAAGGCCTTGATTTCTTTGATACATATTCACTTGTGACAAGAATCACATCCATTAGAGTTCTCATTGCTATTGCAGCATTGCATAACCTTGAGATACATCAAATGGATGTGAAACGGCTTTTCTAAATGGTGAATTAGAAGAGAAAATCTATATGGAACAACCCAAAGGGTTTGTTGCTCCTGGACATGAGAAGAAGGTGTGCAAACTCGTTAAGTCATTGTATGGCCTTAAGCAAGCTCCGACACAATGACACGAAAAATTTGACAGAACTATGCTGTCAAATGGTTTCAAAATTAATGAGTGTGATAAATGTGTTTATATTAAAGACACACATAATGCTTATGTAATTGTCTGTCTTTATGTTGACGACATGTTAATTATGGGTAGTAATCATGATATAATCATGAATACTAAGAAAATGTTAATTAAACATTTTGATATGAAAGATATGGGTGTAGCAAATGTTATTTTGGAAATTAAGATCTCTAAAACATCTGATGGACTTGTTTTGTCACAATCTCATTATATTGAGACAATACTTCGAAAGTTCAATGCTTATGACAGTCCTCCAGCTAAAATGCCTGTTGATTTAAGCTTACACTTAGCTAAAAATCAAGGCGAGACTGTATCTCAACTAGAATACTCTCGGATTATTGGCAGTCTAATGTATGTAACAAACTGCACACGTCCGGATATTGCCTACGCAGTTAATAAACTAAGTAGATTTACGAGTAATCCTGGAAATGACCATTGGAAGCCATTGGTAAGGGTTCTTAGGTATCTAAGACTCACCTTGAATTATGGATTACATTACTCGAGATATCCAAATTGTATTAGAAGGATACGGTGATGCTAATCGATATTTGACTCAAAAGACTCCAAGTCCACTAGTGGTTATATTTTTACCATTGGTGGTGGAGCGGTGTCATGGAAATCCTCTAAACAAACGTGTATAGCTCGATCCACGATGGAATCGAGTTTATAGCGTTGGATAAAGGCATGGCGAAAAGCGGAATGGCTTCGTAACTTTTTAGAGGATATTCCTTGTCGGCCTAAGCCATGATGGTCGCAATCATGATACATTGTGATAGTCGGTCGGCGATAGTAAGGGCTCAAAATAGTATGTACAATGGTAAGTCTCAACATATACGTCGAAGACATAACACCGTTAAAGCGCTTAATCTCAAATGGGGTTATTACAATCGATTACGTGAAATCGAAAGAAAAAAACTAGCGGATCCGTTAACTAAAGGTTTGAATAGAGATCAAGTATACCGCTTATCGAAAGGAATGGACTTAAAATCCACAAAATAAGAATGTTCATAGCGAACCCAACCTTGTGAATTGGAGATCCCAAGACCTTGGTTCAATGGGACAACTAAGTTATGAATATTCGAGATAAACACTGGGAACATATTACTCATTCCCATCCCAGTGGAGAAACCCGCTAAATGTGGTGAGGTTAAGTTATAAACTTTTAATGATTCCTATACTTTAAAGAAGTGGAGTATGCCGAATACTCTTAATAGGAGATCGCCTATATAAGTGTGAAGATGGGCGCTTCAACGGAACACTTATGAATCCAAGATGTTGTCCAGGGCAAAATGGACACAACGTGAGAACCAAATGATGTTAGGAAAGATGTTGTGTGGATGTTGTTGTTTTGGTTTACATAAACAACAACATTCAAGACATCGTGTCACTTGCGGCTAGTAAATCCGATAACACTCCACTAAGGAAGGTTCAAAGCCACGAGCTACCTCTCCCGATGCAATAGCTTTCCGTTTGAACTCTTTTAGTGTCTGCATACCCATATGCATTTATTTTCATTCATGTGGGGGATTGTTGGAATTGGTTTTATTAAATTGGGTTTTGACCCGATTTTGACCAATTATTTATGTGGGGTCATTTATTCAAAGTATGAAATAAATGAGATAAACGTCATCTATGCCGCGGGTAGATGAGTTTAGCATTTTGAATTTCTCAAAACCAATATCGGGTGAATGAGAAATAAATGCATAAAGTTGGCCACTTAAAATGCTTTTATATATGGAATATAAAAGGGCGAGAATATGGAAAGCCATATCCCACATAGGAAACATAGTAAATGTTTTACTAGTTAATAAAAAGCTTCACCACTAATAAGGAGTAATCAAGTGGAACTTATTATGGTATACCCTAGTGGACCAAGTCAATTTTGACTAGCCTTTTAGCTAGCTCAAAAAAGCGCCGAGGATCGGTCGCGAGCACCGTCCGAGCCGAGCGGACTCGAGGCCCGCCGCGTCGCCGCATATAGTCGCATTCGAGGCGCACTGCGACGCATCGTCGCGAGGAGCTTTGAGAGCCTTAAAGTTTTGGAAAATCGAACCAGGGTTGATCTAGTGGCTCGGTGACGTGGCGAGCGGCGCGAGATCGTCTGGCGCAGCGGCGCCGCTTTCGGCGGCCCCATCGTCGTCGATGATGTGGCACTATATTTGGACATGACCCCCAAAGTGAAGGGTGTATGCTAATAGGTGTGTTCTTCAGTGACAGAGATCGACCATCGGTCATCGCGAATCGTTAACCATAGGCGCGATCGACGGTCCACGACGATCCGGGACTGGGGGTTGCACCCAATCAAAGAGACACCAGGAGCTCTATATAAACCAGACCCCACATTCATTTCATTACATCGAAATTTCAAAATTCTCTTGTTTCTTCTTCATTCTCGCATTAGTCAATCAAAAGAGAGTTCAAAAACATCTAAGTGTTCGTTGTGCTTTGCGATTTGTAGTGCAACTATCGCAAGTGTTTGTCGTTGTATCTTGGGAGACAATTGTCGATACCGTACGCACCGTGAGTGGCGAAGCAATCTTGTCTTAAAGAGAAAGAGTCCAACTTTGCGCCGACATTACTCCGCTTTCAATTGTTCTTTGGCCATTCGGTATACACCATCCGTTTCCAACAATATATACCTGCAGAAGAGTAACAGTCGGCACTAAACTGGTTACATCCCACTTCAGCTGACCACTACTATTTGGAGTCAGACTCCAACAGTCACACGAATCTAACAAAACTACAATGGACATAGACCCGGGCACAAAGGGAAGCCCAGGCCCAGTCTGGGCGCATGCGTGAACCATTTGTAATTATCCACTTGTGTTATAGTATATACAACTAATAACACATTCTATTATTTATACAAGAATAAACAATATTTTATATTGACAAGACTAAAACCTTTCAACTCACTTCACATGATGTTTTATTTGTGTGGTCAACTTCATGTATTAATTTCCCACCCACGAAATTCAATTTTTGAGAAATAAAAATACTACGAACATCATCTCGGAACGTGAATTAGTAATTTATTATTTAATTCTTCCAGAATTAAATATTTAACCACCGAAATTTGGTCAAAGTCGGCTCCATGCTCATTTTACTAAAACCAAATTTCCAATAGAAAGCTACAAGTCTACAACAGTTTACTCAGCTGGGTGCTGAGGTGGTTCATAAGATTAAACATCAAATGCAACAACCCAACCATCAAAAATAAAAATTAAAAAAAAACAAACTAATTTTCCAAAAATTTCCACCATTACATAATATTGCTAAAATCAAAACACAATAAACCCCTCAAGGATGAACAACCTCCACATTATACTCAAGAACAGCATCACCATTACTAGCATTAAAATACTGAGTTTTTACCAAAACGAACCCCCTCGCCAACCTGAACCGCCCTCTCCCGCCGACAACCGCCAGTTCTCGTACCTTCTCCGTCACCAGATTCCTCGAAAACACGCTCAATGAACTCCCTTTGAACTTACCACATGTAAACCCTAGGTCAACGTACAGGACCAAGGTCAAATTCTTGTCCTGGCTCGACGACGCGTATATTCGACGCGCGTTTCCGATGACTTTCGACGTTATCTCGGGCCCTTCCGTCAGTGGATCGTCAATCGCAAACGTGGTCCCAAACGGTGTCGGATCGTTGTCGGTTTGGGTTTTGTTTGGACCGGCGATTTTGACCGCGGTCGGTTTTGTTCCGCTTAGGATGTCGTGGAGGTAGAAACGAAGATGGGTTTTTTTCTCGTGAACCGGCTCGTACGGGTGGCTTTCTGAGTAGTACTTGGATTGAACCGGTGTAATAGTCCGTGTGCTGAGGAACAAAATCAAGGCCAAGTAAATAATTTTCTTCTCCATTTTTTTTTGTATCTGCAAAAATGGCTATTATATTTCTGTATATGAAGCTGAAATTTATAATGGTCATCGATTGTTTCTTATCTCAACATTAATGTTTTTTCCATATTGAAGAAAAGGGATTTAATTTTGGCATCAGTCTGTATTTAGTATTTACTGTGACAGGCAGGATATGGCTGTTTTGAGATTATTTTCCATATTTGGGTAGTTTTTAACTTTTTATTCCCGATGTAAATATATATACATTGTCTATTAAAATGGAATTAATCGCTGCTTTGATGTTTGATTTTTGTTAAGAAATAAATATTATAGTCATAGAGAATAAGAGACTAAAGGAGGACATGACCACTGTGAACAGAGTATCCCAAAACGAATTTCATAATCTTTGTCATATATATCAAATTTGATTCTGACAATTAGAATTTGATCTGTTTCCCAATGCCGCCCTTGGAGATTCGTGGAGGAGGTTCATCGCGAGATATGTTTCATCAAGTCACGATTCTAAGTTGTTTGTGACTGGTTATCATACAAGAAAAATCTTTCTCCAACATGTTATCAAACGGGTTCGAACGGATTGAACCTCCACACTGCTTTTACCACCACACATCACTCAAGTCATTTGTACAGGTTGAAATTGAGCTACGCCCATGGGGCTGTGCACAAAGCTTATTAAGTTTGATTCTCTTAGATGAAACTCTGATGAAAGGATCGGAACAATAATATATATAATATATTTAGGGAGGAAAAAGTAAAAAACAAATAAACATAGATAATAGAATGTAGGGATAATTACAAAAAGGCCCCTAAGGTTTGGGCTAATTACAAAGAAACACGAGATTTTTGAAAACTACACAAAACAAATCCTTGTTGTTTGATTATGCATTAAATTTAAGGAGGTAAATCGTACATGTGAAGGGGAAAATGTAAGACAAATAAAACTTAAAAGGGTTTTTTTTTGTTTTTTAATTTCAAAAATCTTTGGATTTTTTGCAATTAGCCCGAACCTCAGGGGTATTTTGTAATTATCCCTATAATCTATTTCCATTACTAGGAAAATTGCAAGATTTTGAGCCTTTTGATGTTGGCCTTTTAATAACTCATCATACACAAAATCACTTATAATCTGTTTCAGAAACAAAAGACTTTGAATCTAACTAAAGACAACATTAAAAAAATTCATGGTAGGAATGTTGGAGGCTTCCTAATCTTTGTTGCTTGCTCAAATCCATAAGCAATTTCAATGAGTTTAGGTTCAGAACCCTTCAAACCACCAAAACAAATACCAACAGGAACACCTTTGCTATCGTACGCCGCAGGAACAGTGATCCCTGGAAATCCTCCAATTGCAAGAACAGGAGCAACACCTGGTCCAGCAGTCACCAATGCATCCAGCTTGTTCTCAGTCATCAATTTCTCAAATCCGTTTTTCGTCAAATTTGTTAAGTTCCATGTTGCTTTCTTTTCTGCATATCCGATCCCATTAGTCGCTTCAGAAGCCAAAAAGATTTCTTGGCGAACTCATTAATCATTTCCTGCAAGTTAATTTCAACCAAACTACATATATTCAACATCGAACGTATTATTCAAGTGTAATAGTTTGCTTATGGAGTATTTGCCAAAACTTCAAGAAGTAATTTATTGTAGTAGAAGTTAAAAACAGCTGAGAATCACTTTTTTAAAGGGATAATTACAAAAACACCCCTCAGGTTCGGACTAATTACAAAAAAAACCTCAGATTTTTAAAAATTACAAAAAAAGACCTTGAGGTTTAATTCCATCTTATATTTATCCTTTCAATTCATAAACAAAAAAAATTTCAAACCCCCCCTTAACATTTATAAAAATATTACAACTACCCCTTAAATTTTAGACATAATCAAACCTGATGGGTTTTTTGTAATTGTGAAACATCTTTAGTTTTTTTTGTAAGTAGCCAAAACTCTAGGGTGTTTTTGTAATTATCCCTTTTGTAAAAGTTTGCAAACACGAAGTTGATGTTTGAAAAATTCTAGAAAGCCAATTTCTTTTCAAAAAAAAGTCGACAATCACTTATTTTACGTGTCCGCAAACACTCCCTTATTATCTTATGGTTGCATACCAGATCGTAGAACTTTTGGTTAAAGGCTATAACTTCACCAAGGTCCTGACAGGGGAAGCCAAAAGCTCTTTCAAGTAAGCATTCAAAGAAATCTTGAATTCAGCTAACAATCTTTGTTGCTTCACCGCTTATAGTGGCGTTCAAAATCGTATCGATATCGGTTATTTCCAAATTTTCAACCAAGACCGCACCCTTCCGCACTTTTTGAAAGGTGAAGAAAGTTCATGTCATATTCTATAGGAATAATTACAAAAACACCCCTACGGTTTGAGCTAATTACAAAAAAACCGGACTTCTTTGAAAATTACAAAAAGACCATTGAGGTTTGATTCCGTCTTGCCTTTTTCCCGGTGATTTTCGAAAATATTTCAAAAAAACCCGACATTTGCAAAAAAATTTAAAGTTACTGGACAAAAACGAAACCTGAATTGGTTTTTTGTAATTTTGAGAACATGTATGGGTGTTTTTGTAATTAACCCAAACCTCGGGGTGTTTTTGTAATTATCCCTATTCTATATGAACATAGTTTAATGCTATAACATGAATATTAAAAAAATAAACTTCTTGATAATAAATGTACCTTAATGTTTGTAAATGTTGTTCAAAAGTCTGCTTCAACAAGTTTATCGTAAAAAATAAAGAAGGGATCCTCACAATGCCCAATCTCTTTCCTTTTAGTCCATTTGTGATAAGGGCGGATGATGGTCTGGCCGCCGGATAGGCCCAAGACATTGGGCGATCTCGGTGATACCTAGCATGGGGCCAAAATGATGAGGCCCATAGCCTTAGGGTGGTTTGTTGTGTTAAATAATGGGGCGTCTGTGGAGGCTTCTAGCGAGAGATTGGCATAAAGGCTTATTAACTTGGGCCGACCGACTGTCAAGGCCCAAGTTCAAATTGTTGTGGAGCCGACCTGTACATAGTCGGCAGATGTTGAGCCGACTGTTGTGGGCGCCTTAAAGTTGAGCATGGCTTGAGAAGAATAGGTCGGTTCGGCTATAAGATGTATAAAACCGAAGATGCCTTGTAAGATTTAAAAGGTTTTGTATCGACACAAAGAGCCGCGTGTTACGAGAGATCGGAGGTGCAGTATTACGGCGTAAAATTAGGGTTTTTAATGAGATCCGATCCTAATCTAATGATGACTCGACACCAAATCGTAACGGAATCCCGGATTTTACGGAAACCCTAATCCGAGCTAAGGTATAAAAGGCCCAAGCCCAGGTTCATTCTAACCTAATTTTCATTTTTACATTACATTGCTTTTTCTCTCTCTAGCTTGTTTTTCTTCTCAAGAAATCTTGACTTAAGCATCGGAGAGGGTCGCGAGCCCCTCCGGCCCCCATGTTTGTGCGAGGTTTCGTGGTGGTTTCATCCGGAAAGGTGATCGGCGGGAAGAGGTAATTTACGGTGTTATCAAGTGGCGCCGTCTGTGGGAATCATTGAGCGAGACGTGAGATTCGAGTTTTGGCTATGGATGAGGTTAGGAGGAGTTTGGAAGATGATTTGAACCGTACGCCGGGGAGATACTCCGGGCGTAGTCACGCAGAGGATGTTCCACCTCCGCCCCCCCCCCGGGGAATGGCGGAGGGCAAGCGAAAAAGCGAGGGCAGAGCGGATGGACATACGCCTATGTCCCTGGGGAGTATAGATTTGAGTCCAATGTTCTTGAACAATTGGGTGGCTTAAATCACTAGAGTCAGGAGCGACGGTGGAGAAGGCGCTTGAGGAGATCTTCCACCACCGGCTCCACCGGTGGTCCCCCCTCCCGGTGGTCCCTCCTCCTCCGGTGATCCCCTCCCGTGGTCACTCCGGAGGTAGGAGAAAGGGTCGACGGCCGACTATGGCGGAGGAAGTACATTCATCAAGGCGGAGCATGTGTCGACGACCAAGATTGGTCGAACGGATGGATGACCTTCACCGTGAGTGCGAGATATTCGTCGGAGGGTGGCTAGAGTACCGGGAGCGGCGGCGGCATTCGGGTGAGGCGGGGGGACACCGCTTCTCGGAAGAGGTGATGGCGAGACGAGCTTCCGCCTCATACCGAGCTCGAGCTTGAATATGATGGTACCACGGTCCGTGGATCATCTTTGCCGTTTGAAGAACGCTCTCTTGCACGATTCACGGGACGGTGTGATGTGTAGAGTTTTTCCTACCACCTTGACGAAATCGGCTCAAAAGGTGGTTTTAGCCAACTTGCCCTGCTCCATTCGGAAATTTGATGACTTCACTCGGCTTTCCTTAATCAGTTTACAAGTTGCCGTAAGTACCAAAAGCGCCCACGACCTGTTTAGTATCAAGCGAGAGAGAAGGAAGGACTTGGAGCTATATCCGAGGTTTACAACGGCAAAGTTGGAGGTCGCGTCGGCTAGTCCGAAAGTCTCGGCTAATGCCCTAGCTCGGGGCCCGAGGATGGGGAGTTCTTTGAGTCATTAGTGATAGAGCTCTAAGACGTTCGACGAGTCAAGTTGTTAGCTCGGGCGGAAAAATATATAAACTTGGAAGAGGCGAGAAAAATGAAAAGAGAGGAAGGAGAGAAGAGAAGAGACGAGGAGGGAAGATCGGGAAGACAAAGTACCTCGAGAAGAAGAAGCGAGTCCGAGGCAATGGGGGAAGGCCGAGGTTTGAGAAGTATACGCCTTTGGCCATTCCTCGGGCGAAGTGCTTGTAGCTATTGAGAGACATCCCGACCGAGATGGCCAAAGCGCGCACGCAGAGGCACCATAAAGGCGAAATGTAAGGAGTTTTGTAGATTTCACAATGAGTATGGGCACACAACGGATCGGTGCACACACGAGGATGAGATTGAACGGCTCATTCAAGCGGGTCACCTCGGGAATTTGTGTACATTGACAAAAAGGAGAAAAAAGGGGAGTATAAGAGGGATAACCGAGATATCATCAACCTCGGCGGGAGCCGAGCGTAGGGGAGAGGAGGAACTACCTCCACCTCCGCCCCCCACCTCGGCGTGAGGTCATTCGGATGATTGTTGGAGGGCGGTGGAAGGAGATTCGAGACGAGCTCGGAAAAATTATGTGAGCGGCAAAGACACGGATCGGGTGCAAGAGCAGCGATTGAAGGTGGAACAGGTGGTCAAGGCCCGAACGTCCAATTTGGACCAGGGATTGCGGGGGTATTGTGACACCTCACAACGATGCCCTTGTGATCACAAAATGACGATCTCTAATTATGATGTGCGGCGGGTATTTGTCGATCTTCGGGAGCTCGGCGGATATTCTATTCTATGATTGCTATAAGAAGATGGACCTCCAAGTCGGCTTGGAGACAAAATGACACGGCGTTGGTCGGATTTGCTTGGGGAATGATCCAACCAATAGGTATGATTACTTTGCCTGTCTCTTTGGGTAAGAGCCTAATCGTAAAACTAGAATGATTCGATTTTTGATAGTCGAGGCACCGCCCCTCTTATAATGTCATGTTGGGTAGACCGCACTAAATGCCTTCCAAGCAGGTGGTGTCGGTATACCATCTAAAAATGAAATTTCCGTGGGAGAGAAAGTAGGGAAGTCGATGGTGATCGAGTATATGGCTAGAAGATTGTACGTAGAAAGTATTCGAGAAGGGAAAGGGGAAAAGAGTGCTTTTGATGATGATAGAAACAAGGACAAGTTGGTTAGGTTGACGAACCGGTGGAACATGTCCAGCCCAATGATGAAATGATGATGGTCGAGCTAGTACCAGGTGACCCCGATAAGGTCACTAAGGTAGGGAAGGAGTTGCCGGACGCATTGAGGATGAGTGGTGGAGTTTTTAAGGAGTAATGTGGATGTATTTGCTTGGACAAATGGAAGACCTGGTGGGGATAGATCCAAGCATCGCCGAACATAGGCTTAATGTTAATCCATCATATAAGCGGTAAAGCAAAAGAAGAGGAACTTCGGTCTAAGAAGGATGCTATAATTAGGGCGGAGGTGCAAAAGTTGTTGAAAGCGGGCACATTAAAGAAATCCATTCCCGAATGGCTATCTAATGCAAAGATTGGTTCCGAAAACGGAGGGCGATTGGCGCATGTGTGTGGACTTTAGGGATTTGAATCGTGCTTGCCCTAAAGATTATTACCCATTGCCCCGAATTGATCGGTTGGTGGATTCGACGTCGGGATGTGAATCTGCTAGCAGCATGATGGATGCATCACGGATATCACCAGATCGGCTAGCGAGAAGAAGACCAAAAAAGGGTATGCTTTACCACCTCTTTTGGTACATTCTCGCTATGTAGTAATGCCGTTTGGATTAAAGAATGCGGGGAGCTGTTTGATACATGTTTTTATCTTAATTTTGATGATTTTATTTTATCACCAAAACAATGTTTTTAAAGGTTGTCCAAATACTCCTAAATGTTTTAAAATGATTTTAATATTTTCCTGAGTATTTTCTCAAAGTTTATTTTCGTCTAAATTGGACAACGCTTTTAATGATTTTACGTTATTGGGTTTTCACTCTCAAACGATGCTTCTAAATGTTGTCCTAATACTTCCGATCGGTTTAAAATGTTTTTACTATACTTTCGGAGTATTTCTTGAGTTTTATTTTCGACACAAATTGGACAACATTTACATCTCTCGTGTCGACCGGTCGCCCTATAGGGCAACCCATACCTGAAGATGTTTTTAGAAACAAAAAATGAGACGGAAAGAAAAAAACAAGCGGTCGGCCGGTCGACGCTCACAGGCGTCGGCCGTCGATCGGCCGCGACGGCCGCCTGATCGGCCGACACTGCAAGTGTGTTTTGAAACGAACGTTTAATCCTTGCAAAATCCATGAGGGGGGACCGGTTGGGGTGATGGTCGACCGGTCGAGGTAGACGTCGACCGTCGCCTGTGTTATTTTGCTGTACTTTTTCCAACGTCTATTTCTCGTGCGACCCGGTCGCCCTATGTTTTGACAAAGAGACAAACTTTCCTTAAATTGTGGGATTGATTTCTAACAGCTATATTCTTGATTTTAATTGTATTTTTCTCAGTAGATTTTCAATCCCCAAGAGGAGCCTATGCTTGATCAATCATCTCCTATAAATAGAGGAAGTTTTGGAGCAACCAATACAACAATTGAGATACAACACAACAAGATACACTTCAAGCAAACACTTGGTCTTTCATTGTCATTATTCTTGTTGTAAAATTGCCTAGCTTATCACTTTCACATCTTTGAGGTCTAGGCTATTCTTGATTACACTTGCACTCTATTGTATTATCAATTATCGAGTTGTAATCTTGAATTTGTGGTCGTCATTCAAACACAAGATATCCTTGTGAGTGTTCTTGTGGTAAGAACACACTTGGGTGAACTAGGTGTTAGGTGTGAGAAGATTGTGGTAATCTTCTTGTTGAGGTGTTGAAGAGTGTGGTGCTCTTCAAGGGTGAAGATTGTGGTAATCTTCACAAGGTGCGTTGAAGGAAGATTGTGGTAATCTTCAAAGGGAGATTGTGGTAATCTCCAAAGGTGGTGTTGAAGAAGAGTGTGGTGCTCTTCTTGAGGTGTTGTAAGTTGAATTTGTATTAATTTTGGTAATTAATAAAATTCTTTTTCTTTTCGAAATCCATCCCGGATATACTGGGGTGGTAGAGGATTAGGCCCTAGGTGGGTTGAACCTCTTTAAATCGACGTGTGTTGTTTACATTCCGCACCTTCATTATTGTCTTGAGCATTTGATTCGAAAAAGAGGGCGAAATTGAAAAGATGGAGATAATCTATTCACCCCCCCCTCTAGATTATCGTAGCCGCTTGGACTTACAAGTGGTATCAAAGCCAAACTCTTTGGCAAGCTCGTTTCACATCGCGAGTGAAGAGAAACGATCGACGGCTACGAACGAAGCTCAAATTTCCGGCACCTCCACCACCAAGCCACCTCGGTTTGATTCCAAAAATTTTATATTTTGGAAAGAAAGAATGGAATGCTACTTACAAAGTTGCGGGTTCGATATTTGGAACACCGTCATCAATGGAGAATCCATTCCGACAAAGAATACACCACACACCTCTAAAGAGCTCAATGATGAAGAGAAGAGAATCATCTCCTTAAATGGTAAAGCTCTTAATATTTTACATTGTTCACTTACCACCTTGGAATTTGATCATGTTGTAGGTATTCGATCGGCACATGGAGTATGGCAAAAATTAGAAGCCATCTATGGAGTATTTGCAAATGAAAGGAGTCAAACAAAAGCATCTACTTCTCAAGATCATACAAGCTCAAATCTAAGGAATAAGCCTCCTACAACTTCCAATTATGAAAAAGTTGAATATTGTTTTATGGGCATCAATGAAGAAAATGAGGTATGTCTTAAGCCCTCTACTTATGATATTGTTATTCAAAATGATTATAGTGATTTGCAAAATGATTTTGATGATCTTCAAGATGAATTCCAAAGCTTGCTTGTTAAGTATAAAAATTTGAAAAAGGAATTCAATACTTTGAAAAATGATAAGGATAGTTTATTTACTTCCTATGAATCACTATCATGTGCTCACACCACCACTCTTGATAAGGTTAGAAATCTTGAAATAAAAAATAGTACTCTTGTTGAGAATATTGATTGCATGAAAAAGGATTTATTAAAAAACCAACTTCGAGTACCAATAAAATGTCCAATATTGTTGATATTCATAATTGTGATAAAGGACTTGATCATAAGCCTAAAGTTGTTAATCATATGAAAAAGGATCAAGTCACTATGCATATTGGTCATTATGCTCTAAATTACTACTTGTTTTTATTGTGGCAAAAAGGGTCATACGGCTAATTCTTGTCGGGCTAGAAATAGCTCTAAATATTGTTGGAGACCTAAAAGTCTCAAGACTAATCTTAAAGGACCCAAACACATGAGGGTACCACAAAACAATGTGCTATTAGGTACCCGACAAAGCAAAAATCGGAGAAATTTCATGCCACCAAGAAAACATCAAATGAACGTTTCATTTGATCAAAAAGGAGAAACTACTCTCAACAAAGCCATTTCAAGAAGAGCGTATAATCAAAAATGGGAAGAACACAATCCTTGAAATGGCAAAGACATCATCAACAAGATGATTTTCAAAGAAGAAGAAACCATCAACCATGGGAAGGTAACAATCCTTGAAATGGCAAAGACATCATCAACAAGATGATTTTCAAAGAAGAAGAAACCATCAACCATGGGAAGGTAACAAACCTTGAAATGGAGTAATCAAGGAAGTCATCATCAACAAAGTGACTTCCAAATGGGAAGATATCATCATCAACAATGGGAAAGACACAACCCATGGAAACGGGCGAAATTGGTAAACCGTATCTCCCCATTTATATATGCATTTTATTTCTTTTAATTATATGCATGTTTTTTTGTGTCTTAATTGCAAAATGAATTTTCAAGTATTTATTTTTAAAATAGGTCTCTTATATATTTATGAGTTTCAATATCTTTAAAAGAGACCTTGCATGTTTTTCTAAAAACTCTTGAGCTTTTCATTAGACTTATGTGGCTTATTATCTCTTATGAAATCTTATAGCATAAGCTCTTTTTGTTATCTCATATTATTTGCCTACACTTGATTTTTCTATGAAAATGTTGTCTAAGAATTGTGTAGGATACATATTTCATACTCATTGGCTTTTACGTCATCAAGGTTCTTAAACCATTGAGGTATGTCTACTCGTATTTTTCTTTAAACTCGATATTATGCACATATCTTTCAAGATATTTCATTTTGATCCCTTAAAGTGCCCCAAATTGAACTTGCAAATATTTTCTTTTAAAAGGCACTACGTGTTTAGTCTCGATTTTATCATTTACATGTTTTCCTAAAACCCATATTTGTTGGATATAGTCCAAACTTATATTTTTGCATAGTTTTAAAACTTTTGTGGTGAAAAATCGAATTTTGGAAAACTACGGGAGAAAAAAATCACCTGGGGCGGTCACACGGGGGCGGCCGGTCGCCGCACCTCGACCGTCGACCCCTACCGCGACGGTCGCGCCAGGCCAATTTTTCAGGTTTTAAACTCTCTGTCCTCGTTTCAAAACAGACGCACCTTATTTCCCAAACCCTTATCAGCGTATTTCACCTATTTTTCTTTAAAATCTTCAATTCTTCATCATTTTCACGATTCTTGTTGCTAATCTTCTCTTTTTCACAAGAATCTTACATATATGGCACCTCCAAGAAATTCTATCGAACGAAATCCTCAAAAGAGGAGAAGGAGGCAAAGGGTGAATCTTCTTCCAATCCCCAACAAGATGATATTCTACAAAGAGACCATCAAAATCGGCTCACGAAAGAGAGATTGTCGAATTAAGAGTCAGGGGTTTCTAAATCGAGCATTCATTGGGACTCTAGTAAGTTATCACTCCTCTACGAGCCTCCATCTAGAGCTAATAGATTTCGATTTTTAAATAAACTTGCGGAGGAACATTATGAGAATATTGGATTGAATGATAAGAAAATTGCGTGCACTCGTATGGTTCGTTTTCAAGCATTTCATGATGAATTTCCGGATATTAGAGCTTACTTTGAAATTCAAGGATGGGTTTCACTTTGGGATAATCCGTGTTTGCACTATGATGACGAGCTAATAAAACTTTTCTATGCAAATATGTGGATTATTGATGCTACGATAGATAATCCTTTGGAACTTCACACATTTGTTAATGGTAGGCATTTTCATGGACATTGGCGATATTTGTGATCACTTTAACGTGCGAAATGATGGAGTAGTCAATGTGAATTGCACCCGTTGGGATGATAACATTTTTGGTGTCTCACTAGATGATGTGAAAACCTTTTTAGGAGTATATCCCGAAGTGACATACTCGGCAATGCCGCCAAATTATCGGATTATATCTATCATTTGCTCCTATTGTGTTTGTGGAAAGGAAGTAAAACTTCCAAGTAATCTCGAACTCTTTCTCACCTATAAGATTGTTCGAGGAGAAAGAGTTAATTATGGGGCAATTTTTGTATATTGCTTGTTAGAATCTAGAAAGCTTACCAAGAAGAAATATACCTTGGGAAATTTGATTTGCCGACTCTTATACTTATCGGGATACCCGGAAAATGAAATGAATACCTAAATTCGTCACAATGATTTTGATAATGCCAACATTCTACAAATGGTAAGAATGCGGCGACATTTACCACGGGTTCCTACCAAAGCCGCTAGGGGGCGTGCCCGACATCAACAACAACCTCGGGATGATTTCTTTAATGACAATGAGGTTGAAAATATTGGAAGAGGTGAGTTTGACGAACAAGGAGATGATGTGGGGATGAAGAGGAAAATGAAGAAGAAAATGTGGGAAATGAACAAGATATTAGGGAAGAAGAAAATGAGGAAGGAGATGAAGACGAGTTGGATGTTGAAGATCTAAGTATCAAAGAGAGAATGGCCAAAGTGGAAAGAGAAACATTTAGAGATGTGGCTTCTCTTAGAAAAGAGCTCCGGTCGTGAAAAAAAAATTCTAGTTTGAAGAAGTCAATTGGCAAATTGAAGAAATTCATAAAGGACCTCATACCCTGAACTTGCTTCTCCTCGGATGAGGAATGATGTTACCCCACCCCTTTACTTTCTAGCATTTTCATTAATGATGTTTTGTATTTTGATGAATTTTTGTAAAACTCATTTGTACTAATGATATTTGCTTGCTTTCTTTCTTAAAAGGGTTAATATTGCAAGTTGATAATGACTTGTGGATGATCATGATTTTTGATGGAGCATTTGATGGTAAAAATACTCTAAAGCATTGTTTGATAATTGGTATGAAGTACTTGATGGTAAAAGTGCTTCCTTTATTGCTTTGTTATGTTTAGTTGAATATGTTGGGACATTTGATTCATGTATTGTTGAAAGCATGACTTATTACTTGATGGTTGCTCTAATTTTTGGCATTTGTAATGCCTTGATCATTCTTAGCTTATCTCAATTGGGTTGAACCCTTGAGAATCTACTTTGAGCTTCTTTATTGATGTACAATTTATTGCATATGGTGCATATGATTGAGCTTTGAAATGAGGTTGATTAATGATATGAAAATTTTTGGCTTGAACCATTTACAAGGTTATATACAACCTCTTCTATTTTTCACGCACACAAGATGTTTGTTAAAATGTCGCTATGAAAATTTCAACTTCTACATGATTCTCTCGCTTCCACAAGTTTTCAATACTCATTGAGATCATGTTTTGGGAAATAAAACGAGCGTATGAACTTTTCATGATACATTTCTCCCATTTTCCTTGGTTTTTAAGCCTAAATTGCTCAAAGGTTGATAAACCATTTCTTTGGCGCACTTTGATATCTTCTATGATGTTTCTATCATCCTAACATTCTTTTTGATGATTCCAAAGGGGAGAAAGCAGGAAATTGGCTCGTTAGCTCAAAGAAGCTAATAAAAGCTTGTCATAAAAGCTATAAGCTATGGCTCATAAAAGCCATAAGTTGTGATTTATTCTTAGTCCAATTGTTGCTTGATGGACTTATATTATTGTTTAATGTTGTTTTGTGATGCGGGGAGCTTATAAGCTCTTGAACAAATTGTAAAAGCTAAAGCTTTTAGCTTATGGATTATTGCTCTTACATTATTCTTGATGTGCTTGTGGATAGGGGAGCTTGAGCTTATTTTTGAAAATATTTACTCCCTACTTGGTTGCTTTAATATTTTTGGAAATTTTGGTTGCTTCCAAACGGTCAAATGTTTTTACCGGAAAATCATTTCTAAAATTGCTCTCTTAGTTTGTGTAAAAATTGTTTTGGTTTGTAATCATCAAAAAGGGGAGATTGTTTGATACATGTTTTTATCTTAATTTTGATGATTTTATTTTATCACCAAAACAATGTTTTTAAAGTTGTCCAAATACTCCTAAATGTTTTAAAATGATTTTAATATTTTCCTGGAGTATTTTCTCAAAGTTTATTTTCGTCTAAATTGGACAACGCTTTTAATGATTTTACGTTATTGGTTTTCACTCTCAAACGATGCTTCTAAATGTTGTCCTAATACTTCCGATCGGTTTAAAATGTTTTTACTATACTTTCGGAGTATTTCTTGAGTTTTATTTTATTAACACAAATTGGACAACATTTAAATCCTCGTGGTGTCGACCTGGTCGCCTATAGGGCAACCCATACCGAAGATGTTTTTAGAAACAAAAATGAGACGGAAAGAAAAACAAGCGGTCGGCCGTCGCCGCACGGGCGTCGACCGATCCCGGTCGGCCGTGCCCAATGGCGACCGGTACACGCAAGTGTGTTTTGAAACGAACGCGTTTAATCCTTGCAAAATCCATGAGGGGGACCGGTTGGGGTGATGGTCGACCGTCGAGGTAGACGTCGACCGTCGCCCTGTGTTATTTTGCTCGTGTACTTTTTCCAACGTCTATTTAAATGCGACCGGTCGCCCTATGTTTTAATGACAAAGAGACAAACTTTCCTTAAATTGTGGGATTGATTTCTAACAGCTATATTCTTGATTTTAATTGTATTTTTAAGTAGATTTTCAATCCCCAAGAGAGTCTATGCTTGATCAATCATCTCCTATAAATAGAGGAAGTTTTGGAGCAACCAATACAACAATTGAGATACAACACAACAAGATACACTTCAAGCAAACACTTGGTCTTTCATTGTCATTATTCTTGTTGTAAAATTGCCTAGCTTATCACTTTCACATCTTTGAGGTCTAGGCTATTCTTGATTACACTTGCACTCTATTGTATTATCAATTATCGAGTTGTAATCTTGAATTTGTGGTCGTCATTCAAACACAAGATATCCTTGTGAGTGTTCTTGTGGTAAGAACACACTTGGGTGAACTAGGTGTTAGGTGTGAGAAGATTGTGGTAATCTTCTTGTTGAGGTGTTGAAGAGTGTGGTGCTCTTCAAGGGTGAAGATTGTGGTAATCTTCACAAGGTGCCGTTGAAGGAAGATTGTGGTAATCTTCAAAGGGAGATTGTGGTAATCTCAAAGGTGGTGTTGAAGAAGAGTGTGGTGCTCTTCAAGGTGTTGTAAGTTGAATTTGTATTAATTTTGGTAATTAATAAAATTCTTTTTCTTCGAAATCCATCCCGGATATCTTTGGGGTGGTAGAGGATTAGGCCCTAGGTGGGTTGAACCTCTTTAAATCGACGTGTGTTGTTTACATTCCGCACCTTCATTATTGTCTTGAGCATTTGATTCGAAAAAGAGGGCGAAATTGAAAAGATGGAGATAATCTATTCACCCCCTCTAGATTATCGTAGCCGCTTGGACTTACAGGAGCCACATATCGAGGTTGGTGGATAAGATGTTTGGGGAAGCGGCTCGGCGAACATGGAGGTGTACGTAGGCGATATGTTGGTCAAAAGTATAAAAGTCGTAGATCATGTGCATGACCTGGCCAAACGTTTGACACCCTGAGGAAGTATAGGATGAAGGCGAACCCCAAAGTGTGCCTTTGGGGTCGGTCGGGAAAGTTTAAGGGTACATGGTTACGGAGAAAGGAATAGAGGCCAACCCGAAAAAAGTCAGGGCTATTAGAGAGATGGCACCACCTCGGGATGCCAAAGATGTGCGATGTTTAACAGTCGGCTAAAGAAGATTGAATCGCTTTATTTCACGCCTTGCGAGAGAGAAGTTTGCCCTTTTTAAGGTCTTGAGGAAAGCCAAAAAGTTTGTTTGGGATGAGGAGTGCCAAAAGGCTTTCGAGGACTTGAAAAATTACTTGCGATCTATCATTGCTAACTAAGCCGTTGCACAGGGAGCCCCTATACCTCTATCTTTCGGTAGGGGAGCAAGGGGTTAGTACGGTCTTGATCGGGAGGAGAGATCGGTTCGAGGCCGATGTACTATGTCGGTAAAGTTTTGAGAACGCCGAGCTGCGATATCTTGAGATAGAGAAAGCGGGTTTGGCCTTGTGGTGATCATGAGAGACTTGGCCGTATTTCCTTTCGCATAAGGTAATCGTTCGAACTAATCTTCCGTTGAGAAATGTGATGAGTAAACCCGAGGTAGCGGGGAGGTTAGTGAAGTGGGCTATCGAAATGAGTGAGTATGATATTGGATTCGAGAACAGATCGGCCATTAAAGCTCGAGGCTTTGGCGGATTTTGTTCAAGAATCAACTAGAGATGATAGCGATGAAGGAGCTTGGGTGATTTATGTGGATGGTTCGGTAGGAGTTCGGGATGTGGTCTTGGTATTGTTTTAATCAGCCCATGAGGATCGAAAATGACTTTCTTTGTGAGGTTGGAGTTCAAGCTATCTAACAATGAGGCGAGTATGAAGCATTCATCGAGGAATGCAAATGGCCATTGAGATGGGGGTTTGTTAGGATGGTAATTTACATGGACTCTCACTCGTCCATAAACAAATTATGGGTGAGTTCGAGGTAAGGGAAGAAAGGATGAAGAGGTATGTTGAAGCATATCGAGCTTTAGAAGGAAGGGTGAAAGAAATCAAGATATGTCAAGTCCCGGGAAGAAAATGGTCGAGCGGATTTTACGCAAAATTGGCGATTCGGCATTGGAGAATCAAGCTAAACAGATCACACTTTTTGGTAGCAAAAGAAACGGCACTTTGGGTTGGAAGTCGGAGAGATTGAGGAGAAGGAGGATTGGAGGCCTCGGCTATCATAGCTTACTTAAAAGAGGGGATCTTACCAACGGTAGGCGTGAAGCGGCTCGGCAAGATTCGGGCGACGCGTTTTTGCATTATCGGAGATAAGTTATATAAGAGAGGCTTCTCATGCCTTTCTTGAGGTGTTTGAGTGGAGAAGAGGGTACATATGTGCTCAGAGAGATACATGAAGGTTGTTGTGGGAACCACATGGGAGCGAGAATTTTGATGAAAAAAGTACTTAGGGCCGGGTATTTTTGGCCTTACCTGAGAGAGGAAGCAGAAAAGTTGGTGAGAGCATGCGAAAAATGTCGATCCATGCACCTTTGGTACATCGGCGGGAGAGAACTCATGACGATGAGCTCGACATGTCCATTTGCAAAATGGGGAATTGACATCGTGGGTCCCTTTCCTCCCCCCGGTCGGAGGAAGTTCTTGATTGTGGCAATCGACTATTTTAGCAAGTGGGTGGAGGCAGAACCTCTTGCTAAGATAAATGAGGATGCAATGATGAAATTTATTTGGCAAAACATAGTGTGTCGGTATGGAGTGCCTCGGGCCTTGATATCGATAATGGGGCGCAATTGCCAAAGCGTAAAATCCAAGCTTGGTGTGAGGAAATGAAGATCAAGCAAAACTTCACTTGATGGCGCACCAGCAATGGACAAGTGGAGGTAACTAACAGATTCTTGTCCAAGGTTGAAAGCTCGGCTTGAAAAGCGGGAGGAGCATGGGTTCGAGAGCTCGGTTCAGTCTTTGTGGGCTTATCGAACTAATCCGGCCGAGGCCACCGGGAGGCTCCGTTCGGTTTGGTGTATGGCATGGATGCAGTCATACCGGCGGAGATCGGGATGGAAACACATCGAGTCCGAATTTTGATGAAAATATTAATGAGTCATTGACCCGAGAGGCATTGGATATGATAAATGAGAAAAGGAGATGGCATTTTTGCAAATGGAAAAGACGAGGAAGGATCAAAGCGACTTATGACAAGAAAGTAAAGAAAAGGGCCTTTCGGATCGGCGATTTGGTTTTAAGAAGGTCGGATGCTAGCAAAAATAAAGGGAAATTGGATGCGAATTGGGAAGGGCCACTTCGGGTAGTAAAGGTGTTGGCGGGAGGTGCGTATGAGCTAGAAGAGATTGGAGGACTAAAGCTCCCGAGGGCGTGGAACGATTCAATTTGAAGAAATATCATTCCTAGAATAGAGAAATATTTGATGTAATCAATCTACTCGTTTTGAATGAAATGATACGCCTATACTATGAGTTCGGAAAGTGGAAATGATTAAAAATGGCAAGTATTTGGAGCTCACTCAGCTAGTCTCCAAATACTTGAGGCCACGAGGCCATGCTAGGAGCTCGGCTCGAGCCGACTTCCTTTGAAGAAATCGACAAGTATTTGGAGCTCGGCTCGAGCTAGTCTCCAAATACTTGAGGCCCCGAGGCCATGCTAGGAGCTCGGCTCGAGCCGCCTTCCTTTGAAGAAGAAAGCCGACAAGTATTTGGGGCTCGGCTCGAGCTAGTCTCCAAATACTTGAGGCCACGAGGCCATGCTAGGAGCTCGGCTCGAGCCGACTTCCTTTGAAGAAAGCGACAAGTATTTGGAGCTCGGCTCGAGCTAGTCTCCAAATACTTGAGGCCACGAGGCCATGCTAGGAGCTCGGCTCGAGCCGAGCTTCCTTTGAAGAAAGCGACAAGTATTTGGAGCTCACCGAGCTAGTCTCCAAATACTTGAGGCCACGAGGCCATGCTTTAGGAGCTCGGCTCGAGCCGCCTTCCTTTGAAGAAACCGACAAGTATTTGGGGCTCATCTCGAGCTAGTCTCCAAATACTTGAGGCCACGAGGCCATGCTTTGGCTCTCGGCTCGAGCCAGCCTTCCTTTGAAGAAAGCGACAAGTATTTGGAGCTCAGCTCGAGCTAGTCTCCAAATACTTGAGGCCACGAGGCCATGCTAGGAGCTCGGCTCGAGCCAGCTTCCTTTGAAGAAACTGACAAGTATTTGGAGCTCAGCTCGAGCTAGTCTCCAAATACTTGAGGCCACGAGGCCATCTTTAGGAGCTCGGCTCGAGCCAGCTTCCTTTGAAGAAACTGACAAGTATTTGGAGCTCAGCTCGAGCTAGTCTCCAAATACTTGAGGCCACGAGGAGCACGATATGCTAATCTTTTTGAAAAAAAAAAAAAAAAAATTTACAGGAATAATAGACAAGAGATCGAGGAATGAAAGTGCGAAGAAACTTTATTGATCATTCAAGATAAATACAAGTACACGATAGAAAATTACAAGAGCATAACCGATTTCTAAGTTGTAGGGGAACATTCTCGGTATTCGGTCATCCATGGAGATGGTCACATCGTCTATGAGAGTGAGTTCAGGATCGTCATCCGGGATATCTGAACTTGACTGCAGAAGGCGAGAGGATGACCGAGCTCCAGGAGCTTGTGAAGGACCGGCCGAACCGGGAGGCGGGTGTGGAGGATAAAAGAGCGAGATAAGGACTCTATGAACTCCTCCACGGGAGCGAGGTTGAGACGCTCCGCCTCATCGAGAACACGGCCTTTGGGGTCGAGCAAGATCCTTCGGGGACCTCGGCGATCGAAGGGCTCGGTAGTGATACCGCGTTCCCGAGTTGAAGCTCGGCCTGGTCAAAAGCAAAGCCATAGTACTCCATGCGGATACAAAGAGAACTCGATAAATTCCTTGGAGCTTAGGAAGGCTTGCTTCACCCTCTCCCGAATGGCCCGAACTATGGAAGAGCCCTCGAGAGGTAAGAAACTTTGCCGACCGACTTCCACGCCTCGGCTCGGGCTTGGTCGCGTTGACATGATGCATCGGATCTGAGATCGCTCGGCTCGATCTTGAGGTCGGCATTATCGCTCGAGCCTTCACTTTGGCCTCTGAGAAGCCACCGTAGCCTTGTTGACCTCTTCCCCTTCCTTGTACCGCGATTCTCCTCTAGGAGCTTAGTCTCCCGAGCTTTCGGACGGATGACCTCCTTCTTGGAATTGTTGAGCTCGGCAATATTGGAGGGATCCGCAAAGCCAACCCGAGCTCGGAGATCGGGAGATCGGTCACGACCGTGTGCTTGACCTTTGAGTGGTTTAAGGCGAGAATGAAGTTACCGGCTCAAAGATCGCCG
This sequence comes from Rehmannia glutinosa, assembly GCA_016081115.2. Lineage (NCBI taxonomy): Eukaryota > Viridiplantae > Streptophyta > Magnoliopsida > Lamiales > Orobanchaceae > Rehmannia > Rehmannia glutinosa. The sequence continues at coordinate 87,570 of JABTTQ020001022.1, read as the reverse complement.
AAGTTTCTCCATGGCGATTCGGTCGGGTTCGGGCGGTTGCCCTGAACATATTGAACGGCAAAAGTTCCATCGGTGTTCTTCGAGGATGGAATTGCTGTGAAGAAGGTCGATTGGGTGTATGAATTGGAGTGCGAGAGAGAGAGAGAGGCGGGAGGGTGGAGTGTTCTTCGCCTCTTGGCACCTCTCCGTCTTTGCCGACAGTGGCCTCTTGGAAGGGGAGGTCGGATAGAAGGTTGAGCTCCCCGGGCCGATGAAGATCGGCCATCACCGCGGCAAATCGTGTGGTCGCCGAAGTGGAGAAGGCGACCTCCCGGGCGTGGAGCGGCAAAGATCGGATGAAGGAGGTTGTGAGCCGAGGAGCAAGGACTTGCTCCTCATCATCCAAATTCGGCGACCATCTCGTGCCATGAACATATCTCGCACAAAGAGAAAGGATTAGCCAATGAGTAAGAATAAAATAAATCAATTGCAAAAAAATCAATTACCAATGTCGCAGCGGAGGAGCCACGATGGGGCTCATTTCAAAAGTAGTCTGAGAAGAGGAGGGGTTATAAGGCGAGAGAGGTCATACTTGACTAAAGTGAGTTTATTTATTTGAGCCTGGAGGTCGGAGACCGATCTCCGGGGTTGTGTTTGCGTTGGAGTGGAAGGGTCCAGTCCAAGCAATAGGGAACCCCAAGCTCGGGGAGGAAATGAAGAAATATTTGTCCTTCCGAGAATTTGTTGGAGGAAGGATACTTGCTTAAAAGCGAGCATCACCTCGGGAGGTGATGTAGAAAAAGACCTTTGGTGTTTGAGTTCTTTATTTGGAATAGGGCAAAGAACAGGATCTAAAGTGGGCTCTATGTCTAAATACTTGGTCAAAATAATGAAGCCGGCTAGAATACGGAATGAGTTCGGGGCTAGGCGATTTAAAGGCACCGGGAGAACTCGGATACTCCAAACATGAAGGGATGGATAGGAAATCGGAGGCCGCCTCTCTATCGACCTACGAAGGATAGGGCATTAGGTGGAGGTCGGTTAGGTCGGTCTCGAGCTTTGGGAAGATAGAGTTTGAAAGAGAGGGACGGAATTTGGGCGGTTCTTTTAAGGGTTTGAAGATTGGGGACTGATAAGGTGGTCCCCTTAAAATCATGAGGATATACGAGTAAGGGACCCGAGCATGGAGCTCGGATCTCTATCGAGTCGAAATCACGACCGAATCGGAGCTAGATTGATCGCGTCCCAGTCCGATGGGCGGACACCGGTGAGGGAAAGGGGCGGAGGAACAGAGCCCGTAGTCATCGCCCACCGTTCCAAGTCGGCGACAACCGCGTCCGACGGTGTTGAGTGTGAGGAAGAGGATGCCATATTTAAAGGAAAAAGAAAAGCTGGAGAAGAAAGGTTTACTTACTGATTAGAAATAGGAGGTTGAGGGAGGAAGATGGTCTGGACCGTGAAACTTTGGGAAGCCTACCTAACCGGGAGAATACTGAGGAGAAGATGAATATTTGCTTTGGAAAGATTTGGCGGAAGAAAGAAAAATGAGAAATGGAGGAAGAGTGTGGCTTTTATAAGGGGAAAGAAGACAAAGGGGTGCCTCGATTTTCGAGGAGATGATTGGACGGTCTACGAGGCGTCAGGAAGCCGAAATGATGTCTAATCAATCAAATCCGCGTGTCAGGTACTCGAAAGGCCAAAGGGCGGCAGGAATTTGAAAAGCCAAGAGCCGGCGGGAAAGTGAAAAGCACAAACCCTAAATGTTAGGTCGGGTTGACTATTAGCAACTATGGTTGAGGTGCAAACCAATCCATAGTTGGGGGGAGGAATTGATAAGGGCAGATGATGTCCTGGCCGACCTGATAGGCCCAAGACATTGGGTCGATCGTGATGATACCTAGCATGGGACCGAAATGATGAGGCCCATAGCCTTAGGGTGGTTTGTTGTGTTAAATAATGGGTCGATCTGTGGAGGCTTCTAGCGGAGATTGGCATAAAGGCTTATTTACTTGGGCCGACCTGTCAAGGCCCAAGTTCAAATTGTTGTGGTGAGCCGACCTGTACATAGTCAGCAGTGTTGAGCCGACCTGTTGTGGGTGCCTTAAAGTTGAGCATGACTTCAAAAGAATAGGTCGGTTCGGCTATAAGATGTATAAAATGAAGATGCCTTGTAAGATTTAAAAGGTTTTGTATCGACACAAAGAGCCGACGTGTTCGAGAGATCGGAGGTCCGCAGTATTACGGGCGTAAAATTAGGGTTTTTAATGAGATCCGATCCTAATCTAATGATGACTCGACACCAAATCGTAACGGAATCCCTGGTTTTACGGAAACCCTAATCCGAGCTAAGGTATAAAAGGCCCAAGCCCAGGTTCATTCTAACCTAATTTTCATTTTTACTGTTACATTGCTTTTTCTCTCTCTAGCTTGTTTTTCTTCTCAAGTATCTTGACTTAAGCATCGGAGAGGGTACGCCGGAGCCCCTCCCCCCCCTGTGCGAGGTTTCGTGGTGGTTTTCATCTCCGGAAAGGTGATCGGCGGGAAGAGGTAATTTCGGTGTTATCAATTTGCTTTCAGAAATTGGGTGTAACCGCCATATGGGATATATTTTGAGGCGATTCGGGTTGCTTGAGCATCGTTATAGTCAAAGCCGACAATGGCATCAAGAACATGAACTGCGTCGACACTGTCCCGCATATAGGCCTGTTCATACAATGCAACACATTGAAGAAATCCCCTTTGTTAATCTCTCAAGTTCATGAGAAAGCCTAATAAAGCTATAACAGAATTATTCTTGCGCTTTTCTAAAACAAGCTAGTCGGGCGACGGGGGCTAGCGCCTGGTGGAGCCTGAGCGAGGTTAGGTGGAACCTGGTGGGATTAGGGCATTAGGCGGGGAAGAATAATGTAGACGGACAAGGAGGATCTAGCGCTGGACGGAGACTAATCGGGGATAGGCGTAGATTTTTACAACAGTGGTAACTCGACTACAACAATCGGGATGTAAAATATAAGCCTATGTTAACCTTAGACCTAGTATATTCGACAAGAATCGCCATACAGAAAAAAAAAAGGATTAATTGCAATAATACCCTTGAGGTTCAGTTTAATTCCAAAAACACTCAGCTATCTCTGAAATCTACAAATACCTCCTTGATATCTGTTACTATTTCATAAGTTGCACCTTTCGAGGGTTATCTGGTATTTGTTAAGAAAATACAAACGTCAAGAGGGTATTTGTAATACCCTAGGGGGTAATTTTTTAATTTATTCAATAATAAAAAAGGGATAATTACAAAAACACCCCTGAGGTTTTGGCTAATTACAAAAAAAATCAAACATGTTTCAAAATTACAAAAAAACCCCTCAAACTTACTTCTAACTTAAATTTAAGGGGTTAACTGTAGTATTTTTGTAAGTGTCAGGGGTGATTTTGAAATATTTTTGTTTATGAAAAGGAAAAATGTTAGACAGAGCCAACCTCAAGGGGTTTCTTGCAATTTTCAAAGAACTTTGGGTCTTTTTGTAATTAGCCCGAACCTCAGGGAGTTCTTTTGTAATTACTCCTAAAAAAAAATGCATACCCTATAGTGTCCTGCCTTGGACTAATTGGAACTACACCGGCTCGACTTGTAAGACAAACAGTTGGTTTGATTCCCACCACAGCATTGAATCCAGAAGGGCATATAATCGAACCATCAGTCTCCGTCCCCAGCGACACAGCTACCATGTTAGATGCCACGGATATCGCTGATCCACTACTCGAGCCACAGGGATCAGCAGACAGAACATAAGGATTCTGCACAGGATACTGTATGAAGTGAGAAACTAAAATTTGGACTGTGATTGATAGACAAAAGGGGTAGATGAGAGAATATTTTGACATAATTTACAAAAACTACCCCAAAGATTTAACTTAATTATTAAAAAAGGATAATTACAAAAACACCCCTGAGTTTTGGGCTATTTGCAAAAAATACCAGAAGGTTTTTGAAAATTACAAAAAAACCCTTGAGGTTTGATTGTATCTTACATTTTTCCCTTCATAAGCGAAAATCATTTCAAAAAACCCCTTGACATACTGCATCAAATTTCTAGGGGTTTTTCCTAATTTTCAATACCCTTTGGGTTTTTTTGTAATTAGCCCAAACTTGAGGGATGTTTTTGTAATTATCCCTAAAAAAGGGGAGTTTTGCGCTAATTACAAAAAAAAACAGGAGGTTTTTGAAAATTACGAAAATAAAAACCATGAAGTTTGATTCTTACATTTTTCTCTTCATAAGCGAAAAGCTTTTCTAATAAACCACGTCATTTGTAGAAATATTACATGATCCCCTTAAATTTAAGACTGCATCAAATCTCTAGGGTTTTTTTGTAATTTTCAATACCCTTTGTTTTTTTTTTTGTAATTAGCCCAAACCTCAGGGGTGTTTTTGTAATTATCCCAAACAAATGCAGTTATCCTTCAAAATGACAAGCGCACCATTGACGCAACCTAAATCTAAAGGTGTGTTTGCAACACTTTAAGGATGTGTTTGTAATTTCAAAAAAATAATTGGAGCTTCTTGTAAATATGTCATTACTGTGTTACCTTTCCTTGTCCACCTCTGGCACTCCAACCATTTGGTGCAGTTAAAGAACGAAAGCTAGCCCATTCACTCAAACTAGCTTTTCCAATAATAATAGCTCCAGCTTTTCTCAGCTTCTTAACCACACCTGCGTCTCGAGGCACGACTGATCCCAGCAACGCAAATGATCCAGCGGTAGTATTAAGCTTATCCTTAGTTGCAATGTTATCTTTGAGCAGAATGGGAATACCATGCAGCCGGGATAACGAACCATGTGGGTTAGACTTCTTTTCTCGGTCGGCTTTTTCTGCGAGATAAAGTGCATCAGGGTTCACTTCAATGATCCCTTTAAGAAGGGGGTTTAACTTTTGGATTTGGTTGAGGTAGAACTCAACAAGTTGTTTTGAGGTGAGTTTGTTTTGGTGGAAGGCTGTCTGAAAATCTTGTATTGTGGCTTCATTGAATGAAAGTGCAGTGCATGTTTTGATGTATGAATGTGGCCATCCTAATAAAATGAAGGTAAAAAAACTAAGTAAAGATAATGAGGGTTTAGCTTGTCTAGGCATAGTGTAGATAGAATTGAATTTAATTGAATTGTGCTTATGCTTCTCCAGGCAACCACAAGCTTATGCTATATATGTAAAAAGAAGTCCAATAAAAAATAAATAGTTGAAGCTATGAAGGTTGTGTCAATTGTCGCTCAAAGATCCTGGGCGATATTCCAGATAATACTTCAGACCATCAGGATAATACAAACCATCAGGATGGTACTCAAGCACGTGCAAAAAAAAAAAAAAAACACGTGACAATGTCATACGAAAATCATCTAGAAATAAACGTCATCATTTAGATTGCGATTTTAAGTTATTTTTGTTGTTTTTTATGGGGTACTCTTTTTCCTAACAAAGGTTTTTCCCACTGGGTTATAGTTTGATAGGTTTTAACTTTTAACGAGATCCCTACTTGATAGCTAGTTGCTTGGCATGAAGTTAGCAAGACTACATTTTTCTTTTTAATAATATTTCGCATCAGCTGGCATCTTATTAGGAGGGAAAGAGAACCACGAGCTTGTAGCTTACGTAGTATCGCTTACCCTTTATAAATTATAAAAAGTGTTGACCAGAGTTCGAAATTCGTATCATTATGTTACTTTGAAATTTATCCCCTACTCTCCAACCATTACTCTCAACTTATTAAAAAAATTAGGAGGGAAAGAGGATTATCAAGTACTTGTGTAATTGGGAATAATTTGAAAAGTTTAATTTTGGATTTACTATTTGTATCCAAGTATTGAGTAATAAGTAATAACTCCAAGATCCTATATAACCAAGTCAAATTGAATGTTTGGAAATGACAAATACCAGAATTGCAAGAAGTGTGACCATTTCTGCATGCCTGCCTACTAATGCTATTTCTGAACTAAAATGACATGGACTTGTCTATTTAAAGGCTTATAGCAGGCCTGTAATATTTTTCAGTTAAGAACTTAAGTAATAAAAACAAGGACTAAATCTAGCCAAAACAGACAGTTTGGAAGGCAAGAGACCAAAATACAAGAAAAAAATATTAAATAGGATAATTACCAAAACACCCCTGATGTTTGGGCTAATTACTAAATAACCCAGATTCTTTTTTCTTCTCATCGGAGATGTTTCAAAATTACAAAAAACCCCATCATGTTTGATTATGTGTTAAATTTAAGGGGCTAACTGTAGTATTTTTATAAATATCAGCAGGTTTTGATATGTTTTTTGCATAAGAAGGGGGAAATGTATGACATAATCAAATCTCAAGGTTTTTTTTTGTAATTTTCAAAAATCTCTGGTTTTTTTTTGTAATTAGCCCAAACCTCAGGGGTGTTTTTGTAATTATCCCTATTAAATATTTATCAAAGGCGGCCTCCGAGCCTTTGTAGCTTTTTCAAAGGCGTATGAAATTTCAATCAGCTTTGGCTCACAGCCCTTTAATCCTCCAAAACAGATCCCAAATGGCATCCCATCATTCTCATAGCCGGCCGGCACAGTTATTGCTGGATACCCTCCGATTGCAAAAACGGGACAAGCACGCGAACCAGGAGTCACCATTGCATCTAATTTATGATCCTTCATCAATTTCTCGAATCCATTCTTGGAAAGATTGTCCAGCTTTTCTAGTATGGCCTTCTCGTGCTCACCTAGTCCGTCTGTCCTTTCAGCTGCTACGAAAGTTTGCTGATCGTACTCTGTTAGCTTTTCCTGTTAGTGCATTAGAGATGTTATAGTTATTGCCTTGCAAGAGATTTGAACATCATAATTGAAAGGGATAATTACAAAAACCTCCCTGAGGTTCAGGCTAATTACAAAAAAAAAAACCCTTAAGATTGATTCTGTTTTACATTTTCCCGCTTCATAAACAAAAACATTTTAAAACTGCCTTGATAGTTATGGAAATATTACAATTACCCCCTTAAATTTAAGATTGAAGTAAACTTGATGGAGCTTTTGTAATTTTGAAACATCTACGGATTTTTTTGTAATTAGTCCAAACCTTAGGGTTTTTTTTGTGATTATCCCTAATTGAAAATCCGAGGTTGATTTGAATGTAGTACCATATACTTGATTGATCAACATCACAAAATTAAAATTAGTTCTTCATCTTGACTAAGTTTATATGGAGATATAATCTGAGTTCAAGCTATCAATAAAGACTAGGGATAATTACAAAAATTACCACTGAGGTTTAGGTAAATTACAAAAAAACCTCTTGAGGTTTGATAATGTGTTACAATTTTCCCTTTATAAGCAAAAAGCCATTTCCAAAACCCCCTGATATTTATTAATAATACAGTTATCCCATTAAATTTAGGGATAATTACAAAAACACCCCTAAGGTTTGGGCTAATTACAAAAAAACCCAGAGTTCTTTGAATATTATAATAAATCCCTTGAGTTTTGATTTCATCTTACATTTTTCCGGTAATTTTCGAAAACATTTCAAAAAAACCCTGAAATTTACAAAACTATTACAATTAACAACAACAACAATAAACTAAGCCTTAATCCCTACGTGGGGTCGGCTATACGGATCATATTGCACCATCGTTTTTTCGGTCATAAGCCATATTTTCATTTATTTCTATGTATAACATGTCTTGTTTAATAGCTTCTTTCCAAGTCTTTTTAGGCCTACCTCTACCTCTACCTCTTTTGATTTGTGTTAGTGATTCTCTGCCTTTTATTTAAACCTCGCACAGCTAAATTCAATTCAAACGGCAAGAAAATACGAACAAGACATATATCATATCCAAAAGAGCAGATAAGTGAATTAAGAATTTTACAACTAGAAGTGGATATACATACCAACTCCACGTTGCTCTCATTGAAGGCAATAACATCTGCCAAAGAACGAACGGGCGAATCTTCCAACTCTTTCAGGTAAACATTTATAGATGTCTTGAAATCAGCCATCATAATTGAAATTTCACCACTGTGATTGGGTTCAAGAATCGTGTCTATATGATCTATCTTCAAATCGTCTATTACTTCTGCACCTCTCTGCCTACGGTTACAAAAGAACGTTGCTGGTTAAGAGAATAAAAAAGAGAAAACTATAAAAACTACCCCTAAGGTTTAGCCTAATTATAAAAAGCTCCACTTATCTTTCAAAATTACAAATACTCCCTTAAAATCTTACAACCCCGCCCCCTGAAGTTTGTATATACCTAACAAAAACTCTCTCTTGAGAGGGTGCAATTTGACAAATAGAAACAAATGCTAAGGGTACATTTGTAATTTAAAAGATGTCTTTTTTTTTGTAATTAGGTTAAATTTTGGGGTAGTTTTTGTAATTAACCCTTTTCTACCTAATTACAAAAAGTACCATGAGGTTTGACCTAATTATAACAAAACCAACTAACTTCCAAAATTACAAAAAATAACCGAGATTTTATTTTGTCTAACATTTACCCTTTTATAAGCAAAAATATAATAAAATCCCCATTAATATTTATAAAGATATTACACTTTCCCCTTAATTTTAACTGTAAATCAAACTTCAAACTTCAGGGGTATTATTTTTATAATTTTGAAAGTTAGTTGGGTTCTTTTGTGATTAGCTCAAACCTCAACGAACTTTTGTAATTATCCCTGCATTTTGTGGTTAACCAGAATACTACATTAAATTAAGGGATAATTACAAAAACACCTTTAAGGTTTGAGCTAATTACAAAAAAACCATAGTTCTTTGAAAATTTTGAAAATTACAAAAAGAAAACCTTGAGGTTTGATTCCGTCTTTACATTTTCCCGGTGATTTTCAAAAATATTTCAGAAGAAACCTTCACATTTACAAAAATATTACAGCTACCCCCATAAATTTAAGACAAAATGAAACCTAAGGTTTTTTTGTAACTTTGAAACATCACTACGTTTTTTTCGTAATTAACCCAAACCTCAGGGGTGTTATTGTAATTATCCCTTAAATTGAGCAAAATAAAATTCAGAGGTGAGATGTGCTAATTAAATACCTGAATGTATCTAAATGAAGCTCAAACGCTGCAAATTCAGCAGTATCCTGCATTTTATCCACAAAGGGATGTCTAACAATACCAAGCCTCTTCCCATTCAAACCATTTTCATTAAGAAACTGTTTATATCCACCTTCAGGTATAAACTTAGCCGCCTCGCTCGTTGCCTCATCGCTTGGATCCAAACCCGCAATCACATCGAGCACATAAACCGCATCCGATACCGTCCTGCATATGGGTCTGCCAATCATTCAAACAAAATTTCAACATATTAGAGACTTCATTAATTAACGGACAATTACAAAATGTATCCTGAGGTTTGACCTAATTACAAAAAAACCCAGCTAATTTTAAAACTTACAAAATGTACCCCTGAGGCTTGATTTAGTGTAAAAATTAAGGGGTAATCTGCAATGATTTTACAAATATGAAGAGGATTTTGAAATATATTTCAAACCTCAGGGTATTTTTGTAAGTTTTAAAGTTAGCTGGATTTTTTGTAATTATGTCAAATCTCAGGGGTATTTTTGTAATTATCCCTTAATTAACGGACAGTTAAACGAGTTATTGATGAAGTAGACCACTGAAAAACAAACCAAGCTACTCAATTCTTGATTCGAGATCGATCGTTAAAAGCTCGATTCGTTAGCATAACAAACTAAGCTTGAATATATTTTTCAGTTCGATAAAATATAAAGCTCGGCTCGAGCTCGATTGGATTAGTAAAAAAGAAAAAAGGGATAATTACAAAAATACCCTGAGGTTTGGGCTAATTACAAAAAAAAACCTTGGGTTTGATTAAATTTTACATTTTTCCCGTTAATATTCAAAAATATTTCAAAACCTTCTCCGACATTTACAAAAATATTAAAATTATCCCCTTAAATTTAAGACAAAACAAAACCCTGAAGGGATTTTTTATAATTTTGAAACATCTCTGTTTTTTTTTTTGTAATTAACCCAAACCACATGGGGGTTTTGTAATTATCCCTAAAAAGAATAAAATATTTGTAAAAATATGAAGCTACTCGAGCTCGATTTGTGCTCGCTCGATTAAAATTCGTTCGAACTCGATTCGATTAACAATCAAACCAAACTCAAACACAATTTTTGAAGCTCAATTAAAATTCACACAAGCTCGAACAACACTATGTTCGGCTCGACTCTACTCATTTATACCCAAGTACCAAGAATTACCCAATTGTGTCCCAGCGGGGTCATCGGTATAACCCGGCTCGGCTCGTGAGGCCTACGGTTGGTTTGATTCCCACAACTGAGTTATGATCTGAAGGGCAGATGATGGAGCTGTGAGTCTCTGATCCTAATGCAACACACGCCATGTTTGCCGCTACTGATATTGCAGATCCACTGCTTGATCCACATGGTGTTCCTGAGGATAAATATGGATTCTGCAAAAATTGTTGAAATTAATAATACCGGCTATTAGATGAAAATAGATCATTTTTATTAGGAGTAATTACAAAGGCACCCCTGAGATTTAGCTAATTACCAAAAAAAAACTCCAGAATTGTTTCAAAATTACAAAAAAAAACTCCTCCGGTTTCATTATATTTTAAATTTAAGAGGATGACTGTAGTACTTTTATAAATGTCATGAAAGTTTTTTGAAATATTTTTTTGCAATTTCCAAAAACTTATGTTTTTTTTTGTAATAACCCAAACCTCTAGGGTTTTTTGTAATTTCCCCATTTGTATTTTATTTTTTAAAATCGATCACTTAAAACTAAGGCTGAAAAACGAATCAAACTACTCGATATTTGATTCGAGATCAATCGTTAAAAACTTGTTTGAGCTCGGTTCGTTAATATAACGAACCAAGCTTTAACACATTTTTCCGTTCGATAAGATATAAAGCTCGGCTCGAACTCGACTCGATTAGTAAAAATTGAATAAAATATGTGTAAAAATATCAAGTTACTCGAGCTCGATTCGTATTCGGCTCGACTAAAGCTCGTTTGAACTCGATTCGATTAATAATCAAATCAAACTCAAACACAATTTTTAAAGTTCGATTAAAATTCAATCAAGCTTGAACATTGCTATGTTCAGCTCGACTCGACTCATTTACGCCCCTACTTAAAACTGATTACAAAGAAATAAATTGTAAGATCTACAAAATCTACACATATCTAAAACATAAACAATCTAAATGATCCAATAAAAGTTGAAAATGGATCAATTTGTAGCATATGGATTTAAACCACGATGGATATTTTTCTTTTTTTTTTGAGATGATTACAAAAAACCTTTTGAAGTTTGGGCTAATTACAAAAAAATCTATAAACGTTTTAAAACTATAAATAAATCCTTCAGATTTGATTATATCTTCAATTTAAGGGATTAATTGTAAAATTTCAATATATAATTTTTTTCTTATGAATTAGAAAATATAAGATGAAATCAAATCTTAAGATTTTTTTTTATATTTTTCAAAAACCATTGGAGTTTTTTGTAATTAGCACATTGGGTGTTTTTTGTAATTATTCCTTTGTAAAATATATACTCGTATTTATTTCCTATCCATCACATTCAATGAGGCTTAAATAATTGGTACAAATTTTGCTGAAAACCAAAAATGAAATAAAAATTAGGGTTAATTACAAAAAAATACCTTGACGGTTTGACCTAATTACAAAAAACCCAGCTAGCTAGCTTTCAAAATTATAAAAGATACCCCAGGTTTTATTTTATCTAACATTTAAACCCTTCATAAGCAAAAAAAACATTTCAAAATCCCCTTTCATATTTATAGAAATATTGCAATTTACCCCACTCAGAGTACTTTTTGTAATATTAGAAGTTAGCTGGATTTTTCTAAATTAGGTCAAATTTCAGGGGTACTTTTTGTAATTATTCCTAAAAATTAGGAACAAACCACTCCTTGTCCGGCGCGAGCACACCATCCATTAGGAACACCACTAAGCGACCGAAACTTGTACCATTCACTTAAACTGGTTTTCCCCAAAACAATGGCGCCGGCTTTCCTGAGCCGAGCCACCACCCCGGCGTCGCGGCTCACCTTCGATCCAAGCAGCGCGTACGATCCGGCCGTCGTGTTCAGCTTGTCGTTGGTCCCAATCGTGTCCTTCAGGAGCACCGGAATACCGTGCAGCTCACCCAATTCCACCAATCGGCTTCCGATTCTACTTCTCTCCTTTTCCCTGTCGGATTGATCTGCTAGTTGCTGAGCGTCGGGGTTCACTTCTATGACTCCGCGAAGCACCGGATTCAGGCTCTCGATCTGGTGCAGGTAGAAATCAACTAGCTGTCTTGCGGTGAGTTTGCCTTCTGCGAAAGCGTGTTGAATTTCTTGTATGGTGGCTTCTTCTATTGTAAAATCTAACTCTGTTTCCATGGTTAGGGTTTTTGGTGTACTAATTTTTGTGTATTGATTTACGTCCGTTGGGAAACCTCGTTTATGTAAATTTTGATTTCTAAGAGCTTCCCAAATGTCGATGCTGTTTTCTTTTCTCCATTAAGCGACAAACCATGTGATGTGAAAAAGAATTTTTATTTCTTTATGTTTTCTTCATATAATAACTTATATTTGTTTCTCCTTTTCAGTTTCAAGATCTGAAATCTTGAATGGCGGAACAAGAAATCTGTCTAAACTTCCAAGTTCAGAATCGAAATACAAGCAATTTTTTTTTCAAAAAAATTGTCGCAGAGTGAAAAAGATAAAACAGTTTGGAATTACAGGAATGGGAAAAAAATCCTTTGTCTAGTTAACGTGGAAACAGGACAATTTGAATGCATGCATTGAGAAAATTCTTCCAAATGCATTACATATAAGTTTAAGTCAATTTCCTCAAAAAAAAAAAAAAAAAAGTTTAAGTCAATTTATTTTCATAGATTTTTATGCTTGGGTTTTGATTTGGGTGAATAAATCAAATGTACTTTGGGTCGCGAAGTTTGATACGAGCCTAGTTACTTAATTCGACCTGTAAAAGAACGATAGAGTTAGACTAGTTAGGTGGACTTAGTAAGGTCGTTAGGAATTAAAGAGCGAGGTCAATAAGAAATTTCGAGATACCTGTATGGATCAAACAGTGCAGTATTTATAGGTTTTGACCTTGGTAGGTCGTACGTACTACCTCCACGTGTTGAGATCGCCCAGACTTTCTTATCACATCTCGGATTAAATCAAAGGTAGAAACTTGTGGAGCGACCCAGGTCATCGGTCGGTTCGGATCAAGTCGTGACCCGAATAGATAACACGCGGATCTTGGGGCACATTTGTCATTCAACTAATAGAAAACTATTCATACTAGAATTGTCAAAAATCTTGTTAAAAAAGATAGGGATAATTACAAAAACTCCCTGAGGTTTGGGCCAATTACAAAAAAACTAGAGATTTTTGAAAATCACAAAGAGCCCCTGAGGTTTGATTAGTCTTACATTTTTTCCCTTCATAAGCAAACACATTTCAAAATCACCCTGATATTTCTAAAAATTACAGATACCCCCTTAAATTTAACATATAATCAAACTTGAGGGGGCTTTTTGTAAATTTGAAATATCTCTGGGTTTTTCTGTAATTAGTCCAAACCTCAGGGGGTCTTTTGTAATTATCCCAAAAAGATATTACACTTTGGAATTACAAGAATGTGGGAAAATGCCTTTCAATGCATGCACTGAGAAAATCTACACTCCGCCGCTACTTCTAAATGCGTTACATATATAAGTTAAGTCAAATGATTCGAAAGAAGGTGGCTTTCGGACAAGGGTAGCTTGTTCGAATGCATAAGCAATCTCGATTAACGTAGGTTCTGCTCCTTTTAGTCCACCAAAACAAATGCCGAAAGGCATGCCATCCGAGTCGTAGCCAGCTGGAACTGTGATCGCTGGAAACCCTCCGATTGCCAGCACAGTCGATGCATCAGAACCCAACGTCACCATTGCATCCAGCTCGTTTTCTAACATCAACTTCTCAAACCCATCTCGTGTCAGTTTTTCCATCGTCTCAACAGCTTGTTTCTCTTCCTTTCCGATCCCGTTTGTTGAATCTGCAGCAACGAGAATTTCCTGACCGAATTCCTGACTTCTTTCCTGCAATAACCACTTTCTAGTTTGAAAGGAGTACTTGATGCAAAAACTCAACTACAACAACAACAAACTAAGCCTTAATCCCACTTCGTGGGGTCGGCTATACGGATCATATCGCGCTCGGTGTTTGTATTTTCTTTACAAATACCCCTACTGAGGGTACAATTTGCAAATATAAATAAATGTCAGGGATAATTACAGAAATTCACATGAGATCGGGCTAATTACAAAAAAAATCCACAGATGTTTCTATAACTGTAAGGGAGGTTTTGAAATTTTTTTACTTATAAAGGGGAAAATATAAGGTGGAATCAAATTTCAAGGGTTTTTTTGCAGTTTTCAAAAATCTCTATATCTTTTTGTATTTAGCGCGAACCTCAGGGTTCTTTTTGTAGTTATCCCTAAATATCAAGGGTATTTGTAATTTTAAAACATATATATACCTGAGTCTTTTAGTAATTAGACTATGTCTCAAGAGTATTTTTGTAATTAACCAAAAGAAACTAACAAATGATAGCACAAACCACAAAAATAACATCAATTTGAAGAGGACTAACCAAATTAGGATTGTTCTGGTTGAAGATTATGATGTCGGATAATGACCTCACTGGAGAAACGGTTAATTCTTTCAGATAGTCGTTTAGGGTAAGCTTGAACTCAGCCATCAAAGCTAACGCCTCACCACATTGTAAAGGATTCATTATGACATCAATGTTCGGTATTTCTAAATTATCGAGTATGGTTGCACCTTTCTCCCTTGAAATGCAAAAAAACCACCTGATCTGTTACTTAATGGAACAGATTTCGAAATTTTAATTTGATCGACCAGAAGCTCTTGGCTACATTAAAATTTAGGGTAATTACAAAAACACCCCTGAGGTTCGGGCTAATTACAAAAAAACCCATAGTTCTTTGAAAATTACAAAAAAACCCTTGAGGTTTGTCTTATATTTTTTCCCGGTGATTTTCGAAAATGTTTCAAAAAAAAAAACCCTAACATTTACAAAATATTTCAGTTATAAGACAAAACGAAACTTGAATGGGTTTTTTGTAATTTTGAAACATGTCTGGGTTTTTTTGTAATTAGCCCAAACCTTAGGGGTGTTTTTGCAATTATCCCTTAAATTTTACCTCAGTGTTTGAAGATGAGCGTCGAAAATTGGAGTTCTTGAAGATATGTTTCCAAGGGCCAGGAATGGGTTTTTCACCACACCCAATCTCTTTCCCTTGAGCCCATCTTCATTGAGAAACTGTGTGTAGCCACCCTGAGGAATGAACTTGGCTGCTGCCTTTGTTGCTTCGAATCTCTTGGATCATAACCCACGATCGAATCCAGCACATAAACAGCATCAGAAACTGTTCTGCATATGGGCCTGAATTACAAAAATACCCTTGAGGTTTAGTCTAATAACAAAAAAAACTCAACTATCTTTCAAAATTACAAATGCCCCCTTGACACTTATTAAAGATACGGTTATTTACATAAACTACCAATGAGTTTAGCGTAACAACAACAACAAAACCAGCTAGTTTTGTATTTACCATATAAAAGTGCACCATCAAGAAGGGCCAAGGTGAAGGGGCTATTTGTAAGGTAAAATACAAACATCAAGGGGTTATTTGTAATTTAAACATATAAGTGGGCCTTTATGAATTAGACTAAACCTCATGGATAGTTTTTGTAATTCACCAAGAACTTAAAGAAATATAAACCTCAAATGGGTGTTTTTTGTACCTTAAGGTTTTTTTTTTGTAATTAGGCTAAACCTCGAGGGTATTTTTGACATTTATTAAAGATACAGTTATTTACCCATGAGTTTAGCGTAACAACAAAAAAAGACCCAGTTATCTTTGAAAATTACAAGTAACCCCTTGAGGTTTGTATTTACCATACAAAAGTGCACCATCAAGAAGGGCCAAGGTGAAGGGGCTATTTTAAGGTAAAATACAAACCTCAAGGTGTTATTTGTAATTTAAAAATATAAGTGGGCCTTTTTGTAATTAGACTAAACCTCAGGGATAGTTTTTGTAATCCACCAAGAATATAAAGAAATACAAACCTCAAATGGGAGTTTTTTGTAATTAGGCTAAAACTCGGGGTAGTTTTTCTAATTTAATCCAAATAATGAGCTTAAATACCTCATGCACCACAAAAACTCATCAGATCACTTAAACAACATGACAACGACCATACTAATAAGGAGCACCAAAAATGTCATATGCCGTTCCAGCATCAAGATTGGGAGTAAAGTACAATGCTCCACAATGCAAAGTAGATGTTTGCAAATGTAAATTACCCAACAGTGTCCTGGCGAGGTGAAAGGGGATAACACCAGCTCGACTAGTGAGTCCAACAGTGGGCTTGAGAGCTACAACCGAATTATGATCACCAGGGCAGATGAGTGATCCATCGGTCTCAGTCCCTAACGATACCATGACCATGTTTGCTGCTACTGATATTGCTGATCCACTGCTTGAACCACATGGATTTCCACCTTTCACATAAGGATTCTGGATTTAGTCACAAGAAAGAACAACAAATTATATGACGGAATGGATTAGGCCTCAACCATAATGCCTAATCTTAATAAGTAAATGATCCTAATGGGTTTAATTGCTCATATTTCTATAAAATTCAAATTAACCTGGCTACTATAGGGAGGATTCTTGTTCAAAATTCAAATGCACTCTCTTTCGATCCTGGAACTTCGGATCAGATGCAGATTTTGTTTATTTAAACATCGTCTTTTATTTAATTTATAGAAGTATATTTCTATCAGAGTCAAGCAGAAGGTGCACGGTAGAGTATGAAATTGTTTTCTTGAGTCCTAGTGAGGCAATTCTATTTAGAAATACCAAATGTAAGTTCATACAACTGGTAATTGATAGATTGATGAAAGCAGATAAAAAAGGGCAAATAAAGGTAACACATGCTTCAACTTTTAATTATTTTCATTCATCAAATGACATTGTAGCGATGTTACTTAGGGCTGGCAATTTTTAACACGATACGATAGCACGACACGAAAACGATACGAAAATAGCGGGTTAGTGTTCGTGTTGTGTCCTTATTTTTACGTGTCAACACGATAAGGACACAAAAATTTCATGTCGTGTTCGTGTTTTTACGTGTAAACATAATAAGAACACGAACACGATAGTGATACGATAATGACACGACCACGAACACAATAAAGACACATTTACGTTAGTAACACGATAATGACCACGACATGAACACGGTAATGAATTGTTTATCTATTCTTGACGACGATAACCTAATATTTTGTATGTGTGTATCGTGTATTGTCGTGTAATACTCTGTAATATCGTGTAATTTGTTATCGTGTATTAACATATAAATCATTTTCTTTTTGTTTCGACTTATCGTGTCACTATCGTGTCGTATCGACACGAAAATTTGTGTATTCGTATTCGTGTATGGGAGCGATTCTTATCGTGTCGTGTTCGTGTGTGTCCTTATCGTGTCGTATCGTTATTATATCGACACAAAACACGCGACACGATAACACAATTTGACACCATTTAAATTGTTACTCGGGCAAAACACTATAATTTGAAAAGCGAAGAAAGTAACTAACCATCCCTGTCCAACTCTGGCGCACCACCCATCCGGAATACCCCACGATCGAAAGTGGTACCACTCGCTCATACTCGCCTTCCCCAAAATCACCGCCCCCGCATTTCTCAGCCGATCCACCACCCCGGCGTCGCGTGGAGCCACCGCCCCCAGCAGCGCGTCTGACCCACCCGTAGTATTGAGCTGGTCCTTGGTAGCAATGCTGTCCTTGAGGAGCACCGGAACACCGTGGAGAAACGGACGGCGGCCATTATCTCCCCGCATCTCAAAATCAGCCCTATCCGCTTGATCCGCCGCGTCCGGATTCACTTCGATTACGCTGCGAAGCACCGGTTTAGGGTTCGATGCGGCTCAAGTAGTAGTCAACGAGTTGGCGGGAGGTGAGCTTCTTTTCGGTAAATGCGCGTTGTACGTCCTTGATTGTCGCTTCTTCGATCGTGAAATCGTGGCCGTTGATCTTGAATAGGGGCCTGAGAGAAGAAGTAGAAGAATGGTGAGGGGTTGGGGGAGGAGAGATGGCGGTTCACATCTGGTTACTGCCATGGAGCTTTGTTTTCTGCATTATATCTTCTGTAATTGTGTTGAAGCAAGTAGAAGTCACAGGCTGCGATATAGCATGTAGTATAAACATTCAATTTGACGACATCTTCGAATCCATGATTAAGCCTCTCTCTGGATAAAACACTTTACATTTCCCTTGGTGAAACAACACAGTGAGCCCTTTTTCTTGCAATTGTCCAATGCTCAACAAGTTATTTTTTAGCTCTGGAACATAAAATACTCTTGTGATTGTAATACCGAGTCTCTCACTACTCACCTGGCCAATATAGTACATTCATTACATATGATTGATGCAGTAGTTGCATTGATATTAATATCGTACGATTCATTTTAATTTATAGGTCATGAATATTTTGTAGACTTTCAAAGTTCTCAAATAGTGTTAGTTGTTGAGCCTCTAATTTAAGTCGTTGATTATTCATTGACATAGAAAAATCTAGGTGTCAAACTATTAGATATCATCACATTACACGTGGTCAATTTAGAGATGAGTGTCATCAACGTATTTATCGGGCAAGATATAAATATGTATTTATATAAATAATTAGAAAACAAAATGAGAATGATACTGGCGATAATGTAAAAGGAAGATAACATAATTGATAATTATAAATAAATACATACAAAGAATTTATTATATATATATATCATTAATAACAATATGTATATATATCCATAGATTAATGTATCTGCTATATATATGCATATATACGTGATTAACTAGTATGTGAGAATATGGTCACCCTAATAAAATATAATTAATTAGATTGGCTAGTTAGTGTGTGATAATACAATATAAATTATATAATATATATGCATAGGTAATGAGGTTGGGCTAATTAAAAAAAAATCCACAGATGTTTCTATAACTGTAAGGGAGGTTTTGAAATTTTTTTACTTATAAAGGGGAAAATATAAGGTGGAATCAAATTTCAAGGTTTTTTTTTGCAGTTTTCAAAAATCTCTATATCTTTTTGTATTTAGCTCGAACCTCAGGGTTCTTTTTGTAGTTATCCTAATATCAAGGGTATTTGTAATTTTAAAACATATATATACCTGAGTCTTTTAGTAATTAGACTATGTCTCAAGAGTATTTTTGTAATTAACCAAAAGAAACTAACAAATGATAGCACGAACCACAAAAATAACATCAATTTGAAGAGGACTAACCAAATTAGGATTGTTCTGGTTGAAGATTATGATGTCGGATAATGACCTCACTGGAGAAACGGTTAATTCTTTCAGATAGTCGTTTAGGGTAAGCTTGAACTCGGCCATCAAAGCTAACGCCTCACCACATTGTAAAGGATTCAAGATGACATCAATGTTCGGTATTTCTAAATTATCGAGTATGGTTGCACCTTTCTCCCTTGAAAATGCAAAAAAACACCTAATCTGTTACTTAATGGAACAGATTTTGAAATTTTAATTTGATCGACCAGAAGCTCTTGGCTACATTAAAATTTAAGAGGTTTGGGCCAATTACAAAAAAACCTAGAGATTTTTCAAAATTGCAAAAATTACATCTTCCCCTTCATAAGCAGAAAACTTTTCAAAAATCCCCTTTATATTTGTACAAAATATTACAGTTGACAAGTTGACAAAATCAAACCTGCTTTTTGTAATTTTGAAACAACTCTGGATTTTTTTGTAATTAGCCCAAACCTTAGGGTGTTTTTGTAATTATCCCTTACAATTTACCTGAGTGTTTGAAGATGGGCGTCGAAAATTGCAGTTCTTGAAGATATGTTTCCAAGGGCCAGGAATGGATTTTTACCACACCCAGTCTCTTTCCATTGAGCCCATCTTCATTGAGAAACTGTGTGTAGCCACCCTGAGGAATGAACTTGGCTGCTGCCTTTGTTGCTTCCGAGTCTCTTGGATCATAGCCCACGATCGAATCCAGCACATAAACAGCATCAGAAACTGTTCTGCATATGGGCCTGAATTACAAAATATACCCTTGAGGTTTAGTCTAATAACAAAAAAACTCAACTATCTTTCAAAATTACAAATGCCCCCTTGACACTTATTAAAGATACGGTTATTTACAGAAACTACCCATGAGTTTAGCGTAACAACAAAAAAAAACCAGCTAGTTTTTTATTTACCATATAAAAGTGCACCATCAAGAATGGCCAAGGCGAAGGTGCTGTTTGTAAGATTAAATACAAACATCAAGGGGTTATTTGTAATTTAATAATATAAGTGGGTCTTTATGTAATTAGACTAAACCTCAGGGATAATTTTGTAATTCACCACGAACTTAAAGAAATACAAACCTCAAATGGGTATTTTTTTGTACCTAAGGTTTTCTTTTGTAATTAGGCTAAAACTCGAGGGTATTTTTTTCTAATTTAATCCAAATAATGAGCTTAAATACCTCATGCACCACAAAAACTCATCAGATCACTTGAACAATATGACAACGACCATACTCATAAGGAACACCAAAAATGTCATATGCCGTTCCAGCATCAAGATTGGGAGTAACAAGAGACAAGTCACGAAATTTACAATGTTCCACAATGCAAAGTAGATGTTTGCAAATGTAAATTACCCAACAGTATCCTGGCGAGGTGAAAGGGGAGAACGCCAGCTCGACTAGTGAGTCCAACAGTAGGCTTGAGAGCTACAACCGAATTATGATCACCAGGGCAGATGAGTGATCCATCGGTCTCAGTCCCTAACGATACCATGACCATGTTTGCTGCTACTGATATTGCTGATCCACTGCTTGAACCACATGGATTTCCACCTTTCACATAAGGATTCTGGATTTAGTCACAAGAAAGAACAACAAATTATATGACAGAATGGATTAGGCCTCAACCATAATGCCTAATTGCCTAATCTTAATAAGTAAATGATCCTAATGGGTTTCTTGTTCAAATCAACCTGGCTACTATAGGGAGGATTCTTGTTCAAAACTCAAATGCAATTCTCTTTCGATCCTGCAACTTCGGATCAGCTGCAGATTTTGTTTATCTAAACAACATCTTTTTATTTAATTTATATAAGTATGTTTCTATCAGAGTCAAGCAGAAGGTGCATGGTAGAGTATGAAATTATTTTCTTGAGTTACAGTGAAGCAATTCTATTTAGAAATTACCAAAACACGAACAGAAAATGTAAGTTTATACAACTGGCAATTGATAGATTGATGAAAGCAGATAAAAAGGTCAAATAAAGGTAACATATTGTAACGGCCCATTTTTATTGAAGTGCATTTTTAGCGTTACTAAAATTTTAAGTAAATGCGTATATATTTTTTTTTAAATAAATAGATAAATGAAAAGTTTAGCGGAAGCGTAATGAGGAAACCTTAAGTCTTAAGAAATAATTTTAGAGTATTTGCCAAAAATTAAAAATCCAATTAAAAATACTTTGAAACAAATTAAAAAAATGTACATCACAATTGTTCAAAAAATTTAAAATAAATTCATAGTTCTTGAAATTCAAACAATTAAAAGTGAAATCATCGGCTATTCCCCACATCTGCAACGCATCCGTCCATATGATCGAAAAGAATTTGAATTTAGGGGTGAGTAATCACATACTCGAGGGGATAAAGATTGTCCAAGCTAAATACGAAAAGTGCACAATTACATAAATTAACACATAACCTTTCCCGTTGGCATAAGCCGAATAATACATAACCTTTCCGTTGGCATAAGCCGATAGCACATAACCTTTCCGTGAGGCACGAATGCCATATTCTCCTTTCCCGTGGCACGAATGCCATATTTTTCCTTTCGTGTACGTGGCCAAAAATTTTCCTTTCCTGTACGTGGCCAAAAATGAGATAATTATTTTTAACCACCTCAACTTTACCCCTTTTTACACTTCACAACCTAGACTTTTATTTTTAACCTTTTGCATCCCGAACTACGAAAATAATTACTCTTTGCAACTATTGGACCATTTTGCCCCTAGGATTTTATTCTTTAATAACAATAGTTCTAGTTATCCCTTTAAACTCTAATTTGTGGCGATTGCTCCATGAGGATAAATATATTGCATTATACAATAATCAAAAGGTTTTCACTCCTAATCAATTTGTTTTTCGGATTTTTAGAAATAAGAACCCGATTTTTCTATAACTTTGTTTTGTTCGTGGCATTGTTACACCTACTTAGATCCATCTCTATTCGAGGTTTTAAATGGATCATGTCAGTTTCGACTATAAACTCAACAAGACATACTTATCAAGATCTTATTTCAAGTATTTATCCGTATACAAATTGGGTCTTTAGATCGAAAATGAAAATAGTCCATTACGACCATATCGGGCCCACATGCTTAGTAAAATGAATAAATCCCTTAAAATTCATACCTCTTTTGGCCAAAAAAAGACAGGGTTAAGTGGTTCGCAACACCACCAATCGGAAAATTATTGCCCCGGATCGTTTGACGAACTCTCCTCACTGTTCAACCTCACCCTCGGGAAGATGATCGCAAGTTATCAGACTCCTTGAAAACCGCTCGGCCACGACGCCTTGGTTCGTTTCCTACTCAGGCGTAAAGTAATTCTTCAAAGGGGATTGATCAATAGTACATCATGAACACATGTTGAACAAACGGCTTTATTTTATTAAGAACTTAAAGAAAATTTATTACATTAGTAATCTCCTTTTGGGAGGAGAATACTTGTTTAGCCTCTCATGTATCCTGAAGCTTGCACACAAAAATACATAAAAACTTAAAAACTAAAACACTCAAAATATTACAAATTTTTCACTCAGATTTTATTGTAAGAAAACTAAGGAAAATGTTCGATGTCCTCGAACTTCCTTCAAATCCTGCATTTTATAGAGGTAAGTCCAGGACTTCAAGGCGGACTTCAAATCTTTTTGATATATATATGACGTCATTGCTTCGTCATATCCCACATTATTGCCTCGCCCGGTGGTTTTCTTTTTCTCCGCGTGACTCGGCCATATGATGTTTGTCGGGGAATCTTTTAAAAATTTGGTTTACGTGGTCCCAGGGATAACGCGTCTTGTGGTGGGCCCTTATCCTTTCCGGCTACATGATCTTGTCGGTCGGGTTTGGGTGGAATCCTTTCCCAAACTCGGGTTCCTTCATTCGGGGCATGCTTGTGATCCGGTCGATCCAACGGCCAACATGCGCCATATTCGAAATTTCCGGTAAGTCTCTTTGCTTAGGAATCTTGTTTTCCCGAGAATTCTTCTTTTGGTCTCGAAGAGTTCCTCCGCAAATCCTGTGGTTGATCCGGTCGCCGAATTCAAAAGGAAAAATCCATTTGCCGACGGAAGAACTTGAATGGGATATTTGACTTTGTCCATTTCTCGGTAGACAAACCCAAAGACCCATGCTCGTGCGGTAGAAGCTTCGTCTTGAGAAAATGCTCCTACTAACATCCTTAGTCCTTCTTCCTGAAGGCTTTGCCTTAATATATTTTAAAGCATTTCCATCCGGTCTTCTTAGCTTGATAAAATGAAAAGCTTCATTAAAGCCTTTCTTTTTGGTTCGGGAGCTGCACTAATAAAATACAATTCCAAAATATCTCCTGTGGCCAAGTGTGGATTATTGGCCCAGGTCTCGAAATCGCTTCCCCGATCCATTTCGGTAATTTTGAAATTTAAAATCCTGGTGACACGGTATAGATTGAAGCTAAAGCTCCAAAAGTGTACCATTCTGTACTTCATTTGGATGACTTCTGGTTTTCATCCAAACTCGGGATACTTGCCCGAGATATCAACCATTGTTTTCTCGGGTTAATACCTTGTCTTGTAACTAGTTTCTCCCATTGCCTCGATATACTGCATAGGAGAAATCTTAATCTCGTCGATTTGAACCTTAGATTTGCACATCTGTGGCCTAAAATTCAACTCTCCCTCTTTTACCCCGGAGGTCTTTGGGTTGACTTGAAGACTCGGGTTGTGACACCGAGCTTCAACATTCGTTCTGATTTGTACACCTCGGGATGCATCACCTGCAACACTTGTGATTATGGTACTTGAATCCATAACCTCCGGGTTAGAGCCCCGTACTCTCTCGGCCCCTTTTTGCACCGTAGGAGATGCGGCTGGAAGAGAGGCCACTTGCAATCTAAGAACAATTGTCTTGAGCGAATCGGCATGCTCGTATTTGACTAGAAACGGTTTACAGTCACGACTGTTGAAGTCGCCAAAAAACGCATTGAGACATAACGTCCCAAAATCTCGTTCTAGACTCTCCAGGTTTTCCCGAGATGTCTTACTCGTTTAAGGACACCAAATCGACGCGCGTCCTTCCATCTCGTGTCGAGAAATGCTGCAAGAATATTTTCATGAGATTTTATAATGACAATATCATAATCATAATATTGACATTGACTTGCCATCTAAAATGTCGAGCACTTTTCTCGGTTTTGATTCAATTTTGTTTTTTTTCAAAAGCGCCCGACACTTGAATTATCAATTTTTAAAGTAAACTTTTTAGCTTGATAAAAATAGAGGCCATTTTTTAAAAGCACTTTACATTGCAAAAGAATTCTTTCTCGTTGATATGCCATCTGTTTGCTTCACTGGGTGTGAATAAACCGCTGCAATATCTGCATGGCACTTCTTCATTTGGTGTGACCTTAGTAAGAACTTGCAGCCCACCAATCATCACTGGCATCTGTATATAGAACCAGTTCATCCTCGTC
Organism: Rehmannia glutinosa; assembly: GCA_016081115.2. Taxonomy (NCBI): domain Eukaryota; kingdom Viridiplantae; phylum Streptophyta; class Magnoliopsida; order Lamiales; family Orobanchaceae; genus Rehmannia; species Rehmannia glutinosa. The sequence goes on along the minus strand of JABTTQ020001022.1, from coordinate 62,638 downwards.
TTGGGGAATCGCAAGTTTTGGAAGCTTTTTACAAACTTCTTTAAGTTGCTTAATTCCTTCTTGATGTTCATCTTCCCATTTGAATACTGCATCTTTTTTAAGTAATGGGCTAAACACCTTCCTGTAGTATGCTAGATTGTTAATAAACATTCCAACAAAATTAACAACTCCCAGAAAACTCTGAAGCTGCTTCTTGTCTTTTAGTGTATCTGGAAATCCCTGTATCTTTTCCACAATATGATTCTGTAGAATAATTCCAGATTCATCGATTTCAATTCCGAGGAATTCAATCTGTCTTGTTGCGATTACCGCCTTCTTTTCCGAAAGCACTAATCCTTCTTTGTGACAAACATCTGAAAATATTTCCAAATGTTTGAGATGCTCCTTCATGTTCTTTGATGCGATTAGAATGTCATCGATATATACGAACATGAAACTGAAATAATCTTTGAAAAGATTATCCATCTTTCTTTGATATATCTGGGGTGCGTTAGCCAATCCCATAGGCATCACATTCCAAATATAGTGTCCCTGTGGTGTAGAGAAAGCTGTAAACTTCTTACTTTCTTCCTCCATCTTAATCTGGTAGAATCCAGACTTGCAATCGAACTTTGAGAATATCTTGGCACCTTTGATACAGTTAACCAGATGTTCTCTGCTTGGGATATAGTATCCGTCGAACTCCAAAATGTTATTAATCCCTTTGTAATTAATAACAAGTCTTGGCTTTCCTCTTTTGATTTCTCCATGGTTTCTGACTAAGAATCCTGGACTGCTGTATGGAGAAACTCCTGGTGAAATTAACTTAAGGTCAAGATGTTCCTTAAGTATCTTTTGCATATCCTCACGATCTTCCTGGTTCATAAGGATTGGTTTGAATCTTACGAACTCGTACTCCTTTCCAGGTTTAACCTTTAAGGAAGCTTTAAGCTCGTTCTTATCCCACCAAGCCAAAGGATCTTCATTGTAATTCCTTTGGATCTTCTTCTTGATATCCTCGAGTGATATTTGTTCCTCTATGGTTACATCACTCTGTGGATTCTCCATTAGACTCATCCATAATTCTGCAATGGCTTCTGGAGTGACTCGTTCTTCTCCTTGTACTCTGAATGAATACAAGTTATTATCCCATATCTTCTGATCCTTCTGGATGGAACCAAATTGTCTATAGGATAATAAAGCTTCACCAAATTTCCTTCGATCCGCCATTTTTGGATTGCGAAGTTTGGCTTCATCACCACGCTTGCTGCGAAAATTAATGGGCATTTTTCTGTAAAATGCTTCCCGCAGTCTCTGGACAATAATCTTATGATCACATAAGGTTGTGAAAATAAGTCTTCTCGTCTCGTTCTCTTGTGTGAACCGCTTGAATGTTTGTAGGAAATTGTTTCCCAGCAAAATATCTGCACCTGTATCATGGAAATAGATTGGTGGCGTCTTTACTTTGTACCATGGGGTACTGCCCGCTCCTCCGATCATTATTTCTGCTTGTTTAATTCCCCTGTTAAGGATAAGAATCCTTTTAGAGAAATCTCTTCCTGCAATAGCTGGTAAATCTTCTCCAATTTCTTTAGGAAAAACATCCGGCTTTGCAGTACATATTCCGGCACCTGAATCAATATAGGCGGCGAAATACTCGGCCTTGTATTCAGCATATAACATTCCAATAGAAATGTATATGGAGAATGGACTAGTGGTCATCTGATTCTGTATCTTTTATTAGCCACTGTGAACTCCATTCCGTCTTGTAATCTTTCCCAAGGTTTATGCTCCTCAAGAAATTCAATTCCCAGTATTAATTGTTCTGGGATTTTTCCTGCAACTCCTGTGATAGTAAGCTCAATTTCTCCTATCTTCAGGCTTCCTTGATACCTTCCAACGATTGGTTGTTGGAGATAATATAGAACATCACAAGGAAAAATGTTATCCTTTTGAGTGATGTCGAATATTACTTCAACCTCTCGCCATCCTTCTGGGCATTTCATCTCTCCTGTTGTTTTAAAAACATCGGGGATGCGCTGAATCGTGTCTTGGTCTCCTTTCTTCCCAACGCTACTACTCACCATTCTGTCTTGCTGGAAAGACATCCTTCTGGCTCAACTCGAGACTCACTTTTGTTGAAGACTGGTTGATCTTGAATTATCATATCAATCTCCTTAATAGTTGGAGATTGATAATTTCTGTAAAACCACTCAAAAGTCCTCGAAGATTCTTGGGACTTCAATAAATTCTTTTCTCAAGAATACTTGAATGATGTGTATTCGAGAGAGCATAGGATATCTTGTATGTGATCGAGTAGGTCTATTCCCTTCTTTCATCAAATCATCTCTTTTAAAATCTTGATGAAGGGTTAGAACTCTCTTGAAATCTCGATCTCCCATTGTATGCAATTCAGGATAGACATTAAATGCCATTTCCCAAAGATACAAATTTCTCAGAACCGCTCAAGGCATGAATCCTTGAGGTTTGAGATTCGCTTATCAAAGATAGCCGATTAAGTGGCGAATCTATCCTTCTTTGAATGTTGCTTTAATAATGACTCTTATGGCTCGATATGAATCCATGAGAGTGTATTTGCAACTTCTCTTTTAACTCGCTTTTGATCTCCTGGATTTCTTTAATAGGGACCAACTGCATCTCGATCAGGTTACTGGTAAACTCCACTCGAATGGCAAGTTCTCCGATTGTTACCCTGTGAATAATTTGGTGTTTCTGTTACGAAATCGATCTTATCCAATGCTTTTTCCATAGCTCCGATTGTAAATCCATCATGACTTGAAGCTTTGGATCTTCCTTCATGATTCTCATAAGAGTTTTATGAGAAACCGTCGTGTGAGAGAGGAATCGACATATCCTCCTGACCGTTTCAAGAATTTCTTCTTCACTCGATTCGAGTGAGTCACTTCCATCGTCGAAATAGATCTATTCTTCATAGATGCTCTCATCCGAGGTATATCCTCAAATTGATACACCGTATAAGATCCCGATAATAGACGAAACTTCCTCGATTTACGTGTAGCCTCAAACCTGTTAAACTCGACTCCTCGTTTTTGATTATCCGGGCAATCCGTTGAGATATGCCCTCTTGCTCCCGCATGTCAAGCAATTACAGATCTTTGAAACTTTCATTAGCTCGGTGTGAGCACGCCGAAAGTTCTTTTCCCGGTGTTCTGCTGGTATGCTTGCTTGATTAGAACTGATGATGAGGTTCTACTCACGCTTAGTCTTTGGTCTTTGCCCGATTTATAACCGGGCTTTTTGTTTTGACGAAACTTACAGGTCTCCATGAAGACCTATTTCTTTTATTCTTTTCCTCGGCGGTATGGATGGCTCCTCTCTTCTTCTTGTGCCTCCTTGTTTGACCTCCCACAATCTGTTGGGATATCATTATCCACGCAACATAGAGGAACCGCTTTGTTAATTCCTCTTAATCTCTTGTAATTCTGTGCGGAGAGCTGCTTGATAGCACCATTCGGATAACTTGGCCTTTAGGAAAGACATTTTTCTGCCTGTTTCTACTTGACTCCACCTTGTATTCCCCGATAAGCATTTCTCTCCGGGACTCGGAATCTTGGCAAAAAATAGTCAGCCGCTTCTTTTTCCTCAATCTTGGATTTCCACCGGTATTCGGTGAACAACTTGATATATTCGTCAATATGACAAATATCCGAAGAACTTCGAGTATAGAGGGCTTGTTTATATTTCTTTCTTTTTCATCCTCTAATCCTTCGAAATAACCCGTCGTATGAATTGGATTTTGAATAGTTTTGCCATACCATCGACAATTCCTTTAAGTGATTCCCCCCATGTGACGTAACTTTTAAATCGGCATCGGTCATATCCCGAGCAATCCTCACCGATCCTTGAAGACTCATCTCAAGGAGTAAAATGAATGAATCCTTTGTAAGATCGAGGGTTCTGCTGAAATTCTCATAGTCAAGCCCGTTCATCAATGAGAACTTCTCTTTTTTAAAATGCAGGGATGTCCAGTTTAACATCAACCCATACGGATGTATTGGGTCGAGTGCGATCTTCCATAAGGCGTCGATAAACATTCGGCCTTCCTAGGTAGGTTATGCAGTTCCCGCAAGAGGTTTCGACCTCCTGTCCCCGAAAGTGGATCACTCCCGGTCGTGAAATCCCGAAGATGTGGCATTCTCTCGTCCCGAGCTCCATGATGTGAACCCGCATTTTCTTCGACGTTAGGATTAACCGGTGGCGGTGGTGGTGGAATTGGTCTACCTTGTGGGTCATAGGTAACCAAAGGCGATTCCTCCCTGCGTTCATCTTTAAATCTACAATACCTAATCCCGAAGGATTCTGCAGTCATGTAGATCTTTAAGATTCATCTTTTCAATATCCATTTTTTTAATTTTTGATGAATTTTCCTTTGATTAGAGCAATGAGCTTCTCCTCATCTCGTCATTTTTCGTATGACTTCGGTTGGTTTCCCTTTTGGTGTAAATAGGTCTTTTCCCCAAAATCAATCGTTTCCTTCCTCCGGATGAACTTGGCCATCCTCCAGGTTCTTGACTCGTTTACAATATCATGAAGGAGTTCAAGAGTTTCATTCGATATTTCACCATCGTCTCCATCCAGTTCGGATCGATGAACTTGTCTTGGTAGATGAATATGGCGGTTGCCATAAATGCTCGCACCGTCTTACGGATTTCTCTAAGATCTTCGGAGATCTTAGATTTATCTGAAGTATCTCGTTCCACTCGGGTACTCCATCGGAATCATTGTTCGATGGGAATTTTCATGAACCGTTTCTTGAAGGTTCATCAAGTGAACATATAGTGCAGTTAAGCATCCAATCGCTTATAATATTCTCGCTCGCATTTTGCATTGCTTAAGGTTTCCCCGTCGGCTCTGCTGTTCCTTTTCTTCATGTTGGTATTCCCGATATGAAACCTGGTCAGTGTTCTTGTGCATACATCGTCAATATTTGACGATATGTCTGTAAGGGTACATCTCGGACATCGGTCCGGATCTATAATCTCGGAGTAATTTCTCCTCACCAATTGTTAATTACATAAATATAATAAATTTAATCAAAGTTCTTAATAAACTGAGCTCACGATACCATTTTCGAGGATCGCAAGACCTTTGGGAGTAATCAAAGAAAATGCAATGAAATTTATCGTCCAGGTTGCAAAGTGTAACAACTTTAAAGTTTAGAGTGTAAACTACAAACCAACTTTCACGAAACCAGGGGTAAAACCGTAATTTTATGCAAAGTGTAAAATTTTGTAAAGTTTAGGTTGCAATTAGTAACTTTTCAAAGTTCGGGTTGGAAAGTGTAAAACCCGTATAGTTTGGGTTGATTAAAAACGTTATCCCTAATAATTTCCTTTCCGTGACACGAATGCCATATTTTTCCTTTCGTGTACGTGGCCAAAATTTTCCTTTCCGTGGCACGAATGCCATATTTTCCTTTCGTGTACGTGACCAAAAATTTCCTTTCCGTGTACGAATGCCATATTTTTCTTTTCAATTGCATAAACATACATAACATACATTGTAATGAAAAACATGTCATTTATAAAAATTAATCATATCATGTAGCACATTAAAAACGTATAATTCACATAATTATGCATATCATGTAATACATCGAAAGCATATAATTCACATAATTATGCATATCATGTAAACATTTAAAATGCGTAATTCACATAATTGAACAGTTTAGGCATTTAACAAAGACAATAAATTATACACATAAAATGTGATAAGAATCCCTACCTCAATCAGCAAATTAGAAAGATAGTTGCACAAGTTGCTCGAATGTAGAAGTCCTAATTGTACGGTTCTTCGTCGCCTACAATATAAATTTAACACGATTTATGGCTAAAATTTAGTAGTAACTTATAATTGAAATAACTATATTTATAAAATAGCCTCGGGCTTTTTAGTATGTGAAAATTTGACTTAAAATATAAGTTTGGAGGTCTAAGTGAAAGAAGTTAAAAGTTAATTTTAGTTTTGGACTAAATTGAAAACTTGTAGGGTCAAATTGAAAAATTCAGAAAGTCTAGATAAGTTATAGGGGGTTAATTTGAAAATTTGAAAATTTTAAATAAAATATGGACTGAATTGAAACTGCTTGGGACTAAATTGAAAATAATCCAGAAACTTTGATTTGGATAGGACCTAATTGAAAGTTCTGTGAGTTAGATAAAAAATAAAAATTACAAATAAATCCAATTCTCTATCAAATTCTCAAAAATTGGACCCAATCCCAAATCCCAACTTTTATCCTCTATCTCTCACAAATTTCACACACACTCACACACTACTTCACACATATAAACACACACAACACGCGCATACACATACAAGCACACTGCATCATAGACATACACACACACGCACACAACACACACATATAGTGGGTACTCACACACACACACAACACACACATATAGTGGGTACTCACACACACACCACAACACACACCTCTAACACACAGTGCACTCACAAACATATCACACACACTTGAACACGCACACACACACACACAATAACCCAACACATATAATCTGAAAAAAAAAATCAACTTTTATATCAATTGGACCTACTCAAACCAAGTACTTGTTCTCAAGGCTCTGCAACAAAATGTAAAAATGTACTCTTGATTATTGAACAACAATTTTTACCCCTGTTTGTTGTAATAAAAAAAATGTTGGCAAGCCTCTCTGAACCCGACGACGTCTACTGTGATGGGAGATTAGGGCCTTGTTTCCTGGTGAAAATTTTGTGCCAAGAGCAAAAGAGAGAAATAAAAGGTATGACTTTTTGGTGGAAATATGTATGCTGAAAATGAGTTTGGAGAAGATAAGAATAATTGGTGGGTTTTAGGAAAAAATATGAAAACTTTATCCTTAACTTTGCTGATAATGATAACATGGGGGGGAGTGGGCTAAAGTTAGCAACATAATGGGCTTAAAGTTGGAGATAAAGTAGAATGAGGATATGATTAGTACAAAATGATGGGCAATAGTGGGTAGAAGATAAAATATAAAACATATATAATATATAATTAAAATTAAATATGATTATAATAAAAAAAAATAAAGTAAGATAAGAATTATGCAAATAGAAATCAATAAAAACAAGATAGTATTCCTTTCTGGGAAAAATCCCGCCAAAATCACAGTTCCAAATCTGGTAAGTCTTGAAAAATAGAAAAATTTAAAAAATAATAAAAATTTAAAGAGACTATTCATTGATCTGCTTACTAATTAAATTCTGACGACTTAATAAAGTATGGGCAAGATAGCTTTTTTGTAAATTGTTGCACTCACTTTAGCAGACATCAATAAAAGATAGTCTCAAATACATCATGTTCAATGTAAGGAATTCAAATTCAAATTCAAAAAACAATTAATTGTGCATAAAAATACGAGTTTTCTTAATAATCGTGACTGTCATTTGCCTTGATCCATGTAAGAAATTCAAATTCTGCTTTGGTTTATGTAATGCAAGAAAATTTAAAATAATTTATGGCTCTTGGGCATCTAAAACTATTAAATATTGCTTTTGTTCCTTTTTTTTCTTTCTTAATTATCAGTTATAAATAGCTCTCATATCATAAGGAATTTGAAAGTGCTCCTAACAATCTAGAAAATCTGCAGAATGCCTCAGTTGTTAGGCATGGTTAAAGACATTAATCCTATTTGCGCCCTCAGACTCTAACTGGTTAGTCTATATGGAATACCTGCACATGAGAAAATACGAAAAAAATTTAGTTCAATCTTCGTGACATGGAGGTATGTTCACTTAAATTTTTGTTGTTATTAGTTAATAGTTTCAGATAATGAAAATGGTTTAATTTGATTTTTTTATTAAGGTACAAGAATCACTACAGCAATAAGAAGTTAATTGTCTGTTATTGTGAATGCATCTGTATTTCACATATTCCAACTACAACAATCTTTTCATTTTTCATCCAATCTCATTATATAAACTCATGCTAAATTAATCATTAAGGTTTTCCAACCATTTTTTACAATAATACTTTCTCTGCTATTATTTGATTCAGCTAAACATCTACATCACAAACATTATAGCTTTCAGAGTATCTAATGAAAAACTCTTGCAGATAATCATATTCGAAGAGTAAGAGGAAAATGAAGTTTACCAGATCAATAGTAATCTCCTGCAAGCAGCATAAGAGCAACAATGCAGCAAATGGTCAGTTTTCTTATTTTTTTCTTAATACAATATGAAAAATTTATTTACCTTCATTGTAGATAATTTTATTGTAGCTCGAAACAGTAGTAAGAGAAGTATGAATAGTATACATTGATTCCTACATACGGAAATTATATATGCCAAAAAAAGGAAAAAATATTATAATCTTTTTATTTACATAATTCACTGAAAAATTATATAAATATAGATTGTAGACATTTAGAAATAACAAATCTACTTCATAAAAATTTATAATCAGTAATCCTCCCACAAAAAGTTTTAAAAAGTTAAACACCTGTTTCGGAAAAAAAAAAACACTAATACAAAAACAAAAATAGATAATTTTTAATGATAAAAGATGTATTATATTTCAGATCTGTTTTGGGAAAAAAACTATTACATCTTATCTAAGAAAACTTATACATCTTATATACAAAAATCACAGATCTGATTGTTTTTATGAGATTTTTTACGGATTGGAATCATATATTTTACGACCGAATATATGGGTTTGAAAAACCCAAAATCGGCATTGGTAGAAAAAAAAAAACGTATTCCAATACCACAAATGAAATTTTTGCATGCGAAAATAATTAAAAAAATTATGAAACATAACTAGAAATTTTAAATATGCACCAAAAACATCAGATTTTTGCTTCTTTCTTACTATTACGAAAACGATACAAAAAAATGTCAGAATGAAATTTTTTTGTCTTGAAAACCCCAAAATCAGCATATATGACACTCTTTTTAGTATATAATTCACCATACTCCACAAAAACATTGAAAAACATAATACATATCAGAAACTTTACAAATCACAAACAACACAAGAACATTATATTCGGAATTCAATCTACCAAAAGTACAAGTGTATAGCACATACATAGAAGATCACAAATCATCATCAGTGGGTAGAAACCGATAAAGGAATGGCCAGAGACATTATGAAGATAACAAAATCTACAATCTTCTCCAACAAGAAGTAATTTCTAGCTACGTTTTCTAATATTTTGGTTGAGCATATTAGATAGTATCACTTACTTGAATACTTGATCATCTTATTATTTTATTTTGATCTGATTAGGTTCGGTTCCCTTAACTTCAACTGTAAACCCAAAAAAAAGACAAATAAGTCGCGCTACCAAAATTTTTAAAATAAAAAAGTACATATATAAATAAATAATATAATAAATTGTTAGAAATTTAGTACCACCCGTGGCTTTAGCCGAATGGAATATAAAAATTATAAACAAATAAATCTACATATAATTATCCAGTTTTATTGTAGAAGAATGGTGGGTATACTTTTTTTTAGGTGTTTTCATATATATAAAAGCTTAAAATCATACCGGAAATAAATTCAAATGGAATAAAAATAGTCTATGTTTCCAATCGGGTGTTAATGCTTTTTGCGAACCAAAAATCAAACTCATATATGTGAGAAAATTACATATATCTATGTTTCCCTAAAAAAACCTAAAATCAAAACATACGAGTTTTTGGAAAATAGATCAAATCTTATGTCAAGAAAAAACCGAAATATTCTCAAATATGTGTTAAAAAAACTAATTCAAACATAGGAAAATAGTATATAGATATACATAAATGTGAATTCCTTATATGCGAAAAAACTCTATAAAGCAAAATCGATAGAACCGAAGCAACATAATTCTAGCATTTCGAAAGAAAAATACCATAAAAATAAATTATATGTACTTTTTAAACAGAGAAATCACCAAAATCAAAATATAGGCGGATCAATTATAAAAAATAAAATAGTTTTTTTTTTGTCTTATATTAGAGATGAACCTAGATCCAACACCTTTTGAACTAAAGAAACAACAAAAATAAAAAATATAATCATAATTGTGTGATCGAAACTATACATTTTTCTTCTAATTTGTTTTTGATTTCGATTGGATGAAAATTACAATAAAACTAAAATAACGGAGAAAATGTGTTGTAATTTTGATTTGCGAATTTCATGGAGATATCAAAGGAGGTGGCGACCGTGTTTAAGTCTGTCTAGAATCGTCGAGAAAATTGAAGAAGAAACGAATGTGTTAGCGGAGAACTAAGAGGGGATGTGCGTGTGTATTTTCCTATTTAGGGTTTTCATTGCCCAATCTAATTTGCAAGTGTGTTTTTCTGTTTGGTTTGGATCTAGATGTTTGTAGGTGTAGCGTATTATTTTAGATCAACAATAGTACGATGGTAGTCCAGGTTTTTGTTATAACAAATGAGTTTTTGCTTTTTGGGCCTTCTTTTTGGAATAAAATATTATGTTGCATTTGGGCCATAATATTTGATATGTACAAGAGAACTCTTTATTGTATTTGAAAAATTAAATTTTATTTGTTTTGTTTAGTTTAATCAATCATATATAAGTCCCACATATTGTAATTAATTTTGTATCGCATCATTTTCCGTATATCCCAAGACATGTTTTAATTATCAAATAAATAGTCGTTTTTATATTTATATTTTAAATATTTGTTCAAAACCAAAACATGATAATTCCTTCAATATATAAATTATCTTTAAGTAATATATATTTTATGTATGATATATAGTTTTAAACGAAAATGATACTAATGCTTTTAGTAAGAATAGTTATCTATCTTCATTCTAAAACTAAATATAAATAACATATCTATTTTAATTTGTGTGTACATAAAAATCTTAATATTTTTACTTCTTTGTTTTATAGTTGAATTTTATATCCTATTTTTCTAAGTCAAACAATCATTGCACGTCATTGTAAAAATGAATAAAATTACGATATTTTCATTTGGATCAAAATTCCTTTGTATTGTTTTTTATAATGTTATCTTTTTGTTGTCATTTGTCTTTATTATTAAATATTATGGATAAATAAATTTGCATACAATGTTTGTGAACAATAAAGAGTCTATTATATCTGGCTTCAATATACTAAAATCCATGTGATGTTTTTTTAATAAATTTGAAACTATTTTCATGAGTTCTGACCTCAAATGTCTCTATTGTAATTGATTTAACGAATAATGAAGATTCTCTTAACGTGCATAAAGAAGAAAAAAATTAGATGAATATTTTTCAGCCGCTCAATATAAAAACAATATGTTTTATTGTTTTTTTTTTAATTTTTCGATATTGTATATTTTTGTGATAGTGGTAGTGAAAGTAGTTGTATAAATTCAATGACCATTGTTGTATTCAATGAATTGTTCCAAATTTTTTATTTTTTTATTAACTAATGTATAACTCAGTAATCAACTTCTCAAAAAAAAAAAAAAAACTCAATAATCAAATATTTTTTTAATTATTTTTTTAGGAGATATAATTTGTTTTGTGTGTACTTGTGATTTATTGTTTCATTGTTTTTATTGTATATATTAATATTTAGTTTTAATTACTTTTTTGATATTACATAAACTAGATGAGATTAAAATGCGATCTTGCGAATTGTATATTTGTTATACCTTCACTTTGTATTGAGACCACATGCCATGCACGAGTTATACATTTGTGATCCCCGACAATTCCCGCATAGGCGCTAGGCTCCTTGTCCACCTACGATATTTTTTCCGATTATGCACTTTATTCCCGCTTTGACTCAGCGCAGCGCTAGCCCCTCTGTCTGCCGCCAGCAAGCTCCTAATGCTTTTTATAACATTGTTTGTGATGCCTCCACTTTGTATTGTGGCATGTACATTTTCCTAATATTTCAATGAACTTTCTCTCCTTTGTTGTAATAATTTTTAAAATAGAATCAAACAATAGGCGGAAAATACATTTTAATATTTTTGATTAATGATAAAGTAAAAAAACATCAGATCTCATAATCATGACTATACACTCAAGACTATGTATTTATTTATCATTAGTTTTTAATTATCTTTTGAAAATACATACATTTTACTTATATTAAAATATTTTTTTAATGTCATAATCCGTCGGGTGAAATACTAGTAATTTGAAAAGCAAGGAAAGTGGACTAACCACCCCCTGCCCAACTCTGGCGCACCACCCATCCGGAATACCCCACGATCGAAAGTGGTACCACTCGCTCATACTCGCCTTCCCCAAAATCACCGCCCCCGCATTTCTCAGCCGATCCACCACCCCGGCGTCGCGTGGAGCCACCGCCCCCAGCAGCGCGTACGACCCACCCGTAGTATTGAGCTGGTCCTTGGTAGCAATGCTGTCCTTGAGGAGCACCGGAACACCGTGGAGAAACGGACGGCTGCGATTGTCTCCCCGCCTCTCAAAATCAGCCCTCTCCGCTTGATCCGCCGCGTCCGGATTCACTTCGATTACGCTGCGAAGCACCGGATTTAGGGTTTCGATGCGGCTCAAGTAGTAGTCAACTAGTTGGCGGGAGGTGAGCTTCTTTTCGGTAAATGCGCGTTGTACGTCCTTGATTGTCGCTTCTTCGATCGTGAAATCGTGGCCGTTGATCTTGAATAGGGGCCTGAGAGAAGAAGAAGAAGTAGAAGAATGGTGAGGGGTTGGGGGAGGAGAGATGGCGGTTCACATCTGGTTACTGCCATGGCTTTGTTTTCTGCATTGTTGCTTCTTTCCTGGTTTTGGTTATCGAGGTGAATAAAGTCAACGTTTGACTCCCCAAGTCATGTTTGTTTAAGGATCCCCTATTCCTAAAGGCCGTGGAGGAGATGAATCGAGGTATATGTTTTAACGAGTTAAAGTCATGAAATTTCTTTTAGACTGCCCAAGTCATGTTTCAATAAATGATTAGGGGTAATTGGAAGAAGTTTATGAGGGAAGAGAAGTTTGATGTAACGTATTGGAAAATGTATGTGATAGTATAAAAATGTATTGATGTATTGCAAAATGTAATATGTTTGGCTGATAAATGGGGAGAGAAATTGAGAAGAAAATGCTTCTGAAAAAAAGCTAAACAAACATGCCCGGATCAACTCCCAAACGAAATAAAATTAGTTTTAATATTCTTTTTACTAAATAAAATCACACCAAAACTCATTCCCTCCTAATACTTAGTTGATAGAGAAATGAAAAACGAACCAAACTAATAGATCTCGACATTAATCTTTAAAAATATGTTTGAGATCAGTTCGTTAACATAATTGTTAAGTTAATTGGCCCATTATTATGTTGGTCCATTACTTAATGATTGGGCCCAATATTCAGCAGCCCATATTGAGCCACTACCCAAGCCCACTCATGTTCGATCCCCGGGTTATTTACTCGGGCTGCGGGATTTGAATCCCTTGTCCGTAGATCTATTAGTTCGACTCGATTAATAAAATAATAATATAATATATGTAACTCGTTCAAGCTCGATTGATTAATAATCAAACCAATTCAAACATAATTTTTGAAGGTCGATAAAAAAACCAAAGAAACATGAACAATACTTTGTTCGGTTCTGCCTGATTTATCTACACCCTATATGGACACTGGATTTTGAAGCTAAAAAGGTGAATAGTAGTTAATTCATCTTGACATAAAAATTATAGAGTAAATTTTAAAAACACATAATTATTCCATCGTAGCAACTATAATTGCGGTCAAGTACATGCTACTTTTGATGTACATCCATCGTACTTGTCTCATTATTTTGTGAAATGGAACACTTATCATTTATCAACTTTATCAATTTGTCAAGTGTATTATAGACGTGGTGTAGCATGATAATATGTTATGATTGTCAAGAAAAACAAATTATTTTGATGTATCATTTGGATGCAATGCAATTTAAAGCCAAGTAGCAATTTATTCCAATGCCACTTTGAATCCATCATCCATTCCATTTCCAAGCAAAATCAACACGACATACATAATAAGTTCATCCATGTAATACAAGAAAACCTCTCCCAAAAGAAATCTCTATATATCCCATCTCATCACCTCATTCAATATCCTCCATTCATATTACAACTGTATAAGTAAACACACAACAAAAAAACCCAACATACATACATATAAATGATCATGAGACTAAAACAAATTAAGGTTGTATTTTATGATCACTTGCAAGAAGTGAATGTGCAAGTGGCATTAGTCCCTGTGCCTGAATTTGCCCTCATGAAGCTCAAAGCAGTGTGAAGGACTTGTCGGGTCGACCCGATTAGCGCTAAATTCGTGCGTTGGATGACATCAAGAGGATTGTAAGGGAATTGGATGCTGGTGTAAGAATTGAGAAGTGCAGTTGTCCCCTCTCTCAGGAGGGTTCTATAAGGGTCCCCTCTTCCCATCATAGCTTGGCCCAGGGTCATGTCTGGCCCGTATTGACGGCCCGCAATAAGCCCGAAAACAACAGCCACTCTTGTGTCTGGGGTGACCACTTTCCAGTAGCATCTGTACTCAGGCAACATCCATGTCCTACAATATAAACATCAAGTATTAAGATACTTGAGGTTGAGCCTATATTTTGGGGTAAATTACAATTTATTAGTCCTGTAGGGGTGTGGCAGTCTTTTTAAGATTTTGTTTGCCAAATTTTTCCTTAACCTTTGAAAAACTATCGGATTTAGTCCTCAATTTGCCGGAATTTTCAAAAATGTTCGAAAAAGTTAGGTTTCTGGCCAATTTCGGCCAAATATTGGGGTTTTCCCAACACCTTATCCAAACAATTATATCAACGAAAACTCTAATTTGTGGTTAGAAATTCGAAAATCCCCATTTTTTTGCGTTCACATGCAACTAACGTGAGTTTTTCCCGAATACTTTTGAAATTTTCGACGAATTAGGACTAAATCCAACATTTTTTAAAGATAAAGGGTGATTTTGACAAACGAAGATTTTTTTTTAAAAAAAAGCAATAATTATAACCAAAAAAACATGGGTATTTCAAAATTACAAAAAAAAAAAATTAAAAAAAAACTACTAGGTTTGATTCTGTAAGGAAGTAGTTGTAATATCTTTATTAATGTCGAGATTTTTGAAATGTTTTTTTTTGCTTATAAAAAGGAAAATGTAAGACGTAATCAAAATTAAAATATTTTTGCAATTTTCAAAAACCTTTGATCTTTTTGTAATTAGTCCAAACCTCAAGGGCTATTTTGTAATTATCCCTTAAAAATCCCAATTTTTGGATGCCCCTATAATTAATAGGACTAACGTTGCAATTTACCCATTCATGCCAAATCCACACTTCTAAAACGATAAACTTACTGGTGTGGGCACGCTGAAGCTTCCAAAAACGGCACCGGAACCGTTGGAGCGACTGAGACACTGGTGGCGCAGGCGGCTGCAGAGGTGTCGGTGGCGGCCCAACTGGTGGAGGGTTAACTGGAGCAACTGGCTTTGGGTTTGGGTTCGGGTTGGCGGATCTCGGGCAAAATGGCATGGGCTCAGCAGGCTGAGCAAGCAATGGATCCACATTGTACATTTCCATATCAAACATGTTGAACATAAGTCTTAGATTCTGGGCAGGCCCAGCTGCTGCCATGCAGCCATTCGATCCTTGCCCGCTGCCCGAGACCTGTGTGTAACATCGTGTCAGATCCGGTACACCATCGAACCTCATTGCATAGTTACCTAACCAATTTGTGGTTTCTTCTCGGTACATTGTCAATTGTCCATCACTTCCTGGACATGCCATTGTCACTTTTACCCCTGCGATACAACGAATTTTGAACTCAGTTTCAGATCGGCTAATTTAGCGGTAATTTCAATTTATCCCCCAAACTATATGAGTTTTTCTAAATTACTCCGAGAACGTTGTAAATTGTTGCACTTAGCTTGTAAATTTCCAAATTTACCCCTCCATGTAAGCTTTATGGTTTTGCGATTCTAGGCATATTATAGGTTGCACAAAGGGGTAAATCTGATAATTATAAGCTAAATGCAACAATTCTCAATTTTCACGAGGCAAGGTAGAACAATTTGAAATAAAGTGGATGAAATATAAAAACTCACCATAGTTTGGTGGAAATAAAACTTCCTAGCTAATTTGTGGTTGTCATTTATTTAACCTTCTGATCAAAAATAGAACCAAGAATATGATTAAAACATGGGATAATTACAAAAAGTACCCTGGTGTTTGACCTAATTATAAAAAAACCCAGCTAACTTTCAGAATTACTTGAGGTTTGATCCAGTGTTAAAATTTAGGTGTAAACTGCAATGATTTTATAAATATGAAGGGGGATTTTGAACTTCCTTTTTTGCTTATGAAGGGGTTAAATGTTAGACAAAATAAAACCTTGGGGGTATTTTTTGCAATTTCGAAAGTTAGTTGGGTTTTTTTGTAATTAGGTCAAACCTCAATGATATTTTTTGTAATTAACCCTTAAAACATTCCTAGGATTCAGATTAAATAACCTAAGATTCAGTAGGTAATAAAACCAATATGTCCGAGGATCGAACAACGTAATGAAAGTTGCCCCACTAGGACATAAATGTTTGGGATTATTACACAAAAAACCCTGAGGTTCTAGCTAATTACAAAAAAGCCCCGAAGTTTTCGAAAACTACAAAAACCCCTTTAGGTTTAATCCATCTTACATTTTCCCGAAAAAGAAAAAACACTTCAAAGTCTCTCCTTACATTTATGAAAATATTACATTTGCATCAAACTTTAAGGGTTTTTCTGTAATTTTCAAAAACCTCTTGTTTTTTCAGTAACTAGCCCAAACCTCAGGGGGCTTTCTGTAATTATCCCTAAATGTTTTTCAGATCAATGAAACATAAAGATGCAACAATTTTAAATAAATGCTATAATGCAACCAAGAATTATATAAAAAATGTACCGTTTAAGGGATAATCAAAAAGGGAGATTTGGCCATCTTTGCATTGGTCACAAAAAACAGTTCCAGTGACCATGGCATATCCACAAGCTCCATCAATGGCTGCTGCAACAATAAGAAAAGCTGTGAAAAAAGCTCCATGAAATTCTGAGCAAAAAGACAAGTTGGGCCAATAGATGAATATAAGTGGTTAAAAAGCCTGTAAAGAGAAATTCTTGGTGTGAATAAATGTGAATGAGAAACAGAGAAAAAAAAGAGGTAGTGGTAATAAACAGTGCTGTTCTTACAACTCTCAACTGCCTATATTTATGAGGGGACTGGTTTTTCAACTAAAAGAGTGTCTTTTTGAAATCAGGAAAAAGTACGGAGTTGCATTTAATGGCTGCTGTGATAATTAGGATCCAGCTTCTATCAGTGCTTGTAATAAAACATTTAATGGAAAGGGGATTTAAATCTCATTACCAATCTTTGAATGACTAATCGTTCGTACGTTTTAAGGGTCCGTTGTCGGCTCTGTTCCGCCCGTTTCGTGGAGGAGCTAAATCGAGGATACGTCTTAATGAGCCCGGTCCCGAGTTTAGACCGAGTCACTACATAAGAAATCATCATTCATCCTATTAAACCGAGACAATGGCGTAGGCGTAGCCATGAATTATTACGAGATGAGCCGATCTGAAATTGTGAACCATATAAAAAAATAAAAAAGATACACAGAAATATTAACTAAAAAAAGATTTAAAAAGGAGGCGGCTGGGTTGGCCCCTACCTCCGCCATTGTTACTGAGAGATTCGAATCGCACACTGCGGGTAGCAACGAAGCGGACATCTCATCACTTAGATCCTTTACGAGTTTGAGCTATGCCCGTGGGCGGCTTTCTAGTTTCTTTTCTCCATTTGAGAAGGCAGGAGATACATGGATTTAAATCGGCCCATCAACCTTTGCCTGCTTTTTAATATGTACTACAATGGAACTTTTCAATTAACAATTAACAGAGAAGTAAAGTGATGATAAGAAAATATAATTGGTTTAGTTATTGAGAAAGTGAGATCAAGATAGAAAGAGGTCATGCATTCCTAATGACAGTCAAGAAAGTAGTTCTAGGGTAAAAATAAGGGATAATTACAAAAACCTTCCCGAATTCAGGCTAATTACAAAAAAACCCAGAGATTTTAGGAAATTACAAAAGAAACTTTGATTCGTATTACATTTCCCCCTTCATATGCAAAAAAAAACATTTCAAAAGCTCGCCCTTACGTTTATCAAAATATTACAATTACCCCATTATATTTAAGACACGATCAAACCTAATGAGATTTTTGGTAATTTTCAAGAACCCTTTGGTTTTTTTTTTTTTTGTGTAATTAGCCCAAACCTTAGGGGACATTTCGTTATTATCCCTAAAATTAATGTGCTAACAAAGGTTTGTGTGCATGGGTATCAAACCTAATCCTCCTGTCAACAAAAGCCAATAGTTTCATGAAATTAAAAGCTTGGGTAAACATTAAAATTTCAAGAACTTGATTAGCTGTAGACCCATCCTTTTAAATCTTACTCACGGTTTTAGTGTTAAATTTTTAATTTTATTTTTATACCTTTTTGAATGAGATGAAAGAAAGCTGTTGAAACTTTTAATGTGTTTGTGGAAGAGGGTGGCGTGGGATGCTTTGGTACCAATTATCTAAAATTGGTACGGTTGGGAATAAAGAGTATTTGCATAGCACAACAAGGCTGTTAAAGTCAAGCCACCATTAACACCTGAATCTGTTTGTTGAAATATTTGAAGAATATAGTTTTTTTTCATAAATGTAACTTGTCGTTACGATAATGATATTGATGATACTGTCCAACTACTACCGAAGCTCAACTATTAGAGTTGGCAATGGGCCGAACCAGGCTGGCCCAAGCCTGTCGGGTTATTGAAAAAATTTCTGGCCGGAGTGGACCGTGAAAACTATGGTCCAA
Organism: Rehmannia glutinosa; assembly: GCA_016081115.2. Taxonomy (NCBI): domain Eukaryota; kingdom Viridiplantae; phylum Streptophyta; class Magnoliopsida; order Lamiales; family Orobanchaceae; genus Rehmannia; species Rehmannia glutinosa. The sequence goes on along the minus strand of JABTTQ020001022.1, from coordinate 43,756 downwards.
CCTAGCTCGTGTGTACATCTCATATACTTAAATTGTCGTGTCGGGCTAACCCGCCAAAATTCAAGCCTGGAAAGTTATGGCCCAGACCAGCCCAAAATTCGGGCCGGGCTAGATTTTGCCAGCTTTATCAACTATATCAGCGAAATTTGTGATGCAGTCATTAGAATTATGCGGTTTTTAAGAAAATGCTGATTAAACACCTTTAGACTAAATTTGATGGCAAATCCCATTTTCATCTTGCAAATGAACCCTAATTGCTTCTGGGAGAGGATTTTGGATTCAAGAATCTCCAAGTTAGAAGAGAAATGTAATCCCTATAATTGTTTTCGCGGATTTTGGATTCAAGAATCTCCAAGTTAGAAGAGAATTGTAATCCCTATAATTGTTTTCGCGTTATTGTAAACTCGAAATCAAAATTCACCATGGTGTACATAAACATCTATTCATGTTCAATATGGTACATTACCATGTTCAAATAAGGGAGTGATGCTACCCAAAGCCTTTTATACCTCTCATCATGTTTAGGGGCTTAATGTTTGCAGACATGGGATTCCAGCAGAGACGACGGTGGTGCGCCCATGCACGGGTTACCGTGCGCCACCTCGCTGAATACCCCAACTCTCTCGTAGGGCGCACGGGTGGTGCGTCGAGCACGGCTGCCTACCCGTGCGCCACTCCGGTGAAATAATCGACTCTCTGTAGGGCGCACGGTGGTGCGCCATGCATGGGCTACCCGTGCGGTAGGGAGATCCTTGTTAAACTCCGTCCTTAATGCCCTTCCAATCTATATTATGTCATGCTTTAAATTGTCTCAAGATCTCAAAGATCTGGTTGTAAAGTCGCCGCAAATAATTATTTTAAGGTAAAGCATTTGCAACTACTTTTTTTGTGACAACTATATTTGCGGCGACATTAGATGATTTGTGACGACGTTATGACATTTAGATATGTTGAAATATGTCACTTGTGAGTAATGTTGTAAAAAGCGCTAGACTCGCTAGATGACAGATCGAGCCTAGCGCTGGCGGGACTCGGCGGCGGAGCCTAATCGTAAAAAAAAAAAAAAAAACATACAAGTGACAAGGGGGCTAACGCCAGCAGAATTAATCTGAGCTGAGAATTTTTACAACAGAGCTTGTGAGTTATCCCACATTGATTATTTATGGGAAGAGAACCTACTTAATAAGCCAAGTGAGAGGAAGTCTCCCCCCCAACAAATTTAATATGGTTTAAGACCATACCCCATGCTCGGCCCGTGGCCATTGATTTGATATGATGGAGCATAAATGATCTTGTGATGATGATTAATGAATTTGACGAATGACTAACGAGTGAGAGGAGTGTTGAAATACGCTACTCACTTATGAGTCGTCCATTAATTAGGGTAAGATTCATGTGAAACTATACCAAATCCCTTGTAGCAAATCTTCTCTCAAAAAAAAAAAAAAAAAAAAATCCCCTGTAGCAAATAGGACCACCAGCTGTATGCCAAACCTAAAAGCTGAGGCGCAATTACTTTAGCACACACATGTAGTAGCTACACCAGCTGTTACTAAGTAAATGGGAGAAACTTATAGACAAAGCTTTCTAAATACAAGCACAACTTAGATCAACTCATAGGGCTGCAATCGAACCGAACCAAGTCGAGCTTTTGAGTGTTTGAGTTTGGCTCGTTTATTATCGAGTCGAACTCAAGCCTGAATCTATCGAACATATTGATGGTGAAAATTGCAGAGGCAACGATTCTTAATGAGCCAACACAAAAACAAAGGAAAACACTATAAGCTCGAATTATGCTATTTTGTACTTGCATTAACAGCAATGCTCTCACAACTAGCCTTTCTTATCAGAAGTGTTATAAACCCTACTTACATTCCAATATATACCCACTTGGAAAGATTAAGTTTAGAAGCATAAAAGAGAGACAATATATGTATATCTGAAACATGTTAAAAGTCCTTCTGAATAAACACTATTTCCAGGAACCACACCGACAAATAACAGTATATGACTCCAAAAAATTAGATATAAAAACACAAATAGTCGCCACACCAAGTACAAACAAGCTGTATAACCATAAAATAAAAATCTACCAGTAAGTCTACCAAAATTTATCTATATTGTGCACTGCAATGACTTCTGTAACGAGAAACCCAAAAAGAATTGTAAAACCAAAATCGTATCAGCTCAGCACATCAAATTTTCATGCCACATCCTCGTCGTCACATCTGAGTTTCCTTCTCTTCAGCTTCTTCAGCATGTCCATTTTCAGCGTTCACAGCAGGTTCGTTTTCAGATTCACCAGCACTACAAAAGGGGACAAAGCGTTAAGCTCAATGAGAGCAAACAAGAGCTTCAAGAAACAAGAAAAGTTCAAACATGGAAATGAGTATCTTGAAAATATCAAGATTGAACAAGTTCTCAAAGCCTTGATGCTTTTCACCCTCTTCTATCTAGGACAAGGGTGTCGAGCAATCCATAGTTGCTAGTGCATAACAACTCATGTCATTACGTAATCCCTCTCCGTGGACGTTTTGATGTCTCATTATAAACCAGCTGTAATATTTCAAGGCGTAAGGAGGGTAAAAATTGTCCGATGGTTTACTCATAACATTACAGAGCTCCTTTTACATCCTAAATCAATCCAGTATCAACACTCAAAATCATTCAGCTAATGCACAAGCTACTAACTGCAAACATGTGACCACTAATTACACTGGAAGAGCAAATAGTCATCAACACAGCCACTACTTACATGTCCAAGTTAATCAATGGAACAAAAGCCACTCATGGACTACAAACTACCAAAATAACTTCACTTGCTGGGCTCGGATGTCCACTCTAAATGTGTCTTGGTGAACGCCATTGATGGGCAGGCTGACTGTCCAACAGTCTATTAACACAACAAAATCTCCATAGACCAAGTTGCTGGCAAACTACTGGCAAACTACCAAACGTTGCCAACTTAATGACTACTAGAATGAATTATTAACATGGTCTCAAAGGGCATTGGAGTATCAATTTTGGGTAATAAGAAGATTACCCATTAACATGAAATATTTAACAAAACAAAAAAAAGTTGTTCCAAGAATCCCAGTCATTACGAATCAATAACAAGTAAACCATCATCTCCGAAAAGTACTAATTATACTAAGGAGATCAATCATCACTCATTACTGGTTGAAACAATCAAATTAACCATTAAATCACACAAGCCAATGGAATTTTAAACCACAAAATCCATTTCAACCAAGGCAACAATCAAAAATTATAAGTATTCTCCATAACTGATGCAGTTTCACAAGCTAAATCAATCACAAACCTCTCGGGACGAGAATCAACTGCCTCCGGCTTCCTCCAAGCGTTCTCAGTCTTATCTTCAAACCGCAACCTGTCCCTCCCATTCCCACTCCAAAAGCTTTTCTTTGCAACTGCCGGGCCATCAGTGGGCCCTGGAGAAACAACCTCCTTAATCTTGGTAGCCTCAAGTTTTTCCTCAATCTCCTTCCAATCTTGACCCTTCTCCTTCAACACCTCCTCCCTCGGCCTTGCCTCACCAAATGGATTGCTGCCCTTTGGCTTCACTACATTAGCAACCTCACCTTTTTCCACTTCACTCACCGGCAGCGTTCTTGGCTGCAAATTCAATCTCGGCCTACCACCAACACTCCCTTCCTCTCTTTTCCTCCCCCAACTCTCTGAATCTACGCCATTCGACTCAGAACCCCCTCTCCTCTCCCTCAAACTATCAAACGCGCTGCCAATCTTACGCCCCTCCTCTTCCTTTTTCTTCAACCAATTACCTGAATCTGCACCACCATTACTCGATTCCAACCCAAATCCCCCTCTTTTCTCATATCTCCTAGGTTCCGATGGAACAAAGCTCTTTTTCGATGCCCAATTATCAACCTCATCCGCTCGGGATTGCGAATCCGTGAAAAACCCTCCCCTTTCTCCCCTGTCCCTCCTCTCAAACCCATTACCAGCAGACGACTTCTTCCCCGCGGCCCAATTATCAGTCTCATCAGCCCTAGACGGCACAAATTCACGATCCGACTCCCGATTGAAACTTCCCTGACGCCGCGGCTGTTCATCTCTCATGCCGCCGCCATAGGATCTGAAGCCGCCGCCGAGCTTATTCCGATCGAGCTCCTCCGCGGAGCGCTGGCGTGGACCGGTGGGAAGAGCCATAAGCTCATCCGCCGTCAAGCCCTTCGGCTGTGTCGCCGCCGGCTTAGCCGCGCCGAATGTCGCGAATTCCTGAAGAGACAGAGTTTGCGGCTTCTTTTTCTTGGTTTTTGTAGCGGCGGCGGCCCTGAGTGATGGAAAATCCGCCGTTTCAACGCCCTTTGAATTGCCGTTAACGGCAGCCGCATCTTCCTTGCGTTGCTCGAGGAGCTCCGTCTCGTTTTCCTCCACATCCAGAGCCCAGGCGCCTGGTTTTGCCCACGCGCTCACGGTTGCCGCCATCCTTGCTTCTTTTTCTCTCTCCGAAAAATCTTGTGTGTGTTTCTGATGGTGTAGCAGTGTGTGTGCCGCGATAGGTTTTGTGAAGATTTTGCGTCTGTTACAAGCCTAGGGTCCATTGGTTATAAATGACACGTAGGTTCAGAGAACTTGATCCAACGGTTAATATTAATTGGAGAGAATAGCTCGAATACGAAAGGGATTTGGAATGGTCTGAAATGCGATCGACGGCTGATATTAATTCATGTACTGGGGTTGAGATTGTAATTATACTTGAAGATAGATGGAGGTGAGCTGGCATGTGCATGTGTAGGATAGTTGGCGGTGGTTTTGTAGGAATTAGGAAAAGACATGCGCACCACAAAAATATATTGGTACACGATTTTAGCAAGCAATTTTATTTTCATAAATATAAAATAAAATCATATCATTCTTTATTCAAATTATTATTTTTGTTAAATGTTCCATGAAATAAATAAAATTACTTTCAAATGGGTTTTTCTTTTCCTCATATTACCTGTCCTCTTACTCGAAAAAAATCTTGTACAATTAAACATCTATAAATTAATAATCTTGGAATCATCAATATTTATTAATTTAATGAGATATTATATTAGCAAACTAATAAGTTTATTTGTTGTCCTCAAGTCGGATGACTAAAAGTATTATTTAAATAAGGTTATAATCAAATATTAAATTATTGAGTTGTCTTTGTAGGACCAACGAATATTTCATTTTGAGATGAAGGCGTGTATTTTTTATTACATGTTTTGAGAGGAAAGGGTGATGGGATTAGGGGTGGCTACGGTTTGAACCGCCTGGTTCTACATAAAAAAGACCGTATAGTAATAATTCTTATTCGTAATCACAAATTTATAATCCTTAATTGATGGATCGTAACAAATTCCGTAAATTTCTTCATAAGATTCACCGATTGGGTGCGCAACTAACGCTTTTGTCTTTGTTAGGAAATTTATTAAGTAGATTTTGATGATACCATGTAAAACTTAAACTAGGAATTTAGCACCCAATTTTCCTTGTAATTTGTATTGTAATAGATAAATGGAAAAGCCGAGTCAAGTCGGTATGCCAAAATCTGAAAGTCAATCATGGACCGGATTGAAGACTGTTGTGTGTTAGCCGAGTATGGCCAAGAATGAAGTCAAGGACTCGACTAAAGGAGTGTCGGTAGAGGAACAACCGTAGTGTCGGTCAAGTTAGCTCAAGCGAAGTCTTAAAGTTGAAGTGATAGTTGAGTGATCCAACGACTGACTCGAGTTCACGGGGTAAAGACAAATCTAGTCAAGACAAACCGACTTAGATCCATTGATTAAAAGTCAAGAATGTTACTCGAATAGTAACATGTCAAAGTTGTCAGTGTGAAGTGTTAGTCCTGATTTTGTGCAAAGGAATAAACCAACGGGAAGATCGCGATCGTGTGTCGAAAGTCCGCAATCTTTGCCGCAAGACATTTAATACGACGAAATGTCAACGTTAAGGACTACATACAAGACAAGCCAACGAACACAAGTGACTTTTGAAATTAGCCTCTATTCATCGAGAAAAATTTCAAAAGTGCACTATAAAAGGCCGAGGAATTTATTGAGAAAAGGTTACGAACCATGAACAAGCAAGCATTATTCAAGCAATTAACCTCAAATATTCTCAAGTACATTCAAGCAAATCCTCAAGCACGAAACTCGAAGAAATCGGTCCAACACAAGCTCAAAGGAAAGACAACTTCAAATCTGTTGAAGAAGAAACTTTTGAAGAATCAAAAGGGATCTACTTTACAAGGGAGGATTGTAGGAAGGTTCAAGTCGAACTAGTATCAAGTTTGTTGGAGGGCTACGTGATCAAATCCAAGAACTTGAGTTTCGTTTCCAAACTCCCTTTTATTGCGGTTGATGGTTCACCGTTGGGGCGGTGGTGGTGGCACACCTTCAATAGGGGTTGGCTCGATTGGGTCCCCACTAGCCCCGATTTCATCGCCATCTCTCCTTATCGCTTTCTTCCGAGTTAGGCTGGGAAGTGGTAAAGAAGAACATCGGTGGTATTTGTTTGAACCACTCCCGTTGGATCGATTTCAAATTGTGTTTCGAGGACTCTCCTGTCCCTCCATCGCTTTTGCTCGTGAAGGATTCTTGATTCACGCAATGCTTGCCGTGATCCGCAATTCTTCCGTGGCGGCATTCTCCTGTTCCTCGTCACTTTCGGAGAAGACATCAGGAGAGGATGGAAGTGTTCTCGTAGTCTGCCGAGATAGGGCGGATACTTGCCTTTTCTCGTGCTTCGCTTCTTGACTTGCTTTTCTCTCTTAACTTGTCCTTGTAGATCTCGAGAATATTCATGCGATTGTCTTCATCTAGAGCCGAGCACAAATAGATAATCCAAGAAATTTAGCAGCTCCTCTTCTTCTTCTATGAATTCAGCCGTTGGAACTGTTCCTCGACTTGCTCAACTTCCATTTTCTCCACTCACGCAGACGATTCTTCGATGTCTGGGTAAGGTGGAGATAGGATCATTACATCACTATCTGCTTGGGGCCGTTCTTTTCTTCTTGAGTTTCACTGTGAGCTGAGCTCTGTTGTGTCTTCAGTTGCCTCTGATCACCTTCAAAGAGACTTGGTCGTTTCATCAATTACATCCGGAGACTCTACTTCTCCAAGAGTCTCCTTGTATTTGTCTTTAGCCGAGTAGGTGACTCACCGGTTTCTCCCGCTCGGATTGCTTTACAAGTCTTCTTCGTCTCTTGGTTTGTACCGGGAGGGATTTACTCGTTCGAGACGGTGTCCTCTCGAGTCTTGGCGGCCGGGGGCGTCTTGTGTTTGTTTCTCGAGGAGGCGGCCGTCTAGGTTTGTCGACCTCTCTTTTTGACGATCGCAGAAGGAATTTGTGAGTCCTTCTCGACCGCCGCGGGCGGGTGACACCTACTGCTGGCAGCGACTTCTCTGCGCAGGGCAGTGCATGTTTGGTTTTCTTTCTTTGGGCAAAGAGATTTCTTAGGTAGCGGGCGCCTTTCTTCTCAGTTGGAGAGGAAGCGGTTTTGTGTCTTGGTCACCGATTCCCCTCACCGGTGTCGCCTCTCTTGGCGTACGCGACGCTTCGAGCACCGAGAGAGATTAGCTCAACATCCTCTTGTTAACATGGAAAGCTTTCCCATGTCTAAGAGGTACTCTTTCACCTCCGAATAGCCGGCCAATCACTAGGCCATATCCCGGATCCTCCAAATGACCCATCTTCTTTGAAGGACTTGTTTCCCACGTTTTGGCAGAGTCTGCGTAGATAAACTCAGCCCAGGTTTATCTTCTTTTCTTCGATTATTGCAGCCATCATCACAATCAATTTTGCCTTTGTGATTGGTCAAAGTCGCCAAATTTGATGTCGATACACTTGGCAACAATGTCCAACAATTTGTGATAATCCTCCTTCAGCTGATCTCTTGTTTGTTTGTGAATATTATTTTGTCGGAACATCGGACTTGGCTATTTCTTTCCATGCGTCGGCCAAGTTTACATCGGCCTCTTTGATCTCGGATGCTCCTCTCCGGTAGTGAGCAATATTCACCAAATCTCGGTCGTGATAGTCACCGCTTCCGTGAACAGATGACTTGATTCCTTCGTCGTGAATCTCAAAGCATTCACGTAGAATTGTGCGACCTCCTCCACATAGGTCATAGGATACTCCAGTGTTAGAAACGGTTTTGATCCTGCCGTTTCTAGCTTCTCCGCGATTTTCTTCACCAGGGTGTCGTCGGACCCTCGCTTCACCATTCCGTCGAAATCCACTTGGTCGAACCGGTGTGGATTTGTTTTCCCAACTTGGTAAAGTCATATGTTGGTGCCATTTCTCGAAATAATTTCAAGAAAAGTTCGAAATAGATTTGAAGCTTGATAGGGTTTCGAGAGTGTTTGCCTTTGCTTTTTGAGAGAGATTGAACAGTTTTAGAAGTGTGAGAGAGAAACGGACGAAAAATGGTTTAAATATGGTTTATGAAAGGATGTGCGCAGACGGTTTTTGAATCGTGATCGAAATCAACGGCTTGGATTTCGCGCGATATTGAGCGCTTCATGTCTCGTATTTAATGCGACGAAGATTTATATCCAATCATAGGCTTGGTGTGCGGCTTTTTGTCCTGTACACATCATCATTATGCCGACGTGTGTCTCTCAAAACATTCCCGCTTAAGTCAAAAACGATCATGCGTTTTAGTCACTTTGCTCATAAGTTATTCAAACATCTCTTAGCCGATTTAACTCTGCTTCTCACATTTCTCTTAGTGACTCATTTATCACCGACTTGGTATAGCCGACTTTTCCGATAAAATTTTTTCCGAGCTAGTTTTTGTTTTCACTCTTTTTCACCTTCTTTCCTGTTTCATTTCTTTTCTTTGATTCTTCGTGTCTCGGCTTAAGCTCAATTAGCCCCAACTCATGTTTGAGTTCTTCAAATCTTGACTCACATAATGGTTTTGTGAAGATGTCGGCTAGTTGCTTATCGGTTGAGATATATTCCAAGATAATGTCCTTCTTTTCAACATGATCTCTTATGAAATGATATCTCGACATCTATATGTTTTGTTCTTGAGTGCAACACAGATTTTGAGTGATTGCAATGGCACTTGTGTTATCACACATGATTGGAATTTCTTTTCTTCAATTTCATAATCTCTCACCGTTGTTGTCATCCATAGGACTTGGCTGCAATAAATGTTTCAGTATGTATTCTCCTCACCAGTAGAGGTGGCTATTGAGTTTTGCTTTCTTGCTAAACCAGAAATTAGTCTGTTTCCAAGCATTTGACATGTGCCTCAAGTCTTTTCTGTCCCACTCTGCATCCAAAGATAGTCAGTCCAATAGCCAATTAGCTTGAATCCACCTTCTTTTGATACCATAGCCCTACTTCTTGCTTCCTTTTAAGTATCTCAATATTCTCTTAGTCATATCATATGGCTTTCTTTTGGAGCAGATTGAAATCTTGCACATACACCTCTGCAAAGAAAGATGATGTCCGCCCGCTAGCCGTGAGATGAGCGTGATCCAATAAGTGCTCAGATCTTGTTTGGTCTACGCTTGCCATCCGCGTCCCATGTCCATTTTGATGATGTGTTCATTGGTATTTTCACGTAAGACTTCTCCTCCATACCAAATTTCTTCATTAAATCTCTGGTGTATTTTGTTTGACTTATGAAGGTTCCATCCTTCAAATTGTTTCACTTGAAGTCCAAGGAAAATGTCGCCTCTCCCATCATGCTCATTTCAAATTTACTTTGCATGAGGTTTGAGAATTTTTCACACAACTCTTTGTTAGTGGATCCAAAAATGATGTCATCCACATATATTTGAACAAGCAAGATACTCTTCTTCTTGTCTTGAATTCTCAAAAGTGTTCTATCCACTTTTCCTTTAGTGAATCCATTTTTAGTTAGGAATTGTGACAGGGTATCATACCATGCTCGGGTGCCTGTTTCAATCCATACAGGGGCTTTCTTGAGTTTGTACACTTTGTCTCCAAGAGTCTTCTCGCTCAAATCCTGGAGGTTGTTCAACATACACTTCTTCTTCCAATAATCCATTCAGAATGCACTTTTTACATCCATTTGATATACAATGAAATTTTTGTGAGTCGCATAGGCAAGAAAACATCCTTATAGCTTCCAATCTTGCTACAGAGCAAATGTTTCATCAAAATCTATTCCTTCTTGGCAATATCCTTTGGCTACCAGTCTTGCTTTGTTTCTTACCACAGATCCTTCCTCGTTCATCTTATTTCAATACCCATTTGGTTCCAATAACATTTTGATGTATGGGTCTTTGTACTAATTCCCATACTTTATTTCTCTCAAACCGATTCACTCTTCTTGCATAGCTTGAATCCAATGTGTGTCATCCAATGCTTGTGACACATCTTTGGGCTCTATCTGCGAGATGAAGCATGTGAACATTGCTTCTTGTTGAGTTCTCGATCTTGTCTTGACACCTTCTCTCATGTCTCCAATGACAAGTTCTCGTGGATGGTCTCTCACCATCTTACGTCAAAGTTGAAGTAAGTTAGGGATTCATCGACTTGCACTGTGTTCTTGGGTCGCTCTCTCGTGATCACTCACCGCAGATTTTCCACCGCTTTTGAGATTCAGCTATCTCATCTTCTTCTCAATTGATAATTCTCGCTTCAGCTTCAAAGATAGGGACTCTTCGTAGGTTGGATGTTTCAAATTTATCACCGACTCTTCAATGTCTTCTCCATTTATGTTTGGCTCATCGAATACTACATGAATAGATTCTTTCTGTAACCATAGTTCTTTTGTTGAGTATTCTCAGAGGCTTTGCTTTCACCGAGTATCTGAAGATACCCTCATCGCCTTTAGCATCAAAAGCCTTTAGGTTATCTTTGCCATTATTATGGATGAAGCATTTACATCCAAATATCCTGAAATATGCAACATTTGGTTTTCTTCCAAATTCGCATCTCATAGGAGTCTTTGTCACCGCCTTTGCTTTATCATACATCTGTTTTGGGTGTAGCAGTCGTGTTGATTGCTTGACCCAAAACCTTTTTGGTAACCCCCTTCAAACGCTAACATGGTCCTTGCCGCTTTTTTGAGGGTTCTGCTTTCTTCTTTCTCGCAACTCCATTCTCACGCGGAGTCCTTGCGGTGATAGTTCATGACCAATACCATTCTCAACACAAGATCGAGTTATTATTCCATTGACAAACTCGGTTCCTCTATCCGATCTTATTTTGATAATGGTTTGACTCTTCTCATTTTGTATCCTCTTCATCACCGTGGTAGCTTTTGTAGAGTTTCTTTCTTCTTGCACATGAATATTGTCCATGTATATCTTGAGTAGTCATCTACTACCACCAAGGTGTATTTCTTTCCACTTATGCTTCTTTGGTTCCACTCACAAATAGATCCATATGAAGCGGTCATGATAATATTCTTGTTGAGGATGGGCAAGTCTTTTCTTGGAATGACGACTTGATTTGTTTTCCTTCCGACATGCATCACATATACTCTCCTTCTTGATATCGAGTCCTGAAGTCCTTCCACAAGATGACTTCTTGCTAGCTTATTAATCGTTTTGAAATTGATGACTCGACTTTTTTGTGCCACGCCCAACTTGATTCAAATTGCTCTTTTGCTAGTAGACAGTCTTTGGGTGTTGCGGTTGACCAATCCACTACATACATATTTCTCTGTCCGCATCCTTTGCAAAGACAACTTCATTAGTTTCAACATTTTTGATTTGGCATATTCCCATGTCAATCCAACATTGTAGCCCTTGTCGCAGAGTTGGTGATGCTTAGTAAATTGAAGTTTAGTCCTTCAACATATGCAACATCTGTGATTTCTAAACCATTCCTCCGGATGGATCCAATGCCTCTTATTTCACCAGGAGCTTCATTTCTCCAAATATGACTTTGGCTCCTTTGACTTCCTTGAATTTTGACAGATTTCTCTTATTTCCTGTCATATGTCCGGAATGTGCGCTATCCATGTACCAGGTTCCTTGGCACTCACTGCTCAACCCGAACAAATCAAGGAAATTAAGTTTTAGGTACCCATTCTTGTCCTGGGTCCCGAGGGGTTAGAATTATAAGATGATCCAACCAACCTATAGCCAAATGATTTGACTCAAGAGGTTGCCATCTATCGATGCCATAATCATAATCAATCCTGGCAAATTGCTTGGGAGTCTAGGTTCATACAAATTGTCTCTTTTGTCTCGTATGCCCGCATATGTGTTTTAGCAATTGCTTTCTTGGGTAATTGTGGTGTCTTTGAGTGTAGTGCCTAGTGCATATGTGTGTGCTTTGATGAAAGCTCTTATGCTTTTGGAATGGCCTTTGTTGAGTTCTGGCCTTTGCCATTTGGGCTTGTATTCCATAAGTCTAGCCGATAGTTCACATTGTTCCAAATCACTTGGCTTGGATATTTTCTACCATTCCCATCATATGTATTTCTTTTATGAGTTTTCGGGATTTTTGGTAGCTCGCTTCTTCTTTACAGAGTATTTTCTTTTGGAGTCTCATTTGAGGACTCGGTGAATCTCTTCTCACTATCCTTTCAAAGACTCTCAATCAAGCCGTTTTCCTTTTCCTTTGTAACCAAGGCCGTTTGCTTAGATTGTGCCTTGGATTGAAAGTGTGTGCATCATTTAGAGTTTTGGATTTTTCGGACTCTTCATGACTTGAAGATCCTTTTTCCAAAATTACTCTTGAGGTTTGACATGGCACAAAGGAATTAAATCCTAAACTGTCTTGTCTCCACATTCTCTTTGACTCATAATAAGATCATCCAATGATTTAGATGCCTTAGTGAATGAGGCAATAACCTTTTGAGATCATTCTCCTCTTTTTTCTCAGAAATTTATTTTGCTTATTAATTTGGCATTTTCACTTTTAAACTCTTATTCTCATCAATTATTTGACTTAGAGTACTCGGCTCCTTAGTCGACTTTGAGTTTTGACTTTTGAGTAGGTCAACATTTTCCTCATTCAATAGTGTGTGTGAGGTTTTAATGTGCTCAAAATCTTTCATCATTTTGCCTAATGAATCATAAAGATCGAGTGGGTGATGAAGTGTGTGTGTCACGCTCACTATCACTAGTGTCCGAGCTTGTTGAGTTAGATTGTACCTCATCTTCTTGATCTTGTTCTTTGGCCATTAAGCGGCATCAAGGCTTCTTCTTCGTAGTCACTTGAGTAGTCACTTCACCGCTCTCTCGAGTCACCGTCTCTCTTGACTTGATTTATCTCTCAAAGAGCTTCTGCACCGGCCATCATTGCTTTTTTCTTCTTCTCTTGTCTTCTTTCTCTCAAGACCTTTTTTTCTTTCTTCTTCTTTCAGACTTGTTGACTACGAGGATATGAGCAAATCAATGGCATAGTGACTGTTGTCTACAATTCCAACATAGATATTCACCTTTTGCTCACTCTTTTTCTATTCTTGAGTTGTCACTTTTGATACTCAACTTGTTGATGATCCGTCCTCTTGTCAGCCTATCATCCCTCGATTTGGAGGGAGAGCCGAGTGTCTTCCGGAGGATTCACCCTTTCCTCTCTTGTAGTTCTTGTTAAAGAACTTGTTAAATCTTTTAACCATTAGTGGCTATTTCTTCCGGGTCAATCGCCTCTTTGACTTGACTCTCCTTCCATCTTTGACAACTAGAGCAAATTGTTTTGGGGTACAAATGCCTCTTCCTCGGTCTTTCCTTCTCACCAAACTCATAGGCTTTGAGGTCCGAGAATAACTCATGGTTGGATGTCTTTGATAGGTCCATGGAATGTCTCGTGCCATGACCTTCATCTCCCATTCACCGAAGACTTTTCAGATCTTCATACACATTTCTTCTGTATATTCCTTTCCAAGTGTAGATAGCTCATTTGTGATTTCTCAGAATCGAGCATCCAGTTGATCCAGTTTTCTCCGAGATCATTTTAAAGTTCTCAAATTTTGTACAAATTACCGAAAGTTTGTTTTCTTTGATTTGCTCGAGCCTTCACAAATCAATGTCGGTTTGTCCCATTTCCTTAGTGCTTTTGCAAGATTTCACTTTATTGAACATGGCTTTGTCCAAGGTTTTGTAGAGAATATCCTTGCTACATTGTCCAGGTTGTATCTTTTTCTCATCATCATTTGTCCACTCGGTTCTTGGTTTTTCAACCATGACCGTCCGGTGCTACATCTTCTTCCCCTTCACCGCAACTCTTCGTGACAAAATGTGTTCACCTTTAATATTTGCGAGAGGCCCATCTTCTATCACTATCCACATCTCATCATGTAATGCCGATAGATGAGCTCGCATACTGAATTTTCCAATCATCAAATTCTTCAATAGTGAACATAGGAATGCGTGTTAGATTTGCTTCCATGATAATAATTTTTAATGAAAGAAAAGAGTTTTGAAAGTTTAAGTACTAAAGCGGACTTTTGAAAAGTTTGGAGATCTAGTTCAAGAACTGCCATGGAGGGTTCAATGAACCAACCGCTCGATACCACTTGTAGGTCCCAAGGGGTGTAAGTGTAAGGTTTAGAAGGGGGTTGAATAAACCTTACCAAATTTTCGATTTAGGCCTTTTAAATCTCTGAGTTCTACACAAATTTGTGTCCTTGATGGATAATCGAATTAGTCACTCAAGAGAGTTAATCTCTCAACAGACTCAATTTGAAATTTATTAGTAGAGTAACTCACCGTTGACTATAATTTGACTTAGCCGTGGTTTTGTTTTCAATGAGACTTAACACCCTTAAGTTTGTTTAAGCAAGTTTTTACAACTGATTTAGACTTATAGATTATCGGATGGATAGCAAATTTATCAAAGAGATATAAGCAATTAAAAGTGCGAGATATTTAAATGTCAGAAAGTAAATGACACAAAGAAAGTTTTTATAGAGGTTCAAGATGGGGTAATTCTTCTACTCCTCTCTTCTCCAACTCCCGGAGGAATCCACTAAGTAATGATCGGTTTACAAAGTGGTAATCCCGTATACAAGTCTTGATCACAACAAATGACTTGATCCTTTGGGACTCGATGCCGAGACGCCTTGATCACTCGGTCCAAATGCTTCTCGTGACGACCACCTTCTTCACAGGGCAAATTTGCTACTTACAAATCACTTGCTCAAGCACTTTGGATTTGATCACGAAGCCCTCCAAACGCTTAAGACTTGGTTCACCAACCTTTCTACAATCCTTCGGAGTGTAGACCCCTTGTTTTCGTAGTTTCTCTTCAACTGATTGAAGTTCTCTTTCCTTCACGGGTAAGTGTTGGATTGATGTTCTTCGAGATGTAGGCTTGAGGATTGAGAATATTTCAATTTTGATAAGCTTGTAAATCTCACGTGTGTGTCATCCACGCATCATCTCTTTCTCAATCAAACTCCTCGCCTTTTATAGTGAACTTTCAAAAATTTGCCCGTTGAAGAGATAGGCTCATTTTTGAAAATCACTTTGCAAAATGTTGGTTTGCACTTCTTGGAATTGCCATTTCCTCGTATGAAATGTTTTATCACCTTTTCGTAGTTCGACACGGTGTAGTGCTTCCCATTGGTTCATTTTTTTGCACGCTTCCTCGGGACTCGAGCACTCCAAGAAGGTAGTATGAAGATATTACTTGTTTAAGTAAATCTCTTGATTTACGTACAACGGTTCTTTTTCGCTTATCTCGACTTGACGCATTTCCTCGCTTTCCCCGGTGACTTAGAGTCGCCTTCCAATCATCGGATAACTCTTCATCACTTGACTTGAGACTTGCTTTGCTTTGAGTTGACTTGACCGATGTTCCACTCACCAGATCTCACCGCTTCTTCAATCGAGTTCCCTGCTTTCTTCTTGTTGTACTCACTGCCTCTCACAACAGAGTTTTCCTTCAAGCCTTCGATTGTCTTCTTGCAAGTTGGAGCGTAGGCGACTTAACTCGGCAGCCTTGGCTCTAATTGTTACAATACATTTCAAAGCAAGAATTGGGGAGCCAACTTTCTATTCTAAGTTTTACATGGCATTCATCAAAATCTAAACAATAAAATTCCTAACACCCTTGATATTTCTTCCATTTTACAAATTGCATCCCAAGAATGGTGTGTTTGATGAGCAAATACAAACCTCAAGGGGGGTCTTTGTAATACCTTAAGAGGTATTTGTAATTTTGAATTATACTTGGACTTTTTTGTAACTAGAAAATCCTCAAGGCAGATTTTGCAACTATATTTGTAATTTTGAAAGATGACGGATTTGTTTTTTTAATTAGACCAAACCTCGGGGATAGATGTTGCAATTATCCCTTTAAAGAATTTCACCTTTCACCGCGTACTGTTGCACTGCTGGTTCCTCTTCTCTTGTCATGTGAAGTATGACTGTTCTGAGAGAACAGTGATGAATCCACATATTTCGGAGGTTATGCCGCTCACATTCGACCCGACCAATCGTGGAAAAGTAGGAATGGTTAACGGAAATTGCACCAAAGATTTAGCTTGCTCTAGGAAGGCCGAATATTAATGACAAAGTACAATTTCAAGAAAATGGTCATTACCTTGAACATTATAGCGCTTGCAATTATAATTAGAGTTGTGAACATCACATAATATATAGGAGAAACGATTGCCGCATTATAAGTGTCAAGTGCCTGAACAAACATAAGGTTGAGAAAGAGAAACAAGCTAATGATATTGGGCAAAACAATGTCAAGATAGAAATCTAGATGAGAAAAATGCATTCATGTAGATTAAAGCTCCAACATTTTTCACATATCAAGACAATTAGCCTTATATTAGGGGAAAGAAAACGATACTTTGAGTTGACATATTTTTTTAGCGCACAATCATAATTAAGCCATGAGATCTTTTAAAGTTTCAAGAGCTCAATTTGATTGCAGATTAATCCATATGGAACTAGATACCAGGAGCCATTCGTTTTCCAAGTAATCTATTATAAGACAACAACGATAGAATATGGATCAAGAATGATTTTGCATAAGGCATACTAAAAGGATGTTAAAACACACAGTACGAAAAATAACACCCATCCTCCAATAATGATGCAAAAAAAAAAATTCTTTTAAGATTTGAGCCTAATGTATGCGTGTATGTCGTGAATACTTTCACTTTCGTCGAATGTAATACAACTATCAAAAGCATGAGAATAAATTGTGATTACCTTGTTCGTAAAATTCAATCGGACCACACAGACATCGCAAATCGAAAGGAAAAATCAAGTTTGAGCGTATCCAAATTGATTGATCCCCTCCGAGTAAGTTTTATTGCAATCCCAATTGCCTTTATGTAACAACCTTCAGGACATTGAAACAGAAGCTTACACTTAGTTAAGCTAATAGAAGTGTCTCCCAAACAATATAGAAGTTCAAGTAGCCTCAAAATTTAATAAAAGTTAGGTATAGTTACAAAAACCCGGATGTTTGGGCTAATTACAAAAAACTTAAAGAGTTTTTGGAAAATTGCAAAAATATTTCAAACCCCCAACATTTATAAAAATATTACAGCTTACCTCCTTAAATTTAAGACAGAATCAAACATGAGGGGCTTTTTTGTAAATTTGAAACATCTCTGGGTTTTTTGTAATCACCAAACCTCAAGAGTGTTTTTGTAATAATCCAAAAAGTTATACACACACAAACTTAAAGGGTATAGCAATTAGCATGTGGCAAGCAATTACCGTAGTAAAGCGCACCCATCAAGGAACAAATTCCCAGGTAAACCAAGATATTTGTCATCCATAGAGAGGCTCCAAATGCGGCATGAGCACTAAAGCACCATGGATAATGTAGTACATAAGCTAGAAATGTTGCACACACAAGCAAAAAGTCAAATAATAAGAAATAGACTAATTACGACACGATTAAGGACATTTGTGATACTTGGGAGGAAAAAAGAGAAGAAAGAGAAAACTACCTGGTTGGGATGCTAAATCCCATACTTCTTGCACGAACTTGGAGTGTGTTCTTGCGGGGCATGAATAACAATTACTACAGATCCCACGATACAAGACAGACATCCTAGTATGCCCATCCGTCGCAACCGCTCCTTCAACATAAAGTGTGCTAAAACAAAGACTTTCAGATTCATGGAAATGGTTAGTTAAGTAAATTTTAGGGATAATTACAAAAACACCCCTAAGGTTTGGGCTAATTACAAAAAAACCCGAGTTCTTTGAAAATTACAAAAATACCCTTGAGGTTTGATATTCCGTCTTACATTTTTCCCCTGTTGATTTTCGAAAATATTTCAAAAAACCCCTTACATTTGCAAAAATATTACAGATTACCCCTTAAATTTATGACAAAACGAAACCTGATGGGTTTTTTTGTAATTTTAAAACATGTCCTGGGTTTTTTTTGTAATTAACCCAAACCTCGGGGTGTTTTTGTAATTATCCCTAAATTTTATCAAGAAATTTTTACAAAAGTAAAATTTTGGCACATATACCTAACAATTATACTTAATGCACCAAGAGGGGTGACAAGAACAAACTGAGCATAAATATAGGTGACAAAATTTGCAACCTCTCCAACAATCACTCGCACAGAAGACAATGAACAACTACTTGATAAACACTTCCTTTGTCTCGGCGATGCGGAACCAAGCTCAAATAAATCCATAACTTACTAGTAATCATGCCCACCCACCAAAGAGGTTCTAATAAGTGTAGCCTCCAACACCGCAATTAGATAGAATACATGAAAAATAAGAAGTAAGCATACATTAAGAGGTATTTAGGTTTGGCGACAACATTAGGTGAATGACCATGAATCGTGATAAAGCAGTGCCTGGACATAACTTATATTCCTTGATAAAAGTAATCCTTTTTTTTTTTCGATTTTATTAATCACTAGCAATTAAAAACATCGCTTGCACCATCACATTTCTCCTTCGTATGAAGGTTGTGTCGAAAGGGCATCCGTAAAACTTTGCCACTTTGCTTTTTGTGTGAATTTCTAGTGTTAACTAATTTTAGACAATTAATTCACACTATAAACTTCACACCACCGACCCCCACATAGTGGGATAATGTGCGCTTGATGATGATATATCAAAAACATCAAGCATAGGCTCAATGCCCAAAAGATCGAATGAGAAGGGTAGAAAATAATACGAAACACCACCATCCCAATCCAACCAAAGCATGCCATAGTTTCCTCATTTCGCTGCTTTTTCAAATATATCCCGATTTCAAATCCTTAGATTCTATTTTGTGCTATTTTTGGAGTCGTTGTGGTGGATTTCAAATCCATAATATTTGGAGTCAATTGAAATCCTCCTATCAAATCCAAATCCTATCGTCCAAATGCAACCTCAAATAATTCACTATGTTATATCATAATAACTTTATGATCCAAAAGTTCTTAAGGATTCCCTTACCACATCTTTTGGCCATTCTTCTAAGGGTTATACTGCTCCAACCCACCGTCTTTCTTACCCCTCTATCCTTCATCATCTTTCTCACTTGTTCTACCTCATCCCACATCCCCATACTCTCAGAAGTCCGAGATCAATACGTGATACCCATCATTTTCCTCCCGGCTTCAATGGCACGCTTAGCTATCTTCATACCCATCTCGGCATTATTGTGCATTTTGCAAGCGGTTAACAAAGAACCCCATATGCCCCCATCAGAGCAAAAGGCATCAACAAAATGACAGATTCGCCTCATCCAAACAGCCCGATCGTCCGTAAAGATCTACCATACAAGCATAGTGCTTTAGTGTGGGTACAAGAGAATATTCTTCCATTTTATCAAATAGAGACTTGGCCTCACAACCAATCCAAAGATGAGCACAAGCCGAGAGGACGGCAAGAAATGTAAGCTCGTTTGGCTTAACATCACATTCTTCCATTTGTTGGAAAATCTTAATTGCCGATTTCCCATGTCCATGCATCCCATAACCTAATCATCACGTTCCAAGATATAACATCCTTTTCGATCATTGAGTCGAAAATTTCTTTTGCCATGTCAATTTCTCCACATTTTGCATACATATCAACCAACGATGTGCCAAGAGAAACTCCGTATCCAAATCCTCGCTTCTCTAATGTAATCGTATATTTTTCGTCCTTTCTCCACGGATGCAATCCGAGCACACGCATAAACAAAGTTACCAAACACCGTGTTAGTTCCAAACCTTCAAATTAATTTGTCAAAAAGATTTATAGCCTTGAAATAATTTCCGTTGTCGTTGTAAGCGAGATAAGAGAATTCCATGTGGCAATGTCCTGGATCCGTTTGATGAAATAACGCCTGCGACGACATCGATTTCCACATTTTCCATACATGTTTATCGGTGAATTTACAACGAGACCTTCTCAAACAACAAACTTTTCATAATATGGCAATGTATAGATTGACCAAAACGGATTGCTCTCAACCTCGAGCACGAAGAAATCACGGACATTAGGCGATTCAAATTAGACTCAATTCCTCGATCCGCATTTGCATTTCTCGAACAAATTTATGCGATCCATCTCTAATCCTCGCTTTTTCATAGCCAACTATCATCAAGTTCCAAGACTCTTTTTCCGATTATGACCTTCAACAAAGATCTTCTCTCAAGAAGAGCCAAGAGGCCAAATCTACAATACATTGAGAGTAGTGAACTATAAACAATCCGATCAACATCATAATTTCTCCTTAGGATAAAACCATGAAACGCCTTCCTTCAAAATGACCTTCATGGAATTAGCAAAACTAGAGATCAAACAACTAATCACCATCCCGATGCCTGGATAGACCCCGTTAGCCTTGCATTGAAGAAAATATTTGAAAGCGGTCATAAAAGCACCAACCTCGCGTAGATGCCAATAATCGAGGTCCACGAGAATAAATCCTTATTCACAACTTCACAAAATGAAACTTTTGCATCCTCAATACTTCCACATTTTGAATACATTGACAAAATAGCAGATTGAATGACATGTGAGGACATAAATCCAGATTTAAGCGCCAACCCGTGCAAGCACTGCGCCTTCTTCCAACACACTCAAATCCCCACAAGCTTGGAACCCCCTTCTAATGTCCGAAAATTTGGCCTCTCACCATCCCCACCAATCTCATGCATCTCACAAAGACATCACAGACCCTTCTCACTCTCACCATTCTCGCACATACCCAATCACAAGCGCAAGTCAAGCGATTACATCTCTCACAGATATTTCATCAAACACAAGAGCGGCATCCTCCATGTACCCCCATTTCGAATACATGTACACAAACGAAGCCCCAAGCGAGTTCCCATGAAAAAGATTCAATTTCGAGACCAACCCATGAACATTCATGCCAAAATAAATCGACCGAGTTCAAAGACACGCCGAAACAACCATCGGAAGGGTAAATTGATTAGGCAAATTTCCCAAAACCCGCATCTTCGAGAAAAATCAACGGCTTGCACGTAGTTTCCATTGGAGAAATGGGCTTTGATGATTGAGTTCCAAAGAAAAGTGTCTCAAAACCGAGGGAATCAAGATTTTAGTGGAAGAATGAGGTCGGTTAAGTGAGGCGTAAGATGCTATCGCCTTTGAGGCTAGGAATTTATTGTGTGCATGGCCAGTTGTTAGGATGTAGGCGTGGGTAGAGAGAAGGGTCCTTGAGTCCAAGATATTGTTGAAGAGGAAATAGTCGATGTGTTTGTTAAGGTAATCTTTCAATCAGCAATTGAACAAGATGAGTATAGGCGTTTGCAGATCTTTTGGAATTTGAATACTAACATGGAAATTGGAATTGCTTGAGGTGGGATGCAAAAATTTGCAGTTTGGATTTGAAACCTTGTATAGTTGTATGGAACAATGAAACATTTATTAGCTGAAATGAATAAAAGTAAATAATTAGTGATATTAGATACTGAATTTTCACCACTTCCACCAGTAAGAGATGTGAAAACTAGATGAGCAGGCAAGTTGAAGTAAAGGTGATATTGCTCGAGGAATTGTTGTTTTTGCTTTGGCAAATTCTAGTTCTGCATTAAGTGGGAACTAGTCTGAACCGATTTTGGCCTCATAATACTTCAACTATAGCTCTGAAAACATTTCTAGACATTCTTTGTGCCAATTCTAACTTGTTGGATTGGATTCTTTCAATGTACTATGCACGCATTTCCGTATAAAAATCTGACCAAATATCTTAATCTCCTTATGAAAACAAAGAAAACGTGCGTTAAATTTCACACTTCGCACTAGTCAATGATTTCAAACAAACTCTTGTTTACTCTTGTTTCTAGAGTTTCCAAAGAAACACTAGTCCAATAATAATGAAAGCAAAACAAAGAATAAAGTCAAATTCCTGCAATGTCTATATTAATCCAACCATAAGATTTCACCTAATCCCTTTTTCTTCACAATGATATCAAAACTAAACCAATATATGTACATTTTACTCTGTGATTCAACTTAATTGCTAGTCACTGTCTCCCACAATTCCAAATCTACAACACACGGCAAACCAATTCGTTTACGCACCAAAGACGAACTAATGTTGCTACCAATACAATAACAAATCATTAATCACAGGCTTACCGCAATCAAATACACTTAGCTCCACTCGAAATTACATCTTTACAGAAATCAATTGAATCAGAAAATCTCTAGAAAAGATTAAAACAAAAGGCAAAAGACACCTAAAAAAGAGTACGATGAACAATGAAGAACTCTACAGATATTGAAATTTACTCATACGGTACCTGCGCGTGAACCACCAGCAGCAGCACGGTGAAGACCTTTCTTCTTCAAAATAAAACTCGTCCCAATGAACAAACCCGCCACATTAACCCAATACAAATTCAGCTATCTTTAAAAGTATGGGCATATTGGGCCATATTTAATGGTGGCCCAAACGAATCTCGACACGGCCCCCGCCTGATTTTCATATTGGGCCTGGCGGACTAGAACCAGCCCATTTGTTACATCTAGATGTAGCCTAAGCAGACACGCTTTTAATAAAAATGAAAAATCGCATATCAATCCGTGGGGAAAAGAATAAAGCGTTCTTACAAGGAGAACTCTCAGAAAATCCCTGCGCATCTTCTCCTCCAAAACTCGAGCGCGCACACAGACAAATCGCAAACACAAGATGATATTAACAGTGGGAATTCAATCAGGTTTACGAAACCATTCTTCAAATCTTTTACGCGCCGAAAAATTACCTCAAAATCAACAAATCTCCCCCATTCTGAAGTCTCCATATTTTTCTCTTCGTCCAATTAACCGTAATAAACCCATCAGAATCTCTGCTTCATCTTCCTCACTAACCCTAGAAGAATCAACCCTGGATGACGAAAATCAAGGGAAAAAGAAGAAGGGAGTTGTGGTGAAGCCGATGGAGAGACCGAGGCTGGTTTTGAAATTCATTTGGATGGAGAAAAACATTGGGATAGCCATAGACCAAGTAATTCCAGGCGGCCATGGTACAATTCCTTTGAGCCCTTATTATTTTTGGCCGAGAAAAGATGCTTGGGAGGAGCTTAGGGTTATGCTGGAGAGTAAACCCTGGATTTCCAACAAGCAGATGGTTATTCTGCTCAATCAGGCAACTGATGTCATCAATTTGTGGCAGCAGAGTGGAGGAGGCGATTTAGCTTAGTAAGGTTTTTCAAGGTTAATTGAGAACTCAAATTTAGTATTTGTTTTGGATAATTACAAAAACACTCCTAGGTTTGGGCTAATTACAAAAAAATCCCAGATTTCTTTGAAAATTACAAAAATCCCTCGGGGTTTGATTAAGTCTTACATTTTTCCCTGTGATTTTCGAAAATATTTCAAAAAAAACATGACATTTACAAGAATATTACAATTACCCCCTTAAATTCAAGACAAAAAATGAAACATGAAGGGGTTTTTTTGTAAATTTGAAACATATCTAGGTTTTTTTGTAATTAACCCAAACCTCAGGGGTGTTTTTGTAATTATCCTTTTTCCGTTTTGGTTCGCTTCCTGTATTGTAATTTTCACGTTTTATTAGTAATGCTATTTATTGGTACTCTGTTTCTTGAAGTGCTCATTTTCGTTTATACTTGCATATTTCCTTGTCATAACTCAACAAGTGTGAAATGTATGCTATATTGCTGAGAAAGGATTTAGTGTAAGGTAGGAAAGGTTACTAGAATTAGGTGAAGGTTAAAATAGCTGCTGTAGAAGCTGGTACTCTTTGAAGTAATGGTTTTGTTGGGCTAAATTGCATATTTGGTCCACTAACTTTTACCAAGTTGCACTTCAGTCCATTAATTTAAGGGTGTGGCAAAACAGACGCTAACTTCTAGTTTGTTGCATATTGAGTCCAAATGCTATAGATAATCATGAAATCAACCGAAATTGCTCCCAAATATTCGAGATTTCAACCCGTCCATGCGGAAATGAAAACTATTTCAATATGCCAATGTCATTAAAAATGGCCGAAGGGATCAAAATCGGTTGATTTCGCTTATCGCCGATAGAGATTGGACTTAATGTGCAACAAATTAGAAGTTTCTGTCTATTTTGCTACACCCTTAAATTAGTGGACGAAATTGTAACTCGGTATAAGTTAGTGGACCAAATATGCAATTTAGCCGTTTTTGTTGCTATGAAAAATGTTTGGAGTGAACTATTGATCTCATGAAATTTGGGTGGTGAGACTAATTCAGATAATTGGCTTTCTGAAGTTGTTGCGTAATCACACTCTTAGAACTTAGTACTCACTTCTTTAGCCTGGAGGTCTTGTGTTCGAGTGTGGGGAAAGCATGAAACCCACTTTCAGGGGCGAAAAGTTCATGAGCGGCGACACAGATGGAAAGCCCAAAAAGAAAGTTTAAGGGAAAAGGCCCGTTTGGGATAGCTGGCCGGTGCGAGCCATTGAATGTATACATGATGATATCATAAATTGAAGTACAAGAGTAATTGTTCATCATCCAAATTGCAGGTGCAACTTTGAGATTGTACTAGCATACTAGCATTGTTATTCTCCATTGCCACAGTTTATAAGAAATCTAATCATATGCTCTGGTCTTCATCTCCTAATCTGCTGTTTTTATCGTGACATATCGAACTCAGCCAGTGAATTATTAGAGGAAGTAGGACGATCGTGATTACTCGAAACAAGCCTCTTCACTAATTCAACTGCTATCTAGTTTGATGGTTATTTCTAACTCATGACTCTTATTATGCTCAACATTAGACCTTTTCATAATTACACTAGTATGGGAAAACATGGAATTTCGGTTATCAAAAAAAAAAAAAAAAAGAAAAATACACATGAGGCTCTTGGTGGATGACCTTTGCGTTTGATGTTGATATGTTTTGTATTATAGCCCGATACTTAAAAGTCGCAATGTAATTTTGTTCTATCGTTTTGTTTTTGGGATAATTACAAAAACACCCCCAAGGTTTGAGCTAATTACAAAAAAAAACCTAGAGTTTTTTTGAAAATTACAAAAAATCCCTTGAGGTTTGATTCCGTCTTACATTTTTCCCGGTGATGTTCAAAAATATTTCAAAAACCCCCCTCACATCTACAAAAATATTACAGTTACCTCCCTTAAACTTAAGGCAAAATGAAACCTGAAGGGTTTTTTTTGTAATTTTGAAACATCTCTGGATTTTTTTGTAATTAACCCAAATCTTAGGGGTGTTTTTGTAATTATCCTTTTTTTTTTTCTAGTTTTGAGCTCTGTTTGAGATAATGGCTGAATAGCTCCATAAAATTATTGGAATTAGTCAATCATCTGAGATGTGGATCTATGGATTTCTTCTCAATCCTGCTTTGACATTCTTGTTTGTTCTGACAAAACTTGGATACAAGTATTTCTTCTCCAATCCTGCTTTACATTCTTGTGAAAATGACTCGTATTCCACTGTCAACGACTCAACTTGATAAATCTTGGCCAAATTGAATCATTGTTCAAAGGGATAATCACAAAAACATCCCTGTGAGATGTTTCAAAATTACTTAAAAAAAAACATCAAATTTGATTATGTGTTAAATTTAAGGGGGTAACTGTAGTATTTATATGAATATCAGGGGATTTTGATATGTTTTTTGCTTGTGAAGGGGGAAACGGTAAGATATAATCAAAACTCAAAGTGTATTTTGTAATTTTGCAAAAATCTATTAATTTTTTATGAGGGGTGTTTTTGTGATTATCCCTTGTTCAAATGGTTTACTTCTCTCCCTTTGCCAGAGGTTCCAATATATATGTGAACCTGCCTTGACCTTAGTAATCCTTGACCTTAGTAATACAGAAAAGCAAAAACTTATATGGCAGACATGCCTCACGAAAGATTGTCCGAGACGGATCGTATATGTAAAACAAAATTGCAACCTAAATCCATAAAAAAACAGAGATTTTTTGTGTTTTGTAGGATCTGTCTCCGATGACGGATCCAAAAAAATTTTACGAAGGAGGCACAAAACAAGGCAAAAACTTGTGTCACTGTCGTGTTATGCGACATAAAAATGTAATACTTTTATGTATAATAAAAAGTAAAACTTAGGTAAACAAATAATACTATGGTTGAATATATTTTTCTAGTTGTACATGTAATGTATTATGTTTTACATTAAAAAATATTTTTTTTTATTTTCGTCGTACGGTGCGACCATCTCATAAGAAACTTCCAAATCAAATACAATTATAAACCTATCAAAAATAAAAGAGGTATAATTATAAACTACATAAAAGTTAATGGGATTATGGGAGCATGAATTGATTTTTTATCTTAATTAATGGGAGCATGCCATTCACATCACCAAGGCATGCAAATTAAGACATACAAAGAGATGCACGAGTAAAGGGTTCAAAATCATAGGGTTCACAAATCTAGCAAAAATATAACTCATATATAGCAAAAGATCAATTGATGGAAAGGAGAAAAAAAAAGCAGCACAAGTGAAGGAAACTACAAAACCTCACAATTCCTTGACGAGTGCAATAGTCTTGATAGCATAACACCAAATCATAAACTTCTCAAAAAGAAAACAACAAGGGCCATAATCTTGATAGATTCAAAACCTAAAAATGCAGTAAAATTCAACCTACAGATATCCATAAACAAGCCATCAGATGCAGAGATCCTTCAACAGAGATCGTTCGTTTGACAACGCTATCCAATTAGTCGAGAGGAAGCGCCCTGCGTTTGTACCGCACCATCACGTTCCCTTTCACCCCGACAACCATAGCGTTCCAATCGATCTCCGGAAAAGGAGAAACAAGCTCCATCTCAAAATTCCTAAGCAAATGGCTCCAAATTGCTTTGATTTGTAAATACGCAAACGGCTCCCCAAGACAACCATGCCTACCCCCACCAAACGATATGTACGAAAAAGCCCCAGCCGCCTTATCCTCATCTCGCCCGGAGCAAACCTATCAGGGTCATAAACGTCCGGATTTTCGTAAATATGCGGGAGTCGATTCGCAAAAAGCCGTGACGTGGCAACAATATGTCCCTTCGAATGTCATACTCAATACCTTCCTTAGTCGTCACGCTAAAATCACTATGCGAGCTTCGCAAAAGCATTATCAACGGAGGGTGGAGTCTCAAAGCTTCTTTTATGGACCGATATAAAACTTCCATTTCGGACAAAACGTCGTAGTTAACCTCATTTCCATGCTTTTGCACCAAATTCTTCTGCTCGTCCAACACAGCCGACATATATTTAGGGTTGCAGAGGAGGTAGGCCCCAGTCCAAGTCGAAGTAATCGAGCTCGTGTGCTGACCGGCAAAGAGAGCAGCAATGAGAAGACCAGTAACCTCCGACTCAGTCGTTTGTCGTCCATCTTTGTACTTAGAATCTATGAAGCACTGTAATAAATCGTTCTCAGTTTTGCCCGTTTGTTTTCGAGAAGCTATGATTTTCGCGAAAATCTCCGCGAGTTTCTTGCGAGCTTGGTCACGACGACGGTGTGCCGGGATTGGAAGGTAAGGGAATATAACACTGATAGGGAGCATTCCGTTGTCAAGGTCATGGAAAAGAGCAGAAACATCGTCGAAAAGCTTATTGCGAACCTCTTCGCCTAATAAACATCTACTGGCTGTCAGTATGATTAGATGTTCCAACTCGTACTTTAGGTCCACTTCACCACTCTCTCCCCATTTTGAGAAATAATCCTGCAAAATTTACAAGAAGGAAATATTGGAGCCACTAATCTTTTTCAGAATTATGTGAGGAACATAATGTGACATGGTTGGATCAAAATACAATGGGAGGGATTTCAGTTCTTTGTTCTAAACATGATACTAAAGGTAAATTTCGAGATTGCAAATAAATTCTTTCAGATAAATCTGTCTTCCCCTTGAAAGTGATAAAAGGGATATGGGTTAATTACAAAAAGTACTCTTGAGATTTGACCTAATTACAAAAAAACCAGCTAACTTTCAAAATTATAAAAATATCCCCGAGATTTAATTTGTCTAACATTTAAACTCATCATATGCAAAGAATATTTCAAGATCCCCCTTCATATTTATAAAAATATTGCAGTTTACCCCTTAATTTTAACACTAAATCAAACCTCAGGTGTACTTTCTGTAATTTTAAAAGTTAGCTGGGTTTTTTGTACTTAAGTGAAACCTCAGGGGTAGTTTTTGTAATTATCCCATGGGATAATTACAAAAACTACCCACGAGGGCCTGGGGATTAGCCTAATTACAAGAAAACACAATTATCTTACAAAATTACAAATATCCCCTTGACATTTGTTTCTTTTCTACAAATTGCACCCTCAACACTCAACAGGGGTAAAAATGATAAGCACTTGTATGTAATACTAACAAAAGTTACATACACAAACTACAGAGAGTTTATATAGTTAACATGTTAATATGTTTTTTGTTTTAATCGTTACTCCACTCATCCTGAAGTTAACCAAGGATCCGAGGTATTAAATCAAATAGCAAAAGATTTGGCCTGAAAAGAAGAGTAATATGTACAATTATGTCCTGAGTTGTAAAATCAACAATAGTCAAAACCTACTCATCTCTCCCATATAAAGACATGCATAAAAGCTTTCATGTGCAGTAAAAAGAAAACAGTTGAGCTGCCAACTACTCAAAAAACACAAGAACACTTAAAATCAGAACATTTAAAATGTCAGTATATCTGCATATAGAAAAACACATAAAAGCAAATCAATTAAACAAACAAAAAAAAAAAAAAGCAAGAAACAATTTGAATACCTCTGCTTCCATAACCATCTGATCAACATAACCTTTGAGCTTATTAACCCTAAGCGCCTCTGTGAAAAACCTGAACTGCTCCTGTCTAATGGTATAATCCACATCAAACACCACCCCAGGCCCAAACGTGGGCACATTGAATTGGTAAACCTCTTGCTGGCTGAGATCGGATTCAGGGGCCTTGAAAAAATGAGCTGAAACCTCTGGACCAATCAAGAAGGTTATGTTCTTATTAAGCAATTTCAGAGTGAACACACTCCCAAGCTTAGGGTACTCCTCTCTCAGCATCACCACCGGCCCTTTCATGAACCGGATTAAACCGCCGAGAACCGGCCACGCCCTCACCGTGGGCGGCAACCGCTTTTTGATCTGGGCATTATTAAAGCGGATATCAGTTTCGCAGCCACGAGAGTGGCTACTAGCAGAAGCCCAACATTCATGATTTTGCTGTTAGGGTTAGCTGATTCAACCGCTTCCATTGATACTGTGGATTTGCTTCCAAATGCTCTGCGATTCGAAACAGAAGAATAGATTGGAATTTTATTTTACAATATTGTGGGAGTTTGGATTTAATCTCGACCACCCAAGGGGAAAAAGAAACGACAAAAATGGACCAAAAGTTCTTAGATCTAAATCGGAATTTTAAAATCTTAAACGGCAATTTCAATTTCAATTGAAGAGGTATGAAGGAGATGAAAAGGATTTTAGAATGTGTACTTGATGAGAAGATGATTATGTCAAACAAGAGGCATTAAACATTTGACAGCATGAGTATTATGCCAATAGGGATTAAGGTTAGGCAGTGCTAAGCAGAGGGAGTTGGATTGAATTTAAGAGGTTTTAATAGGAATTAAAGATTAAGGTTAGGCAATGCTGAAGGCCAAAGCTCCCACCTAAACTAGAGACCTTTTAACTAGGCGAATGTAAATCGAAGGATATGCACGAGTAGCGATCCTTGTAAGGGAGAGGGCCGACTAAATCTGAATACGAATCCGGAACAACTCTTGCAATATATTTAAAGAAAGTTAACCCGATTACGTGATTCGAACTCCCGCTTATTTGATATTTCATTTCACTCTTTTCTACTTTTGTAGAGAATAATATGAAAAAAATATTTTAACAAAATAAAATTAGAAATGTGATTATATATAAGATGAAAATGTAATGATGATAATTGATATGGTAGTTATTTTTAGTGTAATAGTAATGGGATGCGATTGATGATTTGAAAAATAAGAGAGAATGAATAGTATATTTGTGTAATTATGATAATTGATGTGATTTTTTTTTATTAAAATTTTAAATAGATGTGATTGATTATTGAAAAAGTGAGAATGAGTGAATATTGATGATTTTTTTTTTTAATATTTTCACATACAATCACACTTACGATAAAAAAAAAAATTATCTGAAAATGAAAGTGATGAAAAAAATCTCACAAGCAAAGCACTCCATCAGATTCTCGACTTGGTTCGAGATCAATTGTTAAACACTCATTTGAGCTAATTAAATATAATCTTTCGGTGCAAATCGATTCAATTAATAACAACAACATAATATTTGTCGGACTCAATTTGAAGGGTCGGCTAAAATATCCGGCTCAAGGAGCCGATGAAAAGGACTGAAGAGTTGAGCTGGATCTGGACTTTTCTAAGAGGGAAACTGTGGGCCTGAATTTCAGCTGAATTTCAATAGTGAAACTGTGGGCCGTGGGCCTGAATTTCAGCTGGATTTCAATAGTGAAACTGTGGCCTAAGGTTATGGTTTTTGTTCTCTCGCACTCTATTTAACTGGCCTACTTGCTCATTATCCATTATAATAAGCCCACTATCTATCTATTTCTCATTGGTTTGTTTTGATTTTTTAGACTATTTTTCCACTCCATGTTTGTCATACTTATAAAGAGGTGTCGAACTAGTTGGACCGGTACGGACCGTCAGACTCGGGGCGAGTTAAATAAGTAACCGGATCGTTATTTTTGCAGCCCAATCCAAAAAATACAAAGAAAAGTCGGGCCGAACCAGTTTCCAGGCCAAATGGACCAGGTCAAAAACCCGACTCATGTCTAAAAAAACGTAGCCCAACTCATTCTTATTACTGGACCAAGGCCAAAATTAGCAGCTCTAATAAATATCACTTAATGGTCCAGTATCGGTTGCCGTTCAAAATTTGGATTGTATATTTTTGCATGACCCATTTTCAAAAATTATTGAATTAAACATTGTCCTTGTCTTTTAAACAAATTGGCAAAATAATGTACTGGAAAATAAAGAAAATAAAGGCTGAAATTTCTCCGTAGGGCCCTTATGGGGGCCCAAACATATATATATCACGACAAATGCGTTGATGATATCTTTTACCGACAAAAACTCTGGTGGAGTTGCTCCACATCCTTTGAAACAAATCATCACACCACTTTCTCTTTAGACTCTCACCTCCGCTTTAGAATTGGATTATTTGGGTAAATTGTTCAAAAGTTTGATTCATTAGAAACAAACAGGTGTTTTGGATTTATTCTTAGGAATAATTACAAAAACACCCCCTGAGGTTTGGGTTAATTACAAAAACCCAGACATGTTTGAAAATTTCAAAAAACCTTAAACTATGTTTTTGTCTTATTTTAGGGGTTACTGTAATATTCCGGTTTTTTTAAACATTTACAAAACCACCGAAAAAATGAAAGACGAAATCAAATATCCTTGAAACTTCAAAAAACCCTTCAACTTTCTTTTTGTCTTATTTTAGGGGTTACTGTAATATTCCGGTTTTTTTTTAACATTTACGAAAACATCAAGGAGTGTTTTGTAATTTTCAAAAAACTCTTAGGTTTTTGTGATTAAGCCAAACCTTAGGGGTGTGTTTGTAATTATCCCTTATTCTTATTCCAATTCCAAGTAAAGACCCAGTCAACTCCCATCCACAAAAGAAAAAGAAAAAAAGAATCAAAGAAGCGCAAAATTTTCTAAGTTTTTACCATTTCTGTTGAATAAATCCCACAACAAATAACTTGAGACAAAGATGATAATTAAGATAGAACAGATGAACTGATAATATGAAAAGCAAATCTAATTCTTATTCGGAAAGACAGTGAAATGATACTTTAAAATAGCTCACTCAGAACCATCTCTCATAGCCCTAGACATAACATAAGAAACCGAAAATTGAAAAAGCAATAAGATTAAAAGCACGGATCATCATCAGATCTATAACACAACAGATCATCACGAGATAGATCTAACAGAGTTGGCCACAGTCAGCGATCACAACCGGCTTCGAAGTCCTTCCACTTCCGGATCCAACCTTCTCGATCGCCTTCACGACGTCGTATCCCTCAACCACCTGCCCAAACACCACGTGCTTTCCATCGAGCCACTCTGTCTTCGCGGTGCAGATGAAAAACTGCGAACCGTTGGTCCCCGGTCCCGCATTCGCCATGGACAGCACACCCGGTCCGGTGTGCTTCTTCACGAAATTCTCGTCAGCGAATTTCGATCCGTAGATCGACTCGCCTCCGGTGCCGTTTCCGGCGGTGAAATCGCCTCCCTGACACATGAAATTAGGGATCACGCGGTGGAAGGATGAACCTTTGTAGTGGAGGGGCTTGCCGGATCTGCCGACGCCTTTCTCGCCGGTGCAGAGCGCACGGAAGTTTTCGGCGGTTCTAGGAACGACATCGGCGTAGAGCTCCATAACGATTCGGCCAAGGGTTGGCCGCCAACGGTCATATCAAAGAAAACCTTTGGGTTAGACATTTTTTTTTTTTCGAATCGATCTGCTCACACTGGTATGGTTTTTGTCACTCGTACTTAGGGTTTTGCGAAGTGGGGAGAGGTTTATATAGGACAGAGTGAGGAGTTTATCCGTGGAGGAAGTAATCGAGGCCGTTGAAGTGGGACACGTGGCGCGATCTTTGGAGGGTATTGAGTAAGTGAGGTTGGGGTTGGGTTAGTTTAGTTTTTACTGTGGTTATGTTTAGGGTTTGGGATCACGTGGGCATATGCTTTTGATTATCCGGTGAGGTGGGGTGGGTGTAAGAGTCCTTTGTCGAGCCACTTTTATTATTATCCAAGAAAAATATAAAGTTGCTTCAAAAAAAAAAAATATAAGGTTTTAGTTAGTTTTATTTTTTTGATTATTGGGTGAATTTGATAGATTTTTAATGTATGACTTGTTTTTTTTTTTTCAAAAAGTAATTTTGTTGCTATATTAGTTTCATAAGTGGGAATTACATACGATATGTTTGTTATTCATTTATATGGCCTATATTCGTTATTTAATTGTCAAAATTTCTATAAAATAAATATTTATTATTCATCTTATCATAGACATCATAGAGCATGGATCTATATTATCATGATAATAAAATATGAGATGAACTAGAAAACATAAGAAATAATAATAAAGATCCATTCTCCTAAAAAAATCATCAAATTTAGGTTTATTAGGAGTTTTAGTAATAACCTACATATTATCTTCTGCAAGTTAAAGACAATTGTTCCAAAGGGTGATGCGAATGAAAACCCTACATGGAGTGCTAGCAAAGAAAAAACCAGTTATTTTCGAAGTTATTTTAAGTTCAAAATTTTCTTTTTTTTTTTATTTGAGTACTTATTCTGGTAAGGGGGTGAATGTTTCAACCCCAAACATTTAATCTAGGCATAAGAGCCTTTGACCACTAGACTACTACCTAATCCGAATATTTGTATTAGTTGCAAAACGCAATATATTACAACGGCATTACCAAAAAACCGGGAGGGGATTCACATTTTTTCCCTTATAACATGCTAAGAATAAGAGAAAATTTATAAAGTTAGAAAGTTATGCAAGAACATGTTCTCACAATGTTATACAACACAACAAATAAATAACACAGGTTCACAACATGGGAAGATACAATTTTACAGCCGATGTGATATTTGTAATATACATACACATCTACTATCTCAAAATAGGTCTTCTTGCTGTACTAACTCAGGATACACAAATGAGACAATCTGCTTCAAGGCTTTCAATGGCTCTTTTAGAAAGACATGGCCCTCAGTTGCTGTAGGTACAAGGGAAGAAGAAATTTATTTTAGTAGCTTCTAACATTCAAATTAAAATACAAAATATGTATAATTAATAAAGCATTGAATATTATCTCTAAATAATAATATATGATATATAGAGGTAATAACAGGACTCATTTCATATTAGAATCGAAATAGGGGATAATTACGAAATAAAAGAAACAGAGGATTTGGCTAACTACAAAAACTCCTTGAGTTTGATTTAAATCTTACATTTCCCCACATTTATAAGAAAAAAACATTCCAAAACCCCCCGTAATATTTATAGATATATTCATTGTTCAAAAATCCCCCAACCCCTATTAGTCCTCGCGCCTGGCGCTAGGCCCTTGTCTCCCTAGGTTATTTTCCCGAGCCTAACCCCGCCCAAGTCCCGCTAACCCGTTCGAGGCTCGCCTAGGCGCTAGGCCCCAGTCGGCCGCCCGACTAGCGCAGAGATATATTAGGGTTACCCCTTAAATTTAAAACATAATCAAACCCGAGGAGATTTTTATAATTTTAAAACATCTCTGGATTTTTTTATAATTAGCCCAAACCTCAGGGTTTTTTTGTAATCATCCAGATTTTTGTAATTTTGAAACATCTCTAGATTTTTTGTAATTAGCCCAAACCTCAGGGTTTTTTTCTTTTTTGTAATCATCCCTCCGAAATACGTGTAATTAGGAAAAAAATGAACATTACCTCTAATAAGCAGCCGAAGTTCCTTGGAGAACGTCTCAACATGGCCTAATACAGGCCTTATGCCACAAATTTGAATCACACAAAACTCTAAGTACAACGCCATGACTGTTATTTGTAGCAATAAGAGACAGACCTCCTGTATTTCTGGTGCAAGCTGTTTCGTCTTGTTGGCTTCACACAGTTCAGTGATGATGGCAATCCCTTGATCCTAAGTCCAAAAATAGCGAGTACAAAGATGGTTATACATGCAATAAGTAAAAGAAATGGAGTCAAACTATCACATAATGTCATATCAATTGGCTTTACAATAAAAATGCAAGACCCTGAAGAATGTTGAGATGGTGCAGGTACAGGACACCGATTAACAAATTTTGACAATTCTGATCTCTAGATCAACAAGAAGCCTTACAATGCAGAATAAGAAATGAAATAAGTGCATGTTTGGAGCACTAATGCAATAAAATTAACATTTAGAAAACTGCCTTTCTATTATTAATTGTCTTTTAGAAAAATCCTTTACATTATTAACATGTTTGGTGAAACTCCTTTTCAAAAAGTGCTTCAGAACTAAAATAGAAAGAGAGTTGATATAATAGGGAAATACCAACTTTTTAGTAAACTTCAAATAAAAGTACACGAAATAGATTACGAAAGCCCGACTTTTCTCGTTTCTATCCAGAATAGATTTTTTTAAATGTGACTTATTTCTAAAAGTCCAACCAATTTAAACCTCCGAACACCTCAAAAAAATAACTTTAAATAACTTAAAAGTCCATTTGAAAAGTAATTCCAAATATGCCATAAAATTACCTGCAAGCCATGCAAGATGTCAGGCATTGGTAGCTCGGGAAAATGTGCAATGTCAACAAAACCAACCTCCTCTGCCTTTCTGGCAGCACTTTCAGCCTGTATGCATAAAAACTTCAAGAGAAGAAACGCAATCTTGTATATTTCAATTGCAATTAAGTCAGACAAATATGTCTGAGGAGATACATCAGTATTGTCTTTCGACTGATCTCTCAAGACCAGGGCAGTGGTTCAAACGTCGAGGACCCAAGATTGAGATTTGACTTGCAACCAAGAGCAGACAGAGCAAACCAACCATTTCTGCAGTTAATAAAAAGATTTCTTCTTGTACCACTCAAACTCTTCTTTGAGAACAGGATGGCACAATAGAGGAGCATCTCTCCTAAGTGATTCTCCAGGGCGTTGTGTTGCCCGGCTTATGAAGGCTAACAAATGGATGCTTTTTTTCCTTAACTGAGATTCCATACTTTGCAAGATTTTCCTCCATGAATTCCAATATCTTGCTAAGACACAGATTAGAGCCAAAGTATTTTGTGTCTCCTTGAGCTCACTTAAAGAAATGTTTGATTTCAACGCACGAGCGCGTTTATTTTCATGTCCATCAGTTGGAAAATCCGTGCACTAAGGTAGTATGAAATTAAAGGAGCTTTCTCGACCAATATGTAAGCCATCACATAATCCACAATATTAGCAGCAGAAGAACTATCTCCTAAAGACTGAATAATTGCTGTAATCACAGCCAAGCTCAGTCCCCAAAAGGGTTGACACTTTTCCATTTTGTCAGATACGCTGGAGAAAATTCTCTCACCTTCAGAAAAGTCTGACAATAACATTCTTAGAGATGCAAGGATCCCAGCATTCAAAAGCATCTCAGCACCTTGTCGCACACGTGCAAGGTTCAAAAGAAACTTCAGAATAACTGAAACAGTTTTGGATAAAGTTCTCTTTGAAGCTTCTGTACAATATGCTGCAATGGTAGATGTTTATGTATAATGGGGAACCAACTAGAAGGTGTTGAAAAACCTTGCAATATTAAATCAATAGCAGCCAAGGATAGGGTACAATGATCTGGGTGCTCAATGCAGTTGCAAAGAACAGGTAATAGCCCCAAACATGAATTGGATGCCTCAGCAGAACTTTCAACATCTTCAATCGGAGTTACAATGTCTGAATGCAAATCCTTGAAAGTCAACTCAACAGAACCAATAATCAACTTAAGGAAAAAAATTCATAGCTGTTTCAACAGCAAGAGCTTGCCTACGACTGCACAACACTTTGAGACCACATCCAGAGGTCTTTAAGATAAGAACACAAGTAGGTTGGGAACAATTATTACTCAGAGATCTAACGAGTAGTAGCAATAACTCTGCTTGAGCTATAAGGATATCAAGCACATCTTCACTAGCATCCGGAATAGGAGTCAATAAATCTATTGTGGCACGGAGAGATGAACATATGTGGTCGATGCATGATACAACTACAGGCTCAGAAATCTTCAGCCCGGTCAAGCTTCATCCTCTGTTAACTGCACAAGTAGGTACAATTTCAACTCGAGTCATTGAGAAACCTATATATGTATATTGTATAGGAAGATTACAAAATCAACCAGATCATAAAAGAAAAAAAGACCTGATATGTAAGAAGCAGAGATGATAGTCAACAACATAGTAGAGTGCACGCACTTTCCAAAGCTAAATATATAAGTTCCACAAAAATCAGGAAACCAGAAAACTTTGAAAATTAAGAAATAGGGATAATTACAAAAACACCCCTGAGGTTTGGGATAATTACGAAAAACCCAGAAATGTTTCAAAATTACCAAAAAGAACCTCAGGTTTGATTATGTTTTATATTTAAGTGGGTAGCTATAATATTTTTATAAATGTCATGGGGATTTTTGAAATGTAATTTGCTTATGAAAGGAAATTGTAAGACGGAAGCAAACCTCAAGGGGATTTTGCAATTTTCAAGCTCTGGGTTTTTTGGTAATTAGCCCGAACCTCAGTTTTTTTTGTTATTATCCCAAAGTAATATTATAACAGTAACTAGGATGGTCAGTTGTCTAACACAAAATTACAAAATAGAATGAGTCTGGCAATTCAGACTCTGCAACATTTTAGATTTGTGATGTCGGGTAATCTGAAACTCACATTGTCTTCATGCATATACAACAGGGTAATTAGCCCTCTTAAAGCTGAAAGCTTGGAATTTGAGTGCAACATTCTTGAATTCGAATCTTGCAAGCAAAGGAGCATAGTTTCTGCAACTTCTTTAGATTCCTTCCATGCTAACAGATCCCACATTTCTAACCCCATGTCTGCTCTGAGACGAGCAGTGTTGTACAGGTAGACACTCTTGATGTTTGGTAAAGATCATCATCTTGCTTATATCTATAAGCATCCAAAAATTTTGAATCTAACAAAAACTGCAACAGCTCTTTAAATGGTCTATTGTCAATTTGACGGCCTTCAAGCTCCCCTTGAATGTGGTAGAACAAATCGCTTAGTATCAAATTCTCCAACTCTTGTCCTCCACTGAAATTACAAACTCAAAGATAAAAGAGGGAAAAAAAAGAGTCAGGTACACTTATTTGGAGACATAGGCATAAGAAAGCATCTGATCAACGCATAAACTGAACTCTTCCACACAACGCGTTACACATAAGACTTGGAACGATTCTAAAAATGTTAACATGTAAAACAACATAAAAATTCAGCCAAATGCTTAAAACAAACAAGAAACAGAATACAGAGGTCATTCTGTCCTTTCAGAGAGGGAACAGAAAGTTTTGCCTTTAATATCTGAGACAAAGAAGCACTGGAGAACATAAATAGACATTAAACATAATAGCTAAGAAACCATGAAACTCCAATAACATGATCGACAGAAGATATCACAACTGACAAGCAACTATGAAACCAAGTCACTCTTTCTAGAGTCACCAACAAGTGTAACATAATGATGCAGAAATAATTTGACAACCAGTCCCTGAGTTATATTAGAACTTGTAAAAGGTATATACAATCAGATAATAAGTTTAAAATAGTTGTGACACACTATACCAACTTGAAGAGAAAAAGAACATGAACCCCACCTGTAACCTCGCTCTGCATACTGAGTTGACAATTCCGAAAAGGCTGGTAACTTGCATAACTGCAGACGAGAACACCAAAAATCTCCAAGGTCAAAGCTGATCGCAAAACGGAATGATAGAGCAAATATATTACTGTACAAGCATTGCAGAGCAAGTACTGGTGCATCCTAACGCAATAGTCTTTGCTGAACAGTGTAATTGTTGGCAAAGTGTTCAAAATGAATAAAAAATCCACTTTGATATCCTCAACTTTCTTTTGTCTGAAGCTGATCTTATCCAAAGATAAAGTGACCCACAATTCCTTTTTAGTTTTTCGGTTTACTTACACAATTTTCACATTTCATTCTTTACATAAACTGACTACGGATGATCAAATTATAAATGATTAACTCATATCACAGAGATGAAGGATATATACCTTTTGTGACAAAGTAACGACCCTTTCAATTAGTGACACAGAAAAACTACCCGAGTCACCACTTCTTATTTTCACCATTGCATGCACAGCAAATAAACTAGCAGCAACCTGGAACAGCAAAAAAATACACGTTTTGGTTAATCTAAGTCATTCGCTAAAATACTGAAAACACAAACACACCAACAGATTAGACGACTATCATTTCACATGACTTGAAGCAAGAGAGGAGTAGCAGTTACAAGAAACAAAAAGCATACATAACTGACCTTCGCACGTATATGACTGCTGTTATCGTATTCCCAAGAAACACATGCCTTGATCAGGTCACTCAACAACGAACTCTTACACCAGGTTGAAATGATCTCCTTTAGGCTACTAGTACCTTCATCTTTTGAATCAACTTTTTTTTCTGTCCCATTGGTTGGTGATTTAGATATTCTGTTGACAACTAGCTCTGCATGCATCAATTTCTTTTGCAAGAAAACCTCATAACCAAGTATATCCAATACATTTGACAGGAATTGGTATCTGTAAGCCACGTTTGAAGCTTCTTGTCAGTAAACTTCTCAGATAAGTTGTCTTGATCATCAGAAAAGAGCACAACAATATTGGTCAAATGTCTCCAGAACTTGTCTGAGACTTTTAACTGCTCCAAAGTTTTTGTGAACTGCGGTGCACCTTGCCACAGTGCCCTCAGGAAGTTCAATAAGCATAACAAAATATTGGGTTTCCTGAAAGATAACTCAACGAATTCAATGTCCTCAGTCTTTTCAAAATATAGAAAATCCATTAAACTGAATAGTTAATGGATGCATACCTATGAAATAAATCTTCAGACTTTCTTAAATACTGCAGAATTGCATGCAAAAGACTTTCTTCCTTAGAATCTAAGGATCCATTCTCAGTTTTATTTGGCCGATGTTCAGAGTTGGCATTATACCCTTGAGCTTTCAAATACTCTTTGGATGTGATGACGGCAGTGAGAAAAGCAGGCTGCAATTAGTAAAACTATTAACATCGAAAGAAATCAGTTAACGTTAAACAATGATCAAATTACAAAATCAAAATAAAAAGAGCCATATTCAGTTGGTTCTTGGTCTTTCAGGCTTCTGAAACATCTGTTTTAAAGTCAATCAGCCTAGCTGCAGAGAATATATAACCTAACTGTTGAAGTAAAATATGACACGAATTTGATGAGCAATGGGTGCAAAGACCAACATTTGATGTATATAGACTGATAATTTAGTTTTCAAGTATATTCACATATGTTCCCTTTCACTAAACAAGCTAAACATCGCATAAACTAGCAAAGCCATTTTGTGCAACTATAGCGTTGAAAGAGTGTCACCTACAGAGAAGCCCGAGTCTTTTATGTATACAATATATAGTAACTCAAAATGTTGTGGTCTGGCCTTTTTCATCTTTGTATAATTAGAGAGATGACTGTAAGATGTTTTCATGTAAATTGAGGAAAATATTTTGGATAAAAAAACAAGAGAAACCAAAAAATAGTGGCAATGGACTTTATCAAGGACCAATCATTCTTTACGAACTTACACTATGAAACATATCTCACCCTGATCCCTATTTCCTTAGGCCAACAAGAAACCAACGGACAAGCAATGAACAAATACCAAAAAAAACTTGAAAAATTTAGGACTCATTTGACGTCAAGAAAAGGAAATACCAATACAAATCAACTGTTGCTAATGTTTTATATACTAAATAGAAGATAAGCAATCCTACCGCATCAAGAGTCAAATTAAGAACAACTAACCTGATTACGTGCAGCTGAAGCTAGGAGATTCAAAGTAGAAACAATGAGATCTTCATTCCAAGGTGGCTGCTCAGAAAGAATGCTGAAAATGGATTTTCTAAAATCAGCAACCTACAACAAGAATATATTCACATTAGCAGCCAAACTAGAGAATTTCCAATCTCAAAAGTTGTGACACAATTTAGCAAGCTGCCAAACCTCCTTATCATCCAGACTGAGACTCGCATTGAATTGTGAAAAATCTGCAATAAATATCACAGATAGCAACCTTGCAGCACCTATTTGTATATTCTGAACGAAACAACAGAACGCCAAAAGTAAGAAGCAAAGAAACCTATCGAGGTCACCAATAAACAAGTATCCACACAAGAAGCTACTACTATACAAGGAAAAGGAAAAGAGAATTCAGGCCAGGCCATGAGATCCTGCGAAGCAAACAGAAGCAAATATGTTGGTGCTTATATAGTGAACCGAATGAGTGAATGTTGCAGTATGCATCTTTTTTATGCCAAAGAATGAAATGCAAACTATATAACCAGATCAAAATTATCAAAAAAAAAATCCATTACTAAAAACTAAAAATGAATGAAAGGTTACCAACACATTGTTAACTTAGATTCAAGTAGGTTGCAATCTGAGAAACTCATCATGGAGCATTCACCCGTATTTCATCCATACGAGAGAAATAAATAACTATCAGAAGATGGAAGAAAAACTAATGAAGGAAGCACAACAATTAATGAGGAAATAAGAGCATACAGCATTCCGAAAGTATGATATTAATGATATGGCAGCACTGATCACAGGTATGGGCTTGGTCATCGGAGATAGAATCGCTTGATGAAAAACCGGAAGACTCGGTGAATCCTGACAAAACAACAGTTTATTTTTATTCAAACTTTAATTGAAAGAATTTGCAAACATAAATACATTAATGAACATCAGGAAGAGAGAAGAATAATGCTAAATTAATCGTCGCTCTAAGAAATAAGGTCAGACAAATAAAATTCAGTTACTCGTTTCAAAATAATCATTTCCAGAGCACGTATCTCAAAAAAACAAAATAAAAAATCACGAAGACACAAATTCACTCTCCTCATTGAAAATAACCATTTGACGAAAACTTCATGAATGAGCACGAGGGGAAAAAAGCACAAAACTATCACATTAGACAGAACAAA
Source organism: Rehmannia glutinosa (assembly GCA_016081115.2). Classification (NCBI taxonomy): domain Eukaryota; kingdom Viridiplantae; phylum Streptophyta; class Magnoliopsida; order Lamiales; family Orobanchaceae; genus Rehmannia; species Rehmannia glutinosa. The sequence goes on along the minus strand of JABTTQ020001022.1, from coordinate 1,610 downwards.
TTAAAGAACAACACAAATATTGAGGACATCCACCTTTCCGTGATTAGCTTGCAACCAAATAGATGTGATACATCTACATCTTTTATTACAAAATTAGATTCCCTAACAAACAGATATATCCAATTTACTTCAGCAGATAACAAGGATGTGTCTCCTGCAATAAATCTATGCCCTAAGGTTCAAACTCAAAGTTCTTCACTTTTTTAGTAAGCAGCATACCTTTGAGAAAGCAGACATCATACTGACAAAGACATCCAAGCCAGAAGATATAGCTAATTGCAGTCCTTCAATATCCGGTATGTCGAAAAAGACGGATACATAAAGTTTCTGTTGGTTAAGGGCAGAAGGGAAGAGGGACAGGAGGAAGAACTAAGGTCAAATACGAAGACTAGACAGTAGTATCATGTAAAAATATGTGAAAAATATAAGGAACAAATACAACATGGCCAACCTCTAAGCTCGGTGTAGTTGTACAAACAATACGGAAAAGTGCAGAGTGGATGGAAGAATCACAAAGCATGATATCACGAATCGACTTCCCCCAGTTTTTGGCAAACGAGATCGACAAATACATTTCTTCATGACTTCAAGCACCTATAAACAAGGAAATCAAACAAGAAGCATATTCAGAAGAATTAAAAGAAACTGGAGGTATATCAAGCGGTTTTTAATACAAACAAATAAAATTAAAAAAAAAAAAAACTCCAAACAAGAGGATATTCTCGATCTAGATGAGCTCCAAATATGAAGGAAGGATAAAGTTCAGAGGAAGGACTATGAGATGATATAGAACTGCTGGACTTGATTGATGTTGGCTAAAGAAGAAATAGGAAAAAAGGTGAAAATAATTGGGAAGAAATGTCTGCTCTATTGTCTTCATGCTCGTTCAAGAAAAATCTTACGATCCATGATTATTTCACATTTTTATCCTATATAAAAATTACTATATTTACTTCCTATCATATTCACCACAATACAGATTTAGAGTACACTAAAGCTACAAACAAGGAAACTTCACGGTTTTGTACAAGGAAAGAATCTCATACCTTAAGTGTTACTTTCACGAGCAACGCTTCACCCTATATTTCCAGAATTCATGATTAACAAGAACATACTGAAGGAGAAAACAATGAGTGCAAGGACTTGTATCAGTTTCTAATCCGGTCTCCAGGAGGTTCATTGTGAAGTCCAGCACTGTGCAATGAGTTGAAGAGTTACTTCTCTTAGAAGATTTATCACTTGGAATTTAGGGGTATTCAACAACACAATTAATAAAGTTAAAAGTGTAAGAAAATTTGGCTTGGACCAATGTGCAAAACCACATATACTTGGGGCGGTAAGTGTAATTTTCTTTAAATATTTTGTCAATGCGAGCAAGAAACAAATTGGCGTCGATGCATTCTCGATTATTAGCATGCAACCAAAAAACGATTACAGGGATATAGATAATTGAGAGAGAAAAATGAATTCTAACAAAAGAAACAAGTTAATTGTAAGTAAAAATCATTGAATAGATGCATAAAAAACAACTAACACCTTCAGATAAAGAATATAAATCCAGACAAAATAACTAGAGAAATAAAAAACATGCCTGAAAGAGTCATTGAGCA